>SJYX01011406.1:96421-115103 GCA_006410675.1 Oreotragus oreotragus
GGCCCACCTGGCTGGGTGCGGACCTCGAGGCCCCCCTCCCTGTTTCTCAGGCACCATGGGCTGACTCTGGGCCTCAGAATATTCTGGAAACACCACGCTCACCTTCCTTTGGCAGCTCTTGGCCAAGACCCCTCAGCTCCCTAGACCCGTGCTGGGCCAGAAGTGCAGGCAGCCCAGAGGCTGTCAGGGACACAGAGAGAAACTGAGGCTGGGGTGGGGGCAGTCAACGTCCAGGCCAGGGAGCTGCCCCCAGAGCTGCCCAGCTGACACCCCCTCCAGCTCCGCAGCTGGAGTGTCCACTCACCCCTTCCCTCCTGCAGAGCCCTGAGGGCTGCCCCAGGCCCAGGGTCAGCAGCAAGGAGAGAGGAGAGGAGGACTGGGGGACAAGCACGAGGCGGGCTCTGCTCCAGGGGGCCCGCCGGCCCGGGGCCTGGCCTCTCACCTGCCTCCTTTTCCTCCCTCTTGGGCAGGGGAGGCCGAGGACCCCGAGCCCACAGTACCCGAGGCCAGGCGGAGGCGGGGGCATCCGTCTCCCTGCTGCCCCCGGGGGCTGCCAGACTCTCACTGAGCAGCTGGCCAGCCCGGGCGGTCCCGGCCCCGGGGACGAGCCCCGCGGCTCAGCTGGTGGCCCCCCGCGGAGGCTCCCACGCAGCCCGAGGTCCAGGTAGCCGCCGCCCTCCTGTCCCAGGTACACACTGGGAGTGGGGTGCGCTGTGTGGGCACCCTCGGGGGGTGCAGCACACAAGTGTATCGCACATGCGTGTCTGGCCGTGTCCACAGGTGGGGCACACAAGCCCTTTAGGGGCCACGTGGGCAAAGGGGACACCCCACCCCACTCCCGAGGGCTGCCCAGAGCAGGGGGCCCTGGGGGCTGGCAGCAGGGCTCCCGGAAGGCGGACCAGCTGGGGCCCTGGGTCAGAGCCGGGTCATCGGGGGCTGGGCCCGCGGAGCCTCACCCCACACTCACCCCGCCCCACCCCGGACTCAGATCCGGCTGCCCGCGTGTTTCCTTTCATCTGAGGTTAGGTCAGCTGATACTCCCGAGCTGGGCTTACGCTCCCTGTTGTCACAAGTCCCCAGATAGCCATCAGGGCCGGCCCCACTGATACAGAGCCCTGCTGGACACGCTCTGGGGCTAAGACGTGTCCTCCAAACCCCATGCAAGTTTGGGCACTCACTTTGTTCCGGGCAGCAGGGCAAGGGTTGGCTTCAGCGCAAGGCGTGTGCTCAGAACTGCAAGCACCCCAAGGCCCCCTCTGGCCGCCTCCCACTGGCTGCTGGGCCTCCCCCACTTCCAAGAGGATGCCTCAGGGACCAGCCCCAGAACCCAAAGCCCAGTGACGAGGGCCCCAGGCAGCTGGGATTACACTGGGCAGAAAAGTCAGGCTCGAGGTTCGGGGTCAGCTTCCAACTGGCAGGGCCACCTTGCGTTATCTTCGCTGGGAATTTGCCCCAACGGCTTACGAAACTGATTTGAATCTGTCCCAGACGGCCGGCGCATCTGTTGCAAGGATGCAGGGTCACAGCCTGGGGCCCTCTTTGGTGAAATCATTCCAAAAGGTGCTCTCTCAGACACTCACCCTGATCCTTTGGTTTCCTGGGTAACCTGCTGGTGTGAAGTCGGGGACCTCTGAGCTTCATGGGATCCCCGGGACCTGGGTCTGCCCCCAGCTGGCCTGGGGAGTGAGGGCTGGGGCCCGACACACCCCGATTCTGATCAGCACGACTTGAGATCTTCCCATCCTCCAGGGCACCTGCATACCACCCACTGCCCGCCACCCTCAGCTGACCCTCTGGGGGCCCCAGGCTACCGTGCACCCCAGGAGCCCAGTCGGTGTCTGTGTTGCGGCATCTGAGGAGCCATCAGGCCTTTCCTCACTAGAGAGCCAGGCAAACGTCCCCGGACCCTGGGAGAACGGGCAGGAGACCTGGGAGATGGCCTGTCCTTGGTCCTTCGAGGCCGTGTGTCCATTTCTTGGCCGAGGTCCTCGTCCATCTCACCACCGCTGCTGAGCCGGCTCTTTGGCCGACCCAGCTGGCCCTCCGAAGCTACCCTGATCTCCCCCTGCAGAACCAGAGCCTCTGCAGGGCCTGAGCTGAGAGTGGACTTAGAGAGGGCAGACGAGCGGGTCGGGCCAGGGAGGCCAGGGCGGAGGAGCCAGCGGCAAAGCAGGGCTGACCGGAGGAGGACGAGGCGAGGTGACTCAGCCAGCCTGGCGGTATCCGAGGGGCGCCTACTGAGTTCCCAGCCTGGCTCGGCCATGGCGTGGGGGAGGCCCTGCCCCCAGGGGGTGGTGAGGGGAGATGCCAGACAAGGACCTCACAGGCCACGCGGTGCAGGGCTTCCCCCGGCTGCCTCCTCCTCCCGACCCCACAGTGGCCAGAGCCTGGGGGAGAGCTGCCCAGCCCTCCCCCATCTGTGGGCCCCTGAGGGCTGAGACTGACTCACCCATGGCTGAGTCCAGGCGCCCAGGAGGACTTGACAGGGAGTGAGTGTGTGACTGCAGAGAGGCGTGGATCTTTCTTGGTTGTCTGCACGTCGCCTGACCCACAGTGCTGGTGCCTGGAGGTGGCTCAGTAGACCCACGCTGAATGGCTGGATGAGCCGGCGGGTGACGGGACGGTGGAGGATGATGTGGAGGGAAAGTGGGCTTGGAAAAACAGGTGGGGGTCCACCGAGGCCTGTGGTTTTGAGCCTTAACCGACCCCCAGAAGGGAGAACCTGCTCCTCGGCCTCCTCAGGGGCCAAGAAGGGAAGGGGACAGAGGGACAGCTGAGGACTGCTACAGCAGGGCAAGAGCACGTGTGTCCACAGACGCACGCACGCACACACACGCGGGTGTTCTCACGCTCGCACGCACTGGACGCGCGTCCAGTGGCCCTTGCATTGGTGCTCCTGGCAGTGCCGAGGCCAGCTCTGATCCGAGTGCCCCCTTCCCCAACAGGGCCTGCCAAGCCGCTTGATCATCGTCCCCACTTCACATCAGGAGCTGGACCCACCGCTGTCCAAGGACTCAGCGAGGGCCGCCCCCCCACCCTCACAAAGGCCGGGGCTGCCAGCTAGTCTAGAGCTCCATGGTGGGGCCCACTCTCGGTGACTGGAATGGGTTGCCCCTTGGGTGACGGGGTGATGGGAGGCACTCCCGCATTAATTTTTGTTTATTGCAAGACAATCGCTTTACAACGTTGCGTTAGTCTCTTCTGAACAACATCATGAATCAGCCATGTGTATACACATATCCCCTCATCTAGGGCCAGACATTCTGGAACGCAAAGCCAAGTGGGCCTTAGGAAGCATCCCTATGAACAAAGCTAGAGCTGGAGCTGAGCTATTTCAAATCCTGAAAGATGATGCTGTGAAAGTGCTGCACTCGATATGCCAGCAAATCTGGAAAACTCAGCAGTGGCCACAGGACTGGAAAAGGTCAGTTTTCATCCCAATCCCAGGGAAAGGCAGTGCCAAAGAATGTTCAGACTACCGCACAGTTGCACTCATCTCACACACTAGCAAAGTAATGCTCAAAACTCTCCAAGCCAGGCTTCAACAGTACATGAACCGAGAACTTCCAGATGTTCAAGCTGGATTTCGAGAAGGCAGAGGAACCAGAGATCAAATTGCCAACAGCCATTGGATCATAGAAAAAGCAAGAGAGTTCCAGAAAAACACCTACTCCTGTTTTATTGACTATTCTAAAGCCTTTTAGTGGCTCACAACAAACTGTGGAAAATTCTTCAAGAGATGGGAATACCAGACCACCTGACCTGTCTCCTGAGAAATCTGTATGCAGGTCAGGAAGCAACAGCCAGAACTGGACATGGAACAACAGACTGGTTCCAAATTGGGAAAGGAGTATGACAAGGCTGTATGTTGTCACCCTGCTTGTTTAACTTATATAAAGAGTAGATCATGAAATGCTGGGCTGAATGAAGCACAAGCTGGAATCAAGATTGCTAGGAGAAATATCAATAACCACAGGTATGCAGATGACACCACCCTTATGGCAGAAAGTGAAGAGGAACGAAAGAGCCACTTGATGAAAGAGAAAGAAGAGAGTGAAAAAGCTGGCTTAAAACTCAACATTCAAAAAATGAAGATCATGGCATCCGGTCCCGTCACTTCATGGGAAACAGATGGGGAAACAGCGGAGACAGTGAGAGACTTTACTGTCTTGGGCTCCGAAATCACTGCTGATGGTGACTGCAGCCATGTTACTAAAAGACCCTTGCTTCCTGGGTGAAAAGCTATGACCAACCTAGACAGCATATTAAAAAGAAGAGACACTACTTTGCTGACAAAGGTCTGTCTAGTCAAAGCTATGGTTTTTCCAGTAGTCATGCATGGATGTGAGAGTTGGACCATAAAGAAGGTTGAATACTGAAGAACTGATGCTTTTGAACTGTGGTGCTGGAGAAGACTCTTGAGAGTCCCTTGGACTGCAAGGAGATCCAACCAGTCCATCCTAAAGGAAATCAGTCCTGAATGTTCACTGGAAGGACTGATGTTGAAGCTGAAGCTCCAATACTTTGGCCACTTGATGTGAAGAGCTGACTCACTGGAAAAGGCCCTGATGCTGGGAAAGACTGAAGGCAGGAGGAGAAGGGGGCAACAGAGGATGAGATGGTTGGATGGCATCACTGACTCAATGGACAGGAGTTTGAGCAAGCTCTGGAGATGGTGAAGGACAGGGAGGCCCGGTGTGCTGCCGTCCATGGGGTCACAGAATCGGACACGACTGAGCGACTGGACTAAACTTAACGAACCCCCTCCCTCTCCTGCCCACCCGCCCCCCGTCGCACTCGTCCAGGTCATCACAGAGCAGGGAGCTCCCTATGTTACACAGCAGCTTCCTGCAGGCAGTGGGGATCAATGGACAGGAGTTTGAGCAAGCTCTGGAGATGGTGAAGGACAGGGAGGCCCGGTGTGCTGCCGTCCATGGGGTCACAGAATCGGACACGACTGAGCGACTGGACTAAACTTAACGAACCCCCTCCCTCTCCTGCCCACCCGCCCCCCGTCGCACTCGTCCAGGTCATCACAGAGCAGGGAGCTCCCTATGTTACACAGCAGCTTCCTGCAGGCAGTGGGGGGAAGGGGGGAGTGAGCTGGGGGTGGCCCTTCCTGGAGCTCCAGAAAATTCCAGAGACAGAATGGTGGGGGGAGAGGGGGCGAGCCTGCCCTGAGGGTCCGCTCAGCCCCTGCCAGCCTCTCCCTGCGTCTGTGATGTTAACGCTCCCCCCGCCCCCTGGGGGCCCACAGAAGGACTGGCCCCTGGCCGGGAGGTGGGTGACTGCAGGTGCTGCTGGTGGGCCCGGGGCCTCCCTGCCACCCCCGGCCCTCCGCATCCCAGCCCTGCTCCCAGGATCAGGGCCACAGACAAGGCTTTGCCTGCCCGATGCAGGGTCCTGGGCTGGGAAGACCCTGAGGGTCACTTTGTGGGGAGGGTACTGGCAAGCGGCCTGAAGACCCACGAAGCACAGCCTCAGAGCCGTGGACATTCTTGCGGGCCTGCCCGTCTCCTGAGTCCCAGGCGGGGATCCACAGAAGACCCGGGAGAATGGGACTCAGTGAGGTGGGGAGCGAGCCTGGGCTACTCAGCTTGGAGGGGGCTTCTACAGCGTGGCCCACTAGGTCTCAGCCTTCCCCACAGATGTGCAGGTCAGCCCAGAAGTGGCAGATGGCAGCGGCCTGCTCTGTCCTCTCTAACCTGGAGTGACCAGAGGTGGTGTCCCCCACGAAGGACCAGGGCAGGGTCCTTCTTGTTCAAGGGCCTGAGTCCAGCGCTCATGCAGACCCAAGGGAGGACCCCAGGCTGATGGGGAGACGCAGGGCCCCTCTTTGGGTTGTGGCTTCTGTTCCAGGAGACTAAACGCAAAGGTGGCTGAGTCTTCCTGCAAATTCAGCCCTGCGCGGCACCAGCATGCATGGGCCGGGACTGCCCCCTGTCCAGGGCGGGTGTGTGTCCATCTCTCCCAGGCCTCAGCAGGGGGCAGAAGACAAGTGCATCTCCTTGAAGAGCCTGCTTCGGAGTGAGACCTGCCGTCCCACAGACAGAGGCCTGGGAGCTGGCGCTCGCTCTGTCAGGCAAGGTGTCTCCCCACAAATGAGGGGTCAAGCGAAATCAATCCCATCCCGAGTAGGGAGCCAGGAGGATGGAGGCAGCTGAGAAAAAGCAGAGCAGGAGTCAGACCTCGGGAGGCCCCAGCCATGTCGGTGAGCGCAGGTGGCACCTGGCGTCTCCTCCCTGCAGTGGGCCCCCTACAAGCAGAGCCCTTGAAGGCTGCAGCCTCCTGCTCCCGAGGCTCCCCCATGCAGTGGCTCGCATAAACGCCAGGCTGCACCCCTCGTCCACTCACTGGCTGCGTCGCCCCTGCAGCTCCGGTCCTGGGTCTGGGAGGCTCAGTGGCCGACAGTCCCTGGCAGGAAGCAGGCAGGCAGCACACGAGTTCCCCTCGGAGGGTCAGGCCTCCTGAAAAGTGATGCCAGCTGACACAGAGAGAAAGACCAGGGGATCTGCTGAGCCTGTGTGGCGGGGATGGGGGCGTGTGCGGAGACAGCAGGGGGGCCTCTGAGGTTGGATGAGGCTGTGAGGAGGAGGCCAGGTGGCCGGAGAGGTGGGCAGTGGGCAGGCCAGGCCAGTGAGTTCCCGGTTGGGTGTTATTGCTGGAGCAATAGGGAGCCATGGAGACTTGCAGGCATGGAGGAGCGGAGCCTGGTACTAGGCCAGGGGTGGCCAGAAAGGGGCGTCCTGGGGGCAGTGGTAGCAGGCAGGGGTGAAACAGAGGGCGGGAGGAGGGCAAGTACCGTGTGCCTCCTGCCCCAGGGCTCGGAAGGTCTGGGAGACCCCCTCATCCTCCACATCGCCTGGGCGGGGCACTGGCAGGACCCCCAGGGGGGCGGGCCCCAGACCAGCAGAGGTGTGTGACCCAGCAGGGCTGGGTCTGGCCCTCTGCCCAGGAACCCCAAGGTCGGTATCTTCTCCCCAGAATCTGGTCCTCAGGTTCTCAGGCCCGGGATCTCAGGCGGCCCCTCCCCTCCCTGGGAGCGGTGCGGGGGCTCCAGGCTACACTGTGGCCACTCCTGGACCCTGACAGCCGGCGTGTGCAGAGACACAGCGGCCTCTGCGGGCCAGGCCTCGTCCACCGGCCCCGACTCAGCCCGCGATCCCGGGGTGCCCTCTGGTGGCCAATGGGCCCAAGCAGAGAGGCCGCTGGGGTCCCAGAGCTGGGCCTGGACCCGGCCTCCCATCCAGCCCCGAGCTCAGTGGGTGAGAGGTCCCAGGAGGGGGGCCCTGGGGTCTCGGAAAGGGGTGCTCAGATGTGTCACCTGCTCTCACGAGTTACTGCAAAGCCCAGAAGCCGAGCTGCTCGGGTCCCCATTTTCCAGAGAAACCAATGCCCAGAGTCAGAGAGACAGAAGGATTTGCAGGGCGTGAACCAGGACCGTGCTCCAGCGCCCCCAGTGCCTCCCTGTGCTGCTCCTCAGTGGAGCGACAGTGTCTGTGCGAAGCCTGCTCGCTGACAGCAGCCTGCCCACCCCTCCAGGACAGCACTCCTGGGGGGCTGACACCTCTCTGCTTGGCGGGACCCAGAAAGGAAGAGGACAGTCTCTGCCCCCTCCAGGGACAGCTGGGCTGTACCCTCTGGGATCAGCCACTCCCACCTGCTGGAGAGATGGAGGAAGCAGAGACACAGGAGGGGTGACACTGCCACCCCCCAAGGGGCCGCCTCGACACCAGGAGACTGGTGCTGCCCAAGGCCTCCCTGGGCCCATCAGAGAGGGACGGCTGGCCCTTGTGCCTGGTGGCTTGGCCAGAGCAGGCCTGTGGGCCGGGCCGGGCCGAGGTCAGGTGGCGCCCAGCTCTGCTCACGGCATTGGCTGCCCAGGTGCCAGGCGTGGAGGGCGGGGAGGAGCAGGCGGGCGGGCTGTGGGCCCCTCCACCCACCCCTTGGCCGGCAGTCACACGTCTGGGCCTGAGGGAGAAAGCAGGCAGGTAGGAGCCTGGCCGCCAGCCCCCGGGGGAGGAAGGGGCACCCTGCCCCCTGGTCACTTCCTGCCCCGTGCCTCGGTTTCTCCCCTGGACCCTGGAATGAGTCCTGCCTTCCTGGGGCTGCAGATGGACGGTCCCTCCGTGGGTGAGGCGGGGTGTCTGGGAAGGAGCCTGCAGAGGGTCTGGTCTGGAGGAGCGGCCCCGGGGCCCTGGGGGCCAGATGCAGGGAGCCAGCGCTCACAGCTGGGGCCCCTCTGGTTGGGGGCTGAGCGCTGGCTGCAGAGCGTGGGACCCCCTTCTCGGAGGGGGGGCTGCCTGAGCGGCGAGGCCCCCTGGGAGGGGCCGGGCTGGGACCCCTGGGGCCTGGCTGCCCAGGTCCAGGGCACTGGGGCCTCTTCCGGAGACCCCTGACCAGGGCTGGCCATCTGCCCGCCCCGAGAATGAGCCCCAGCGCCTTCACTGCCGGAGCTGAAGAGCTCGCCTACACTCTGTTCTGCCTGCCGGGGGTGGAGGGTGGTGTTCCAGCGGGGATGCTCAGGACCCCCAGGCCCCCGGACTCCCCCGCCCCTCCAGGAACAGGGACCTTGCGCCTCGGACACCTGCTCATGCAAACCCGCTGTTTGCATGTCCTTCCCGCTCCGGCCCCATTTGCCTGGAGCCCCTCCCATCCCCAGCGCTCAGTGCCGCCCCCCCTCACCCTGGTGCTTAGGTCCACCCCCACCATGCTCAGTGACCCCCAGCACTCAGCACAGGACCCAGTGCCCCTCAGCCCGTGGGCTGGGAAGCCAGAGGCCAGGGACCAGGCTTCGGGGTTGCAGGTGAGGAGTCTGGGGTGAGGGGTGTGTTGTGAGGGGTCAGGTGGTGGCCCCAGAGAAGGCGAAACTGGGGCTTAGGACCACCTGCCTGTCAGCAAGGAAAGGGGGAGCACCCCTCCTGAGACAGAGGCCAGCCCCAGGCCCCCCGCCTCTGGTGGAGCAAGCCCGGGGCTCACGGACCGTGAGCACTCCAGTGCTGCCCAGGCCCCCCACACGCCGGGCTGGGGTGCGTCCAGCGGCGGGGAGGGAGGCCATCCTCACAAGCCCTGCCCTGTCCTCGCCAAATGGTGGGAAGGCCCCCCACATCACTGCCTACACTCTGTGGTTAAAGAGCGTCCCCCAAGCTCACATCCCCCCTGAATCTCAGAATGCTTGGAAAGGGGGTCTTTGCAGAAGCACTGAGTGATGGTGAGGTCATAGGGAGTGGGGCGGCCCCTCGAGCAGTGACTGGTGTCCTTATAAGGAGACGGGGGGATGGAGGCAGAGGCTGGAGGGACGCCGGAGCCCCCAGAGCTGGACGGGGTGAGGAGGACCCTGCCCTAGAGGGGTGGGGGGGGCGGGGGAGCATGAATGCAAATCCTCCCCCACCCTCTCCCAGGGCCGGGAAGGGGGGAATTTGAATACGGCCTTTCCAAGCTGATTAAGATCTTTGGTCCTGGAGGCTGTGTGTGGGGACGGACCTGGGTGTGGAGGGCAACACCCGGGCTCTGGGAGTGCCCTAGCAGCCTAGCAGCCGTGGCAAAGTCCCACGGGGGCGGAGGACACGGGGAAGCGAGTCTCCGCTCCGGAGGCTGGGACCCCACTGCGGCGCGGGCCGCTCTCCCAGCAGGGCCAGGGGAGTGTCCGTTCTGCTTTTCCCACTGTTGGGCCCCAGAGTCCCCAGCCGTGGCTGCATCCTTCCAGCCTCTGTGTCCATCCTCACTCAGCTTCTTCCCCTCCTTCTAAGGCTACTTCGGTCAGTGGATCAGAGCCCATCCTGATGAGCCCCTCTCCCTGATCACATCCACAAAGGGCTTACTTCCACAACAAGCGCATTCACAGGCCCCAGGAGCGAGGGCGTGGACGCGTAGCTTTGGGGGACGCATCACTTTGGGGGACACGGTGGTGGGCCCGCAGTGGCCTGCAGAGGCCCTGCCCACGCCTGCCAGCCCCGCCTGTGTGCACAGGTGGCCCTCTCTAAGAATCAAAGGGCTGGCCTGGTCCCGAGAACTGAGGGAGTCACTCTCCTTTCACAGAGGGCCCATCCTGGCTGGGCCCTGCCCAGGAGATGTGTATAAGAGACAGTCCCAGCAGGGAGGGCCCAGCGTGGGGGGTGGGGGGGGCGGGGGAGCATGAATGCAAATCCTCCCCCACCCTCTCCCAGGGCCGGGAAGGGGGGAATTTGAATACGGCCTTTCCAAGCTGATTAAGATCTTTGGTCCTGGAGGCTGTGTGTGGGGACGGACCTGGGTGTGGAGGGCAACACCCGGGCTCTGGGAGTGCCCTAGCAGCCTAGCAGCCGTGGCAAAGTCCCACGGGGGCGGAGGACACGGGGAAGCGAGTCTCCGCTCCGGAGGCTGGGACCCCACTGCGGCGCGGGCCGCTCTCCCAGCAGGGCCAGGGGAGTGTCCGTTCTGCTTTTCCCACTGTTGGGCCCCAGAGTCCCCAGCCGTGGCTGCATCCTTCCAGCCTCTGTGTCCATCCTCACTCAGCTTCTTCCCCTCCTTCTAAGGCTACTTCGGTCAGTGGATCAGAGCCCATCCTGATGAGCCCCTCTCCCTGATCACATCCACAAAGGGCTTACTTCCACAACAAGCGCATTCACAGGCCCCAGGAGCGAGGGCGTGGACGCGTAGCTTTGGGGGACGCATCACTTTGGGGGACACGGTGGTGGGCCCGCAGTGGCCTGCAGAGGCCCTGCCCACGCCTGCCAGCCCCGCCTGTGTGCACAGGTGGCCCTCTCTAAGAATCAAAGGGCTGGCCTGGTCCCGAGAACTGAGGGAGTCACTCTCCTTTCACAGAGGGCCCATCCTGGCTGGGCCCTGCCCAGGGCACCTCCCAGGGGATGGCAGTGGACGGGGCGGCTGTGGAGTTGGAGCTTCCCAGGGTGGGCCTGGTGTGGCAGGGCCTCTTGGGTCTGCCGGGACCTGGGATCCCATCAGCTCTGCTCCTTCTGTGGACACAGGAGGGCTGGGGCGGGGCGGGCCTGCTCTCCCCATGGGTCTGCAGAGGAGGCCGCTGGAAACAGCAGGTTGCGGGGCCCGTGCTGGCTGTGGCCAGGGGGCGGGGAGCTGGGTGGCTGGTCTGTGGTGGGTCCAGGAGGCGTGGCGGCGTTTGCCATCAGGCGGGTTGATGGGACCCAGGTCCTGTCCCTTGGCCGTTCCTGGGACCCCTCCAGGCACGTGGGCAGTGCTGGGCTGGAGTGAGGACTCGGTGGGCAGGTCTCTGGGAGGGGTGGGGGGATAAGGAGGAGGCCCTGTTCCTCCTCACCCGAGCTTCGTGCACCTGTTTGCCTGCCGCCCCCTCTCTGCTGGACAGCCGGTGCCCAGGGTGCCATGCCTGTCCTGGGTTGACAGGGCTGTGTCCTGGTGGGGTATGGGGCGGGCTGCAAGACTTCCACTGCCTTTTGGGGTTTCCAGGACACCCCCTGCCAAGGGCTCGGCAGAAGCGGCAACGGAGGGGCTGGCTCCTGGTGCAGGGGGCGGGTGAGTAGAAGTGTGGGGTGGGGAGGGGGCCAGGAGGGGCTCCCATCCTGGCCTGGGGCAGGCCGGGAGCTCTGGCAGCTTGAAGAGAGCAATGTAGACGGGAGGCAGGCCGAGAGCGAGGGGCTGCTGGAGGGCTGGGGTCACGGTCAGGGCTGGGACTGCAGGGAAGGGCGCTGGGGCAGGTGACCCCCTTTCTGCCTGCACCCAGGCTTCCCTGCGAAGGCGGCGGGGCCTCCACCAGGAAGCGGGCTGGGGCTCGCCTTGCATGCCCTCAGCGTGGACTCTGTCCCTGCAGACAGGACCCATGCAGGACGCCGGGGGCACCCGTCCTGGCAGCCCCGGGGGTGCTGGAGACACACGGGGGCCGAGCCTGGGCAGGGGTGAGATCGTCTTCGGAGGGTCTGGGAAGAAGCGAGGCAAGGTGAGAGCTGCCCCCACCTGGGGACTGGCCGGCACCACCCCCTGTGCTACCCTGGGCCCTGGGCCCTGGACGCCCATCTCCTCTGGGCCACTCTCTCATAAGGAGTCTGTTTGGAGCCCCCAGGAGGGCGGAACTCTAGAGCTGGTAGCCCCCTCTGGCTTTTGCCTCCTACCCCAACACACGGCAGGTCCAGGCTCCTCCTCCAGCCAGCCTTGGCCGCTCACGGGTCGCCTGGCGGGTCCAGGTGGCCTGGGGAGCCCTGGCCTTCAGCTGCGGCCCTGCCCCCACCCTCTGGAACCCAGCCCACCCCTGTGCCTAGTGCCCCTCGCCCTGCACCCCTGCTCTCACCCTGCAGTTCGTGAGGGTGCCCAGCGGTGTGGCCCCATCTGTGCTCTTCGACCTCCTGCTGGCCGAGTGGCACCTGCCGGCCCCCAACCTGGTGGTGTCGCTGGTGGGTGAGGAGAGGCCCTTCACGATGAAGCCGCGGCTGCGGGATGTGCTACGCAAGGGGCTGGTGAAGGCGGCTCAGAGCACAGGTGGGTCAGGGGGCAGGAGGGTCAGGGGGCAGAAGGGTCAGGGCGCAGGCAGGTCACGGCGCAGGCAGGTCAAGGGGCAGGTGGCTCAGGGCGCAGGCGGGTCATGGCGCAGGGGGGTCAAGGGGCAGGTGGCTCAGGGCGCGGGTGGGTCAGGGCGCAGGTGGCTCAGGTCGCGGGTGGGTCAGGGCGCAGGTGGCTCAGGGCGCAGGCAGGTCAGGGCGCAGGCGGCTCAGGGTGCAGGTCAGAATACCCAAGAGGCCCCGTGCAGGCCCTCAGCCGCCATCCCCATGGTCGCCCTCCCTCTGCGGCGCTGCAGGGCGGTGGGAGCCGCTCTGGGGTACACGGCTGAGGGACTGAAGGTCCCCAGGCTCAAAGCCTCCCCCAGGAGAGCCCGGCCATCAGGCCTTAGTGGGAGACCCGGGAAGGCTGCAGCCCCCACAGCCTGCTGCCCACAGCCGGGCCTCCCCGACCCCAGCTCTCGGGCCAGCCGGTCGCCAGCCGGTCGCTGGGGTCAGAATTAAACTCCCGGGCTTTGATTTCAGGGGCTGGGCCTTCGGAAGCCCAGTCAGGGAGGGGCTTTCCGCCCTCCTCCACCCCAGAAATGACTGCAGAAGAAACAAAGGCCCTGCTGACTGTCGGGCCAGGGGCTCCGTGCACTAGAAGGACGTCCTGGGTTCTGGGCCAGCACAGGCTGGGGTCGGAGTCTCTGTCCGGAGGGCAGCGGGGGCCCTGCCTCCAGCCCTAACCCTGACCTTGGTCCTGGAGGGTGCCTGGGGAGGCCCCTGTGCTCAGGGAGCCCTGTGCCCACAGGGGCCTGGATCCTGACCAGCGCGCTGCGAGTGGGCCTCGCCCGCTACGTCGGGCAGGCTGTGCGTGACCACTCCCTGGCCAGCACGTCCACCAAGGCCCGCGTGGTGGCCATCGGCATCGCCTCGCTGGGCCGCGTGCTGCACCGCCGGCTCCTGGACCACGCCCAGGTGGGCGCCGGGCTCTGGGCGCTTGGGCCACGGGACAGAGCAGGATGGGGAGGCCCCCAGAGATTGGCCGCCTCGGGGCTGGAGGACGCTCCTGACAGAGGCCACTAGGGCCGCCTCGCAGGCTGACCACACTACACCATCTGTGACTGAGCCCCCACCTGCCAGGGCAGCAGTGGGCAGACCAGCCCTACCCTCGGTGGTCGGGGGTGGCGCTCACGGGCCTGGGAGGGAGTGAGGCTGCTCTAAGGGACAGAGGCAGTGCCCTGACGCCACGGGGTGGGGGGGCGCTGGACCCAGAGCTAGTGGTGGGGGAGGGAGGCAGAGGAAGGGAGGTGAAGGGAGGGGAGAGGGGTCCAGGGGCCTCCTGCCCAGTGAGAGGCCAGCAGGAGGCAGCATCTCCCAGGACCCGAGTGGGGAGGGGGCTGCCAGGCTCCCAGCCGGCACAGGCCTGGAGTGGGCACCTGGTTTCCGAGGACCCCACCCAGCCCGGTGCCCAAACGCCCAGCCCGGCCACCGTCCCACAAGCTCCGTGACCTGGGGCTGGCTGGTGTCCTCCGCCCCACCCGGACGGGGGCCTGAGGCAGTTCCCCAGAAGGCCAGGCAGCCCCACGAGTGGAGCCCCCTCCACCTGGCAAGTGGGGTTCTGTCTGGAGGGTACCCTCCCTGGGCGCCCCCCAGCAGCAGCGGCCCTCCCTCCATCTGGGGGAGCAGGCCGCGCCTGGGCCTCACAGCGTGTGTGCCTAGGGGGCCGGGCCCGTGCACTACCCCTTGGACAATGGAGGCGGCCAGGGCCCCTTCTGCCCCCTGGACAACAATCACTCCCACTTCATCCTGGTGGAGCCAGGGGCCCCCGGGAAGGGCGACGGGCCCACGGAGCTGCGGCTGCGGCTGGAGAAGTATATCTCGGAGCAGAGGACGGGTTACGGGGGTGAGGCTGCCCGGGGGCGGGGCTGCCTGCAGGGGAGGGGCGGGGAGGTCCATAGGGGCAGGGGCTGCCGGGACTGTCTCTTATACACATCTTTTTATGAAATAATATTGCCTAATTAAATGTGTTTATTTCTTTATCTCAGAAAATCTAAAGCAGTCCACAGTAGCTGGCAAGCGCCCCTCAGTTTGAACCAACCTGTTAGCTAGAATCCAAGCATAAACCGAGCAGGCGAGACAAAAGGCACCTAAAGTTCAAGCATCAAGGAGTAAAGAGGGAGNATGTGTATAAGAGACAGGTCCATAGGGGCAGGGGCTGCCGGGAACACCGTGGTGGGGGGCTGCAGGGGTTGACAGGGCTGAAGGACCACCAGCTTGGGCCAGGACAGGCATTCCAGGCACCAAACATGCCAGAGCGTTGAGACCTGGGCCACTGGGGGGTCCTGGGTGAGGGGGCTGCTGGCCAGGGTGATGGGGAGCAGGGCTTTGGGGAAACCCTGCCAGGAGGTAGCATTTCCCCCAGGGAGCAGAGTGGTGCCAGTGCCCCCCCACCCCCACCCTACCCCGACCAGAGGCTCTGGCTGGGGGCTCCAGGCTCTGCCAAGAAAGTGAGATTTGCAAGTTTCCAGGGGCCTGTCTCCCTCTACCGCCGGAGGTTCACTGCCTGCAGGGGGCAGTGCTGCCTGAGGAGCGGCCTCCAGCGTGGCCAGGGCGGGTCTGAAAGAGGGATTTGCCAAAGCCCATGTATTTACAACATTTACAATCACAATATACGTGCGATAGCTGGCAATATTTATAAGCGGTGTGTGTGCGTCTGCCAACTGAGTACTCTTCAGTGAAAATGCAACCTCAGCCGTTTAACCCTCACCTCAAGGATGCAGGGCTGGCCCGGGCTGCTGAAGCCGGGAGGCTCACACCCTCTCTGCCCAGTATCCTTCGCGCTCGGCACGCGCCTCGGGAGTTAGAGGGGACCGTTCTCCGGGCTGGGGCCGTCCAGTCTGTCCTGCCTCCTCCTGGCAGTTTGCCAAGCTTTCCCCACACAGCCCACGCAGCAGGTCCGGGATTCTGGGGCTGCACATTCAGAAGTCTCACATCTGTTTTCTCGGGGGGAAGTGACGGGCCCACGCCCCTCCTTCACCACACTGAGGTGCTCTGAGGCCCTCGGATGGCCTGGCAAATGGTCAGTGGCGCTTCCTGCCCTGGCCGGGGAGAGATGCCCACCTTTGGAACGTGGCTGGCGTGGCCAGGGACCCGATGTTCGACGTGACGTTTAAACAGCCTCGAAGTGACCACACTGGAGAGTGGGGTGGGGGCCTGGCATCCTTGTCCCAGGTGACAGGGCAGCTGGGAGCCCCTCTGGAGAAAAAGCCTCTTGCCTGGAGTTTGCACAGAAAACGCCGCAGGCTGGTGGTCTGAGGCCTGGGGGGTCACCCCACAGGAGGGTTCCGGGCCCTCTGCTCACCCGGGCACCTGGGTGGACACTGTGCTCCATCTGTCCACAGGAGCCAGCAGCATCGAGATCCCTGTCCTCTGCCTGCTGGTCAATGGGGACCCCAGCACCCTGGAGGTAGGGCAGGCGGGGGTCTCCGACGGGGCCCTCCAGCCAGGGCCGGGATGTTGCCTGGCGCTGAGCCAGCCCACTGTGCCCCCTCCACCTGCCTCAGAGGATTTCCAGGGCCGTGGAGCACGCTGCCCCGTGGCTGATCCTGGCGGGCTCGGGGGGCATCGCAGACGTGCTTGCTGCCCTCGTGGACCAGCCTCACCTCCTGGCGCCCCAGGTGGCCGAGAAGCAGTTTAGGGAGAAGTTCCCCAGCGAGCATTTCTCCTGGGAGGACGTCGTGCGCTGGACTGGGCTGGTAAGAGCCGCCGGAGAGAGAGCCGCCTGCTGGCCCCCGTCCTAGACCCCAGCCCCTGGACTGCGCATCTGTGCCCAGCCCTGCTGGCTGCAAAGCCCCTGGGCTGGCCTCCGCTTCAGGCCCTTGTGGAGTGGGGATGCCCGGCTCTGAGGGTGGAGCTGCCCTGGGTCCGGGGGACGGCGGGCTGGCGTTCTGGCTGAGGGCCGTGGGGTCACCTCCGGGCCTCTGTCCTGGGGTCCCAGCTACAGACCATCGTGTCCCACCGGCACCTGCTGACTGTGCACGACTTCGAGCAGGAGGGCTCCGAGGAGCTGGACACAGTCATCCTCAAGGCACTGGTGAAAGGTGAGGCCGGGCCACGCCTGCCAGGGCCCCGCGGGAGGCGCTGGGCGGGGAGGGTGGCTGGCCAGCCCGGTGAGGGGCAGCCCCACCCCGGGCTCTCGGCCTCCGGGAGCCTGCGCCTGGGGTGGCTGCACTCCGCTGCCCAGGCTCTCGGCCTCCGGGAGCCTGCGCCTGGGGTGGCTGCACTCTGCTGTGAGTGTCAGCGCGTGCGCCCGTGTGCAAGTGTTTGAGCGTGTGCACAGCTGCTGCTCACTTGGGTGGCAGCACTTGTGGCCAGACTGAAGGGACACAGAGCCTCCAGGGCCTCCACACAATGACACGCAAATGCACGAGAGGGTCCGTCTTTGGAGGTTTTACGGCAGCTGTATTTTGTCACAAATCTGTTTACCTACTTAATTATTTACGTGTCTAGTCTTGGCTGAGCTTGGTCTCTCTCGCCGCCCTCGGGCTTCGCCCTGGTTGCGGTGTGCGGGCTCTCACCGTGCGGAGCCCCTCGTTGTGGACACGGGCCCCGGGGCGCCGGGCCTCAGTGGTGGTGGGCGTGGGCTTCGCTGCACCGCGCATGGGGGACCCTCCCAGAGCAGGGCGTGAGCCTGTGCTCCCCTGCACTGGCGGGCGGAGGCTTAACCTCTGGACCGCCAGGGGCGTCCCTAGAAAACTAGCGTTCAGTTAATTCCAGGGTTTTTGGTGTTGTTTCAAGGTGGCCTGCGTCTACTGCTAGCTGCTGGGCATGCCCACTGGCCAGAGGACCCACTAGGCCCCGCTCCCCCAGCCTCCGGCGACCACGAGCCTGCCTGTCCATGGGTCTGCCCGCTGGGGGCACTTCCTGGACATGGGCCCACACTCTGTGGCCTTTGGAGCCCTGCTCGGAGCACGGTGCTCTGGGTGGTCGGCCGAGGCGCTGGAGCCGGCACAGGGCGCCGGCCCCTCAGGACAGCGGCAGCGTTTTGTCTCTCTGTCCCCCTGTGGAGGGACGTCCGGGTGCCCTCCACTTCCTGGCTGTCACTCAGTGTTTCTCACTGAACGTAAACACCTGTTGCAGGGCTGACCGCTGGCGGGGGACACAGACAGGAAGGGGCTCTGTGGGGCAGGGGGCACCCTTGAGGAAGGGAAGGCTCCTCCAGACAGGTGCCCACTCCCCACTGTTCCACCCAGCCCGGGGTCCCCTTGGGGTCCTGGAGCTCCCGGCAGTGGGGTGAGGTGGATGTCCTGTGGCTCCTGCCAGTACTCAGAGGGCGTGGAGGAGACCAGGTCATCGTTTCCGTGGCCACACATCTAGGAGACCCACCTTGAGGGACCCTGTGCCCACTGGCTCTGCCGGCGCCTGGGTTCCCCTTCACTTACTCCGCCTTCCCTGCCCGCAGCCTGCAAGAGCCACAGCCAGGAGGCGCAGGACTACCTGGACGAACTGAAGCTGGCCGTGGCCTGGGACCGCGTGGACATCGCCAAGAGCGAGATCTTCAACGGGGACGTGGAGTGGAAGGTGGCTCCTGGCTCTGACTGGCGCTGGGTGGGGACCTTGATGAGGAGCTGGGGCAGGTGGTGTCCAGGGCCAGCCTGGCCCGGCTGTTGCCAGGGGAGCCGGGGAGGCCAGGGCACCTCCCGTCGGGCCTCAGTCGTCGGCATCCCAGGCAGGATGGGCTAAACGTCAGTGGGCGCAGGCCGCCTCGGTGCAGAGGGACAGGCAGGGCGGGGCACCCGGGAGCTGGGGGTCTTGCCGAGGGTCCCCACGCCCCTCCTGTGGGCCCCCTTCCCCACGGGCTCCCTCTCACCCTCTGCCGGGGCCCCAGTCCAGCGACCTGGAGGAGGTGATGATGGATGCGCTGGTGAGCAACAAGCCCGAGTTCGTGCGCCTCTTCGTGGACAATGGCGCGGACGTGGCGGACTTCCTGACTTACGGGAGGCTGCAGCAGCTCTACCGCTCCGTGGCCCCCAAGAGCCTGCTCTTCGACCTGCTGCAGCGCAAGCACGAGGAGGGCCGGCTGACGCTGGCCGGGCTGGGCGCCCAGCAGGCCCGGGAGCCGCCCGCCGGGCCGCCTGCCTTCTCTCTGCACGAGGTGTCGCGGGTGCTCAAGGACTTCCTGCACGACGCGTGCCGAGGGCTCTACCAGGTAGTGAGTGCAGGGGGGGGGGTGTGTG
>SJYX01011406.1:131375-158565 GCA_006410675.1 Oreotragus oreotragus
CCGCCCGGCCGTCCGCAGCTACACGTTCCAGGTGGTGCAGGGCAACGCGGACGCCTTCTGGAAATCCCAGCGCTTCCACCTCATCGTGGAGTACCATGAGCGCCCCGCGCTGGCACCCCCGTTCATCCTCCTCAGCCACCTGAGCCTGGTGCTCAAGAGGCTCCTGCAGAGGGGGGGCCCGCAGAAGCGGGCACGCCTGGGTGAGGCTCCTGCCGGAACCGCGCGGTCGGAGGGGCCCTGGGCGGGGGCCGGGGGGCAGCGGGCCCCAGTCCCCTCTGCGGCAGGCCCGAGGGCCTGCCCACCATGGGGTCTCCAGGCCTGGGCCCTGCCCTGAGGCTGCCCGGCTCCCCAGAGAGGGACCTGCCAGAGCCACTGGACCAGAAGCTGGTCACCTGGGAGGCGGTGCAGAAGGAGAGCTTCCTGAGCGAGCTGGAGAGGCGCCGGAAGGAGAGCCAGGAGGAGCTGCTGCGCAAGGCGGCGCACAGGTGCGGGCGCGCGGAGCCCAGAGCTGCCCGCGGGGCCAGCGCCCCCCCTGCAGGCCCGGGAGCTGCCGGGGGTGCTGCTGCAGTGCCAGCTCGGGGCGGCTGGGAGACCTCTGGCGGGGGCGGGCTGCCTCAAGGCGGGCATGGCTCCTCACGTCACTGGGCCTAGGCAGGTTAGGGACGTGGCCCGGTTCTAACAAGCAGCCTCTTACCCTGCACTGGGCTCTGCTGGGCCAGGCCTGCCCTACACTTGGGGGTTGGTGCCAGAACTCATGGGGTTCCTCCTGCTCTGGGGCAAACCTCACACCCACATGCCTGGTCCTGCTTGCGGGTGGGGACAGCCCTGACTGACCCCCCCACCATGCCCAAAGGGCCGGAGCACCCTGAACTCAGGTGCCCACAGAGGCTCAGTGACCCCCAAACGCACCCGAAGGGCCTGGGCATCAGGGCAAGGTGATGGGAAGGCCCCCGGTGTGGGGCACTGGCCTTCAGGAGCCTGTTGCCTGCCCGCTCCTGCCACAGGGTGGACATCGTAGCCAAGTACCTCGAGGGCCTGAGGGAACAGGAGAGACGCGTCAGGCATCTGGAGTCTCAGGTGGGCGGGCGGACCAGGGCGCCCTTCTCCCTGGGCAGGGCCTGGCAGGTGCAGTCAGGGCAGGGGCAGGGTGGAGAGGGCCTGGGGCTTTGGAACCTGTGCCCGCCCCTCCGGGAAGAGACCCTACCACTCCCTGGGGGTCCTGCGCTGAAGACCCCTCCCCGTCCACTCCTCACACACACACTGCAGCCTCTTCCTCCCTCTCCTAGAGTGACAGCCGCCAGGGTGAGCTGTCACTCTAGGAGAGCTGGCTGGCAGGGCGGGGGGGTGGACGCGGGCTCGGCCCTGGAGCCCCCAGCCTTCCCTCTTCCAGGTTGGCTACTGCGCGGCGCTCCTCTCTTCCGTGGCTGAGTCGCTGGCCCGCAGCAGCGCCTACTGCAGTGAGTGTGACAGCCCCCGTGCCCTGGGCACTCAGGGGGCGGATGGGCACGGGCAACCCTCTGCCAGCCTGCAGGCCTGGGGGCTGTGTCCTCTGCCTCACCTTAGGCCTCCGCTTTCCACCTGTCCTGGGAGAAGACAGGCCCAGGTTTTGGATGGTCCTTGGCTGGCCACAGTCTTTAGGGCGGGTACGGCCCTCTGTGGGAACCCACCGACTCAACTGGGGCGTGGTTCATGGGCCCCACTGGCTGCTTCCCCCGCCCACCCTGCCCAGGGCCAGCTCTCTCCAGGGCTGCCCCACTGGGTGCCCAGCGGCTGTAAAGGGGTCTTCCTTCCCCCCCAGACTCTCGGAACTCCGGCACCGGGAACCCACCGGCCTCTGCTGACCACGGAGGAACCCTGGGTAGCAGGGAGTGCCCAGAGGCTGGCCAGCTGCCCTCCAACCCCTGAGCCACTTGGACATGAGCACAGGGAGCCCTGCACTCCCAGGGGCCCAGGCCTGGAGGGCACGGCCCTCGGCTAATCATCCCGGGCCTCGTGGAGATGCCAGCACACCCCGCCACCAGTCAAGCCCCCCGGGTGGGATACACCTCCCCAGGCCTGGGAGTGCAGTGGGGCGCATGTCACGGGCCCCTGAGGCCCATCCACAGCCAAGCAGCTGAGGCCAGAGGAGCAGGCCTCGCTGGGGGTCCTGGGGCGGGGGCCTCCCTTTAGGAGGGCGGCTGCCTTGGGGTCCATGCCCAACCTGTGTCACCCACCAAGAAACGCCTTTTTCTGAAACGCTTGGAGTTAGGATCTCTGTCTTCAAGACCCAGGCTGAGTGTTCAGTGTCAGCTGCCGCCCCACATCCGACAGTGCGCGGCGAGTGTCAGGCCATCCCGTCTGGCCAGTGGCAGCAGGTCACCACCCCAGAGGACCCAGCGCCACCCCCAGAAACTGCTTTACGGTCAGCGGAGCCGGGAAAGCACACCCACGCCGAGGGCTGCAGTCCCCAGGCAGAGGGGACCCTGAGAGGCATGTTTAGTGAAGCACGTGACAAGGGACGGAGTCCAGGCCCCTCTGGGAACCCCACCCAAGGCGAGTGGGCAGCCAGGCTGGTCTCCTCTTCCCTTGGGGACCTGCAGCCCTGGGGCAGGGGACACAGCGGCAGGGCCAGGCTGGGGCTTGGCAGCAGTCACCGAAGCTGCCCTGGGCCCCGTCTGCCTCCCGGCGTCCTCCGGGGACCGGCTCAGCGCCCGGCACAGCAGTCAGCAGTCCCGGCAGCACCGGGCATCCCCACACAGGGGTCAGCACAGCGTGCAGGGCCCCTGGCGGCCGCTCCCCAGCCACGCTCACACTCCACTCTCCCCAGACCCACAGCAGCCCCCATCCCCAGCCCTCACGCCAGCAGCTGGGAGTCCTCCCTGGGACGGGCTGGGGTCTCAGCCTCTTGCTCGGGACCAAGGAGGGACTCGCCTCAGTCAAATAGAAAGACCTTCTCCTGACGAGCGCGGGACACTGGGGGCTGGAGGGTGGAGGTCGCCGGGGGAGAGGTGGTCCACACAGACACACAGAGCCAGAGGAACATGCAGAGCCTTTACTGTCTCCCGGGCAGAGAATGGGTTGGGCCTCCATCACCCCCGGCCCACACCCTGGCAAGATCTCCATTCACTGGTGGCACCTACAGGCAGCCGGCGGGCCAGGTTGCTGCCCTGGAGCCCTGGGCCCGCGCCAGCCCTGAAGCCGCCCCGGGGCCAGCGGTGGCCAGCCTTCCAGCACAGCCAGGTCAGGGAGGCGGCTGGGCGGTTTCCCGGCTCACATCTCCGCACCTGGGGCCTCGGGGCTGCCACCCTTGCTCCGGAAGTGGTCCCTGCTCCGCTTCTTGCTGCCGTGGAAACCCACTGTCTCCACCAGCTGGGGGCTGCACCCAGAGCCGGCGTGGGCCATGCCTGGAGGTGCACCCACCTCCTGCAGACCCCCTCGGGGTCCACTCCACTCTTCGGCTTCGGGGCTCCCGGGCCTGGCCAGGTGGGCCAGCTCCACGGGGCCCTCGCCCGCCGCCGCTCCTGGAACCCCAGGGTCACCCCTGCCCGGCCCCCCTGCCTTCCTGGGTACCCTCCTCCTGTCGGGCCGAGCCTCGCTGGCTCGGGCGGGTTTGGTGAAGACAAGCCGGCCCTCCCCACAGCTGGAGGGGTCCTGGTTGAAGGAGGGCATGTAGTTGCCGGGGGCGCCCAGGTTCTGCGGGCCCAGGAAGGCCAGGGCGGCGGCCCGGTTGCTCTGCTCGCTGGCCTCGGCCACATCTTCCAGGCTGTACCTGGTCCAGCGCTCAGGGTGGGCCACATAGTCAGGGACAGGGGGCACCCTTGGGGCAGCAGGGCTCCCAGCAGCCCTACCTGGGCCCCCCGCTGCAGGCTGGCTGGCGGGTGTCAGCAGCTGCCGGAAGCTCCCCCCGTCACCCGGGCTGGCTGCAGCTACAGCGGGCACAGCCCGCCTGGCGGCCCCCTCCAGCCCATCAAAGATGCTGTGGCTGCGCTGGGAGAAGGTGGAGCTCGTGCCTCTCAGGTGGAAGGGCTGCACCGCCTCTGTAGGGAGGCCTCTGGGGGGCGAGGGGGGCTCCTCGGGGCCTGAATCCCCGGAAGCCTCCCCAGGCAGCCCCCCCGGGGACGGGGCATCCACCCCAGCGCCATCAGGCAGACTAAGGTCGGAGTCCGAGTCGCTGAGGGAGACGGCGTCAGGAGGCAGGGCGCCGACCTCCAAGTCAAGCAAGTGTTGGCTGTCCCCTGCCTCTGCCATGTGTCCCCAGACCACGCCACACCTGCACCAAAACAGCCCCGGGAGTCCCCGAGGACACAGGCTCAGACCCACCACCCCGGGCAGATCAGCAGGAAGAGCACTGTCCCAGGAGGAAGGGCCTGCCCCCTGCCGCCCGCCCCGACCAAAAGCCCTCCTCTTACCTCCCGTCTGACGGGCACCTGCTGGACGCTGGAGGGCAGGTGGGTCGAATACTGACGAAGGTTCTTGGTGGCAAAGGCCCCCTGGCACGGCTCCGCTCAGCGGCTCGATGACTGGCTAAGGGCAGGGATGGAGAGCCAGCCATCAGACCAGATGGCGGACAAATGGAAATGGTGCCAACACCCCCGGAGTGGGCCTGGGTTTACAAAGCCCCCATAACAGCCAGGCTCAGAAGCTGGTCCTTTTGACTTGTCACCTCCCTCAGTCCTCGCCAGGCAGGGCTGACTAGAGCCACTAGGGGACCCGCACGGGGAGGTCTGGTAGAGAGCAGCCAGCCAGGGTGTCAACCCAGGGTCACCAGCAATCCTTGCGCTCCCTCTATCGGCCACGTGCGGTAGTGGCAGGCAGTATGCTCAGTAGCGCAGGCGCGTGTGACTCTGCGGCCTTTTGGATTGTAGCTGCAAGGCTCCTCTGGAGAAGGCAACAGCACCTCACGCCAGTGCTCTTGCCTGGAAAATCTCACGGACGGAGGAGCCTGCTGGGCTGCCGTCTATGGGGTCGCACAGAGTCGCACACGACTGAAGTGACTTAGCAGCAGCAGTAGGCTCCTCTGTCCACGGGATTTTCCAGGCAAGAATACTGGAGTGGGCTGCCATTTCCTTCTCCAATAAATAATGAAGGAATGAATGAATGACACGTATAACATATAATTTTGTGCTAAAGCAGGTATCATCCTCCTCACACTGGCTAGCAGCTGCAGATGTGAAACATTAAAAAAAAAAAAAAAAAAGGAAACTCAGGATATTCTGGCCATTAACTGAGCAATTTTTCACTTCGGAGAAAGACTGTCCCTGTTTCGTTTTGACACAGTGCCAGTGTTTCCACACACTAGCATATTCAATTGCTTTGTCCTCATAACATATATACTTTCTAATGGATTACAAGGAGTTGTGAAGGGTGATCACTCTTTTCAAAAAGTGAAATTATAGAATCTACATCGTATCAGTCGCTAGTCTAGTCCTGGTAACTGACACGTCCTGTGGTAGTTCCACGTGATAGCTTATTACATGTTTTCAGGTCAGTGAGTGCTCAGAGGGACGGAAAACAGCGGACAGTCATGGCGTTAAGTGCAAACCGGCTCACTGACCAGCTCGAACTGACTCAGTCAGGACTTCATAGATATCTGTTGTGTGGATGAGGAGTACATTTATTCACTTTGCTAACAACTGCAATAAAGAATTTCAGAGCTTGCTGCGGGATGCTGCCTGGGAGAAGGGCAGGCAGGAAGTACTCCACAAAGCCGGGGGCACCTGCCGGCTCTGTGGGGAGGAGATGTGCTCCTGACTGCAGGGAGATGCCCTGGCAGCTCCAGAAGGGACTGCAGCCAGGTCCTTGGCATCTGCGGGTCAGGCTCTCAGGAAGCTGGCTCAGCCTTGCTTGGCAGAGGCCGGCCCCACAGCTCCTGAGGCAACCTCCAGCGACATCTGTGACCCTCCACACATCCTTCACTTTCCCAGCAGGGCACAGAAGTCCTGCCAACACCTAGCATTCCAGTGTCACCAGGCACCCTGAAACTTGTTTCTAGGCTCAGAGGACAGGGCTCAGCCTCCGTCCACCAACTTCCTCTTCCCACCAAGCCTCCCTTACTTGCCCAGGGTGACTCCGTTGCTTCTGCACCCACCAAACACCAGGCTAGGTGGACCAGGAGTGGCTCTGAGTGCCCTGCTCCAGGTCAAACACAGGCGAGACCTCCATTCCTCTGGGCTTTGCATGACTCCCAAAATGAAGGAACAACTCCAGGAAAGAGGACACGGAGTGAACGCCAATGGTGTCTGTTTTAGGGATGGCAGGACAGGAGTGGGGAGATGATTTGCCCGTCATTCAGTACACCGGAGGCAAGGCTGGAGTTTCAACCAGCCTCCGGCTTCCTCAATTTGCACTCCCGTGCCCTGGACGCCCGTGATCAGTGGGACACGCCGAGGGGGGCCGGGAATCGCGCGCCAAGGTCGGGCATGCCAGGTCTGCGTCTCTCGAGTTCTCTTGAGAACTTCCTGAGCTCACTGCAGGGCAGAGCTGAGTCCAGGCTGACGGAGGCGCGGTTTTCCCAGGGCCGGGGTCGGGGCTGGCCAGGTCCCAGGGAGCGCTGGCTTCCTTGAGGCTTGTCTCTCCCCCGCGGGAGGCAGAGCCTTGATTTTCTCCACTCCACGCGCCCAGAATCTCGGCGCGTGCCCAGCAGGCGCTCGTTGTCAGCTGCCTGAGTCCTGCGGCCAAGTCGGGCGGGGGCGGGCCAAGGCTCCGGGCCTCATGAGGGTCTCCCTGGCTGGGGCAGCAGACTACGGACAGTGGCCCGCTGAAGCCGGACAGGTCAGCCGCGCGGCCCTCCCCACCAAAAACCTACCGGCTCACTTCGGCCTGGCTGCCTCCATCTTGAGCCGCGCTCAGCCCCGTGGGAAACCGAGTCCCCCGCTGGCCGACGGCCGCTTCTCCCGCGCCTGAAGAACTACATCTCCCACAAGGCACCTGGCTTCCACTCCTGAGGCCTATCGGGAGTGATGGCTTTGCGCACGCGCAGCCTTCCCTACCGGAAACGGTGGCGCTCCTTCGCGAAGAGACCGGAATTGACTCAGGAAGAGGGTCGAGGTGATGGGCAGGGCTGCGACTCCCAGAATGCTCCAGGGCTAACGGCCAGAGCCTCCTTCCTGGTACTGTAGCCCACTTTGCCGGAAGCTGCGAGAACCGGAAGTGCGTCAACGTATCCGGCGCGGTTCCCGGGCACTTCCGGTGCTGTTCCGGAGCAGCCTTTCCTGCTCTTTCGGGTCCCTGGAACCGGGCCGCGGGGCGCGTCCCGCGGTGGGCATTTGTCGCGCCCACTGGACGGCTCGGGCAGGCGGCCGCGTGGCAAGCCGCCGGAGGGAGGCGCCCTGGCCTCGGCTGCCGACCGTCCGACTGGTCATTTCTGCTCCGAAAGTGGAAGGCTCCCAGTCGTGTCCGACTCTGGGGCCCTGTGGACTGTCCAGTCCGCGGAACTCTCCAGGCCAGAATACTGCGGTGGGTAGCCCTTCCCGTCTCCAGGGATGCTTCCCAGCCCAGGGATTGAACCCAGGTCTCCTGCATTGCAGGCCGAGCCACCGCGGAAGCCCCCCACTGAAGCTCAGCGCAGATCCTCGTTCCCCCGGCGGGCGGCCAGAGCGAGCCCGCTCGGCCAGGGCCGCACCCAGGAATCCAGGGTTCAGGCCATGCTGCGGCCCAGCCCAGGAACCCAGAGAGGAAACAGGGCCCATTCTAACGTGTCCCAGCCTTGGGACTTAAGACTTCCCTGGTGACTCAGACGGTAAAGCATCTGCCTACAAAGCGAGAGGCCTGGGTTCGATCACTGGGGAGATCCTCTGGAGAAGGCAATGGCACCCCACTCCAGTCCTCTTGCCTGGAAAATCCCATGGATGGAAGAGCCTGGTAGGCTCCAGTCCGTGGGGTCGCAGAGTCGGACAGAGCGACTTCACCTTAACCTTGGGACACATGGCATCTGATCCCATCGCTTCATGGCAAAAAGATGGGGAAACAGTGACTGACTTTATTTTGGGGGCCTCCAAAATCACTGCAGATGGTGACTGCAGCCATGAAATTAAGACACTTGCTTCTTGGAAGCAAAGTTACGACCAACCTAGACAGCTTATTAAAAAGCCGAGACATTACTTTGCCAACAAAGGTCCATCTAGTCAAAGCTGTGGTTTTTCCGGTGGTCATGTATGGATGTGAGAGTTGGACCGTAAAGAAAGCTGAGCACTGAAGAATTGATGCTTTTGAACTGTGGTGTTGGAGAAGACTCTTGAGTCCCTTGGACTGCAAGGAGATCCAACCAGTCCATCCTAAAGGAAATCAGTCCTGACTGTTCTTTGGAAGGACTGATGCTGAAGTTGAAACTCCAATACTTTGGCCACCTAATGTGAAAAACTGACCCATTGGAAAAGACCCTGATGCTGCTGGGAAAGACAGGGTGGGAGGAGGAGGGAACAACAGAGGATGAGATGGATGGCATCAGACTCAATAGACATGAGTTTGAGTAAACTCCAGGAGTTGGTGATGGATAGGGAGGCCTGGTGTGCTGCAGTCCATGAGTCACAAAGAGTCGGACGTGACTGACTGAATTGAACTGGGGACACGTCATCCCTAAAGGGCCCACACTCACGGCCTCACCCGGAATGAGGGGGTCTGGCCACCCCAGGCACTAATTCACATCACAGCTTGAAGAGGGTCTCACGGCACAGGGAGAAGTAAAAAGGAGCAGGTTCCTTGGGCCATCCGTCTCCCAACCCACCAGCCCCTATTTGGGTTTTGGAGGAGCAGGCCTACAGAAGCCCTGTGACCTCCAGTGCAGGGCTGGGACCTAGTTTCCAATATCAGCCCCCAAGAAGGCCACCAGGAACCCTTGACATACGAATCCCAGCCAGGGACTTGGAGCCTCAAGAGGTCAATTTAGTGTACAGACAGGTCAGTACCTGCCTACAGCTCATGGTGACATTACCCAGCATTCCTGGTGGGGGCAGCAGCCTCTGGCTGGGCCTCAGTCCCCGGTGCTGGGCCAGGGGGGCTCCCCCAGGGAGTGGCTGAGGGCTTCACCTCCAGCCCCTGGAAGATGGGGCCACCCAGCCCCGGAGGGCTTCACCTCCAGCCCCTGGAAGATGGGGCCACCCAGCCCCTTGACAGGAGATTACAACCAGCTAGACAAGAGGAGAAGAGACCCTTGGGAGAGAGTGGCGTGTCCATCTACGGAGCTGACCGTCAGGAGGAAGGGGAGTCTTGCAGGGCCCGTTTTTGGGGTCGTCCTGCCCACTCCTCGTAGGCTGCCCTGGCCAGCAGTGCCAAGCAACGGCGACGGGAGTGAGGGCCAGGTGAAGGCTGCTGCTGGTGACACAAGGCCCAAGAAAGGGGCCCCACTGGCACCCACCAACAGGGCTGGTGGCACACTCTGGGACCAGCAAGGTCCAGAGAGCTGAGCACCACCCATGCCTGGCTCCTCGGCCCCTCAGGCTGCCCCCTCGGGTCTCAGAGGCCACAGGTACACGGAGGGGCCAGACCGTGTTAGCATGCCTGGTTTTTCCTTCTTTATTGAATGACTTTTCAAGATGTAATTACAATTGAAGGTGACGCGTTAGAAAGGAGAGGTGCGCGTTGAAGGCATAAGGCTGCTCGTAGACCCGGCTCCAGAGACAGGTGGCCGGAAAGGAACAAGGATTAAAAAAAGGCTGAGCGTGTGTGCCGCTTGTGGGGACGGCCCTTGGTGGCCCCTAGGAGAGGCCTGGCTGAGCAAGCAGAGCCCCCAAGCAGCAGGGGCCCCTGCCCTGCAGTCCCCACAGCCCACTCACGCCTCCTACAGATGATGTCAGCCCCAAAAGGACAATTAACAGGGAGCTTCAGGACAAGAACAAAACCTCAAAAGTAAAAAAGCTGATAAGTGTAGCAGTGATAGCAGGAGGTTATATACACAGGTGGCGACGGCCCCTTCTCGGAAGTGTCCGGGTCACTCCGGGGGGCGCTGCTGGGGTCCCCGAGGCCCTCCCTGAGGCCTCAGCGGCCGAAGCCTCAGTACACCGAGCTGTTCCGAATGCCGCAGCAGAGCACCATGCTCAGGATCATCTCAAAGATCTGTGGGGAGGGGGTGGGCGGGCGGTCAGCTCCTGAAGACCGTGTGAGGGGTGTGGAGACCCCCGGGGGGTCAGGGGCAGGTCAGTCAGCTCTCGGAGACCCCGGTGTTGGGGTGGGGTCCCCAAGCAGAGCCAGTCTGCCCCACTCACCATGATCACAGCGACCACGATGGCCGCGATGCCGATGAGGTACAGCTTCCCCGAGAAGAGCTCGTCAATTTTCCCGTGGCAGTCCTCCTGCAGGGGCGGCCAGAGGGCAGTCAGAGGCGCCTGTCCTCCGACCCCACGAGGCAGCAGCCCGAGGCCCCATGAAGGGGCACAGCCCCGCCCCCACGGCCCCCCAAAAGAGTTGTGAACAGTGTCTGGTCTCTGCCTGGTGTGACCAGCGAGGATGCCAAAGGCACCCTCCCGTGCTCAGAGACCACGAGGCACCGTCGGGACAGGGCTGGCCTGGGAGGCCAGGGCACCCTCCACGCGGGGATCGGAAATGCCCGTGGCTCCCAGGCAGAGCAGCCCCAACTCCGGCCACCACACGGCCTAGTGTGGCCCAAGGGAGCCCCGGGAGGCTTGGCCACCACCCAGGACCCACCAAGGGGCGGCAGCCAAACGGAGTCACTACGCACCTTTAACAAGTTAGTGACGATGTTGCCGCCAGAGGGACACAGGCTGTTCTTGAGCACAGAGGTGGTCAGTGTGGTCAGCGTGTTGGAGCCACAGCAGTTAAGCTGCAGGGACGGAGGGCGCCCGCGTCAGCCCTGGGCACGGGTCCCAGGGGCTGCAGAGGCCCCAGCAGCCGCCCTGGCCCGGGAGCTGGGGGCTCGGGGCAGTCCCCTCCCGGGGGAGAACCACGTGAGGGGCCCACTCCTCCTCACCCTTCCACTCAGCTGCGCTGGCCACCTAGTTCCCGCCAGGGACCCCCCAGAAGACCCTGGTGTCCCTCCCTCGGCGCCCGGCCGCTCCCTCGGCGCCTGGCCCCCAGCCCTGCCTCACCGTCTCATGGAAGGTCTTCACCACGGCCTTGGCGTTGTTGGCCTCGTCGTCCACTATGGCCTGCTGCAAGGCCTGGTCGTAGAACTGCTTCACGTCCTTGGCGATCTGGGGAAGGAGGTGCTCACAGCGCAGGGGGACTGTTCCCCCGCCCCAGACGTGCCTTCACCTGGCTCCTTTGGACAGTCAGGACGGACCCCCCCGCCCGGAGCTGGGAGGGGGCTCTGCCTTTCACTCAGCCACCACGCCCCCTCCTCCAGGAAGCCCTCTGTGGCTTCCTACCTGAAGAGCCCGCCCAGAGAAGTGCCCACAGGCCAAGCTTTCCCACAGCCTGAGCCCCTGCCCTACACCTGGACATGGCTCACCTGGTCCTTGTTGACAAAACCCCAGATGCCGGCAGCCACCTCACAGGCAAAGAGGATCACCAGGCAGGTGAAGAACTGGGGAGGGGAGGGGCGGGCAGAGAGAAGGTCAGAGCAGAGCAGAGAGGGCCCAGGGCTCCCCGAGGCCGGCAGGGGCTCACCTGCCACAGACGACGAGCACCCCAGGGGCCCACGGGCACGTGTGGGGCGCTCGGCGGTATCCACCCGCCCCAGCCCTGACGGGAGGAGCCGTGTGAAGCGGCCACTCTTCTCATCAGCCCCGAGGGACTGGGCTCCGGAGGACAGGGTGGCTGGGTGCGGGGAGGGCAAGGCTGGCTCTGGGCGNTTGCTTCTCTAGAGAGAGCGGGGGCGCCTCTTCTTCGCAGCGCATGGGCTTTTCACTGTGGTGGCTTCTCCTGCGGCAGAGCACAGGCTCTAGAGCACGTGGGCTTCAGCAGCTGAGCCACAGGGGCCTCTAAAGCGCAGGCTCAGGAGCTATAAGCACACAGGCTTAGCTGCCTCGTGGCATGTGGGCTCTTCCTGAGTCGGGGATCGAACGCGTGTCTCCTGAACTGGAAGGCAGATTCTAAACCACTGGACCACCAGGGAAGTCCCTTTGCAGCTGAGCCACAGGGGCCTCTAAAGCGCAGGCTCAGGAGCTATAAGCACACAGGCTTAGCTGCCTCGTGGCATGTGGGCTCTTCCTGAGTCGGGGATCGAACGCGTGTCTCCTGAACTGGAAGGCAGATTCTAAACCACTGGACCACCAGGGAAGTCCCTTGTGGGGACTTTTCTTTCTTTCTTTCTTTTTTCTGCTGAGTGCTTACTGATCTCCCTGTTTTGTTTTTCTTGGTTGACTGAGAAGAAAACCAGCTCCCCTTTACATCTATCTAGCTGAAAGCTCGGTCAGGTACCAGGTACTCTGTCCAGGCAATATGGCAGTCACAGGTGCCATTTCCAAGCTTTGGTCATGACCACAGTGAATCTATATATAGCTTCTAGAATAGTCTGGTAATATTTCTTCAAGTTTGAAGTTGAAAGACAATATAATCCTAACTATTGGGAAGGGTCAAACAAGACAGGCTTTTCCCACACTGTCGGTAGAACCATGAATAGGGAAAATGCTCTTGAAAAGCCATCAGGTGGTATGTATCAAAAGCCTATCACATCTATGCTTTTTGATATGACTGTTTTATTTTCAAATATTTATCCAAAAGAATCCAAACAGCCAATAAAAATGAAAACTGACATCAAATAAAAGAATGTAAGTTAGACTTAGTTATGGATGTACAAAAACTCTCTCTTTGGAATTGTTATAAAATTCAAAGACTGACCAGGGGAAAATAAAACCTGATTTAAAACAAACTATAAAAGTTAAACTGACAACAGCTAAATTTGCTGCTGGTAAAATCTGTTACTGATGAAAAATTGTTAGAAGAAGTCAAATTGCCTGAAAATGATTTAGATCTGCACATTTAAGGCAAAGAGAAATAATGGCCACAAAAGGAAGTAGGTGTAATCAATGCAATCTTACTTGAAGACTGGCTGATGAATCAAATATTACACAGAAAACAACAAAAGCTAGCAAAATGTTTAGCAAAATAAAAACTTATAAAATCTGAAATTAGTTAATATGGAATAAACAATTCATCAGTGAATTGGCTAAATGAATTTTTTATAGGAAATGTTTGTCAAAATTTTGTCCCTGTTGGCTTAATTTTAACTGTTTGTATGCACAAGCAGCTTATCAAACGTGCTTGCGATCAAAACTGCCTCCCCCTGATACATTTCAAAATATATAAAAAATCATTTTTTTAATTTCAGAATGATGATTCATACTTGTCTTATCCTTGCCACAGTCTTCATCAGTTGGTAGGTCATACAGTCTCATCAATCACTACTTTATAAATTTATTTGGATTCAGATTTAAAAAATTTTAACCTCTAAAAGTCCAGAAATTAGCCATAAGCTAAGTATTATTTCAAGAAAGAGAGTTAATGGCATTAATAAATATTACTGCCTACCAATTTTTGCTCCTGGAGGACAAAACATATCCATGATCATTTCCATACTGTGCTGAAGATTATCGTTGTTTAAGACTTCTGATGCTGGAATCTGGAAGAAATTTTCCTTAAGAAAAACATGAAGAAACAAGGAAATGATCAGAAATTATAATTAATATTTGAATATTATTTAATTAAAATCGTCTATACTATTTCACCCTATTTATATTGCAGAATTCATAAACTAGAGTGCTAAACTCTAAAATCTAATTCATTACTTTAATCTAAAGACAGCTTTGAGATGTATATAAAATCAGGTTTAACTGTTTTGACATATGATAGAAGTAATGAGCAGAGCACAGTGAAGTTTTCTATTCTCTTGACAGCACATAGACTAAGCACCTACAATTGTCTAAGTGCCAAGTTTAAAGCAGTATAATATATACTATATATTTATTTGTTTACCTTTTTCTCCTCTACTGTTTGTAAGATCCAGGAGGGAAAGGAGTTTGCTTGCTTCGCTCACTGCCATATTCCTATCACAAAGAATAGCACTTGGCATAGTGCAGGTGCTCATTAAATATTTAATAAATGGATAAACTGCTCAGGCAGAAGAAAAGCTGTCGTCCTCTTTATCCTAGATTTTTTTCTCCAATGTGTGTAGTAAAAAATTGAACCTCACTGGCCTTTGCCCTCAGTTTCTGGGAGGTAATCTCTAAAACCTTGGGACATCATGCCCCACAGGCGTGTCTGCATTTGCCTGGGGAACTTGGGTCACACTAACACTGGGATTTAGGGTGGAGAGTTTGGAGCATGTGGTTTTAACTTAACCATTGGAGGGGCTGGAGACTGAGATAAGTCACACGGGCAGCCAATAATGACCACCTGATGAAGCTCCAATGAGAACTGGCTGCTACGGCTCCTTAGGGCTTCCCTATGTGTACCGCTACACGGCATTACCAGGAAAGAAACACCGTCCACGACTCCACAGGAAGAGAAGAAATGGAAGCTCCATGTTTGCAACTTTCCTGGAATCATTTATGCACCTCTTCCCTTGATGGTTTTAACCTGTACCCTTTAGCCATAATAAATTCTTAACAATGAGCATAGTGGCACACAGTAAGTTCTGCGAGTCTTTCTAGTAAAAGAGTGGTCGTGGAGACCTCTGTACTTTTGATTGGTGTCAGAGGTAAGGGTCTTGGTCTCGGGAACCCCTCAACTTGAAATTGTTTGAAATGAAGGTCGTCTTACGGATAGCTACCAAACTTCAGATAATATAAAGGGTCTCCCCATAAAAGTAATATCATTCTTTCTAATATGAAATGTTGGAGACTTAAAAAGCCCAGTGAAATGCTAATAGATATTGTCTGAGGGTATGGCCAGGCCTCTGCGTTCTGTTCTTGGAGTAGAACTCTGGCAAGGTATGGAGGAGTCTTTCCTTAAATTCTTATTTTTTAATTTCTCACTATTCACATATTAAGATTATAGTGTCAAATCAAAAGAGTAAATACATACATAATTTAAGATTTATGTGCTTGTGTTTTATTTATTCTTCTGAGTTGCCTTAAATGTTCTCAGTAATAAGGTAGGCATGAATAAATATATTAAAATTCAAAAAAGTGCTATTTTAGAAATATCTTCACTACCTCTGTTACTTACAGAATCCATGAGGTAAGCTTCCAATACTCCCGTTCCATCGTCAAGAGTAAATGTCATCACAAACACTTGTCGGAGGGGAACAATGCCCAGTGCTAATGAAGGAAAAAAGTTGAAATCATATGAATCTATGTCTTTTTAATTTGACCACACTGTGCTCCCTCCAGTAAAAGCATGGAGTCTCACAACCACTGGATCACCAAGAAGTCCCACTATGCCTTTTAATAAAAGTAAAGAAAAAAGTTGTTTTGTGATATTATGTTCCTGTTAATCTTGTTCACTAAAATAATTCAAGAGACTAAAAAAAAAAAGGCACTCTTTTTGTTCCCTAATACTAATATGTTAAGCTCATTTCAGAAGGGTAATTTTGGAATATTACACTACACCTATATACAGACAATGACTCAAGGGCAACGGTATCTTTTTTGTTAATTTTATTTTCAAACATTTATGTTTGGGCTGCATTGGGTCTTCCTTGCTGCATGAGAGCTTTTTCCAGTTGTGAGTGGCAAGCAGGGGATACTCCCCATTGCACGCAGGGGCTTCTCTCGTTGCGGAGCACAGGCTCCAGAGTATGGGCTCAGTAACCGGGGCTCAAGGGCTGAGCTGCTCTGCGGCATGTGGGATCTTCCCAGACGAGGGATGGAACCCATGTCCTTGTATTGGCAGGTGGATTCCTAACCAGTGGACCATCAGAGAAGTCCCAGTACCTTTTTAAAAAACTAAATATTGATACAGCATTATCTTTAAAGTGAGTCGATCTTCCCAGAAAAAATAAAAATGAATTCAAGAAAGACACTTCAATGCATGTTAGCTTATGAAAGAGAAAATTTAAGTGCCAGAATGTTCTTACAAAAAACAGCATACAGTTCAATGGTTAGGATTTTGTAACCTGTCTCTATCCTTTGGATTTTAAGCACAGAGATCACTTATTTTTTAAAAGACAGCATCTGGTTGAATGATGCTAGAATCTGAGATTTCATAATTTGGTTAAGATGAGGAAAAAGGAAGAAATTAAAGTGATACTAAATCATATGAAAATATATAGGTTAAGATGAATATCTTACTTTGTGTCTATAAATGAAAGACATTCAAAATGCTTATATAATGGAATATTGTCTTCCATCTGTGGAATTCATATTCAAATATGACTAATAAAGGGGCAAGTAAGAAAAATTAATTAGGGCACAGAGACATGAGAGAAATCATTAATATAGAGGAACTGATTTTAAAGATTCAAAAGTCCTCAATAGACTGTGGGCTAAAACCAAGAAGGATGAACATAAATCCTACTCTAAGGGACCAATAAGCAAACAAAGAACTACGTTAAGTACAGGATGACGAGACCAAGCTTGAAGAAGAAAGAAAGAAAACTCATGCAAAAGTTAACTTGGACTTTAACTGGACCACAAACAAAATATGAATTAGTGGTATCATATAGCTATATTAAAAGGCAAAGAAAACAAAACCAAGAATACAAACCAATATCTACACAATAAAATTTTCAGGCAAGCAGGAGCACCGTCCAATTTTAGGGAATAAAGGTTTTCTCCATATTCCAAATTGGCCAACATCTGCAGCCCTGTTTCTAGCCTGTCTCTTATACACATCTAGATGTGTATAAGAGACAGGTTTGTATGCACAAGCAGCTTATCAAACGTGCTTGCGATCAAAACTGCCTCCCCCTGATACATTTCAAAATATATAAAAAATCATTTTTTTAATTTCGGAATGATGATTCATACTTGTCTTATCCTTGCCACAGTCTTCATCAGTAGGTAGGTCATACAGTCTCATCAATCACTACTTTATAAATTTATTTGGATTCAGATTTAAAAAATTTTAACCTCTAAAAGTCCAGAAATTAGCCATAAGCTAAGTATTATTTCAAGAAAGAGAGTTAATGGCATTAATAAATATTACTGCCTACCAATTTTTGCTCCTGGAGGACAAAACATATCCATGATCATTTCCATACTGTGCTGAAGATTATCGTTGTTTAAGACTTCTGATGCTGGAATCTGGAAGAAATTTTCCTTAAGAAAAACATGAAGAAACAAGGAAATGATCAGAAATTATAATCAATATTTGAATATTATTTAATTAAAATCGTCTATACTATTTCACCCTATTTATATTGCAGAATTCATAAACTAGAGTGCTAAACTCTAAAATCTAATTCATTACTTTAATCTAAAGACAGCTTTGAGATGTATATAAAATCAGGTTTAACTGTTTTGACATATGATAGAAGTAATGAGCAGAGCACAGTGAAGTTTTCTATTCTCTTGACAGCACATAGACTAAGCACCTACAATTGTCTAAGTGCCAAGTTTAAAGCAGTATAATATATACTATATATTTATTTGTTTACCTTTTTCTCCTCTACTGTTTGTAAGATCCAGGAGGGAAAGGAGTTTGCTTGCTTCGCTCACTGCCATATTCCTATCACAAAGAATAGCACTTGGCATAGTGCAGGTGCTCATTAAATATTTAATAAATGGATAAACTGCTCAGGCAGAAGAAAAGCTGTCGTCCTCTTTATCCTAGATTTTTTTCTCCAATGTGTGTAGTAAAAAATTGAACCTCACTGGCCTTTGCCCTCAGTTTCTGGGAGGTAATCTCTAAAACCTTGGGACATCATGCCCCACAGGCGTGTCTGCATTTGCCTGGGGAACTTGGGTCACACTAACACTGGGATTTAGGGTGGAGAGTTTGGAGCATGTGGTTTTAACTTAACCATTGGAGGGGCTGGAGACTGAGATAAGTCACACGGGCAGCCAATAATGACCACCTGATGAAGCTCCAATGAGAACTGGCTGCTACGGCTCCTTAGGGCTTCCCTATGTGTACCGCTACACGGCATTACCAGGAAAGAAACACCGTCCACGACTCCACAGGAAGAGAAGAAATGGAAGCTCCATGTTTGCAACTTTCCTGGAATCATTTATGCACCTCTTCCCTTGATGGTTTTAACCTGTACCCTTTAGCCATAATAAATTCTTAACAATGAGCATAGTGGCACACAGTAAGTTCTGCGAGTCTTTCTAGTAAAAGAGTGGTCGTGGAGACCTCTGTACTTTTGATTGGTGTCAGAGGTAAGGGTCTTGGTCTCGGGAACCCCTCAACTTGAAATTGTTTGAAATGAAGGTCGTCTTACGGATAGCTACCAAACTTCAGATAATATAAAGGGTCTCCCCATAAAAGTAATATCATTCTTTCTAATATGAAATGTTGGAGACTTAAAAAGCCCAGTGAAATGCTAATAGATATTGTCTGAGGGTATGGCCAGGCCTCTGCGTTCTGTTCTTGGAGTAGAACTCTGGCAAGGTATGGAGGAGTCTTTCCTTAAATTCTTATTTTTTAATTTCTCACTATTCACATATTAAGATTATAGTGTCAAATCAAAAGAGTAAATACATACATAATTTAAGATTTATGTGCTTGTGTTTTATTTATTCTTCTGAGTTGCCTTAAATGTTCTCAGTAATAAGGTAGGCATGAATAAATATATTAAAATTCAAAAAAGTGCTATTTTAGAAATATCTTCACTACCTCTGTTACTTACAGAATCCATGAGGTAAGCTTCCAATACTCCCGTTCCATCGTCAAGAGTAAATGTCATCACAAACACTTGTCGGAGGGGAACAATGCCCAGTGCTAATGAAGGAAAAAAGTTGAAATCATATGAATCTATGTCTTTTTAATTTGACCACACTGTGCTCCCTCCAGTAAAAGCATGGAGTCTCACAACCACTGGATCACCAAGAAGTCCCACTATGCCTTTTAATAAAAGTAAAGAAAAAAGTTGTTTTGTGATATTATGTTCCTGTTAATCTTGTTCACTAAAATAATTCAAGAGACAAAAAAAAAAAAGGCACTCTTTTTGTTCCCTAATACTAATATGTTAAGCTCATTTCAGAAGGGTAATTTTGGAATATTACACTACACCTATATACAGACAATGACTCAAGGGCAACGGTATTTTTTTTGTTAATTTTATTTTCAAACATTTATGTTTGGGCTGCACTGGGTCTTCCTTGCTGCATGAGAGCTTTTTCCAGTTGTGAGTGGCAAGCAGGGGATACTCCCCATTGCATGCAGGGGCTTCTCCCTGTGGCGGCGTCTCTCGTTGCGGAGCACAGGCTCCAGAGTATGGGCTCAGTAACCGGGGCGCAAGGGCTGAGCTGCTCTGTGGCATGTGGGATCTTCCCAGACGAGGGATGGAACCCATGTCCTTGTACTGGCAGGTGGATTCCTAACCAGTGGACCATCAGAGAAGTCCCAGTACCTTTTTAAAAAACTAAATATTGATACAGCATTATCTTTAAAGTGAGTCGATCTTCCCAGAAAAAATAAAAATGAATTCAAGAAAGACACTTCAATGCATGTTAGCTTATGAAAGAGAAAATTTAAGTGCCAGAATGTTCTTACAAAAAACAGCACACAGTTCAATGGTTAGGATTTTGTAACCTGTCTCTATCCTTTGGATTTTTAAGCACAGATATCACTTATTTTTTTTAAAAGATAGCATCTGGTTGAATGATGCCAGAATCTGAGATTTCATAATTTGGTTAAGATGAAGAAAAAGGAAGAAATTAAAGTGATACCAAATCATATGAAAATGTATAGGTTAAGATGAATATCTTACTTTGTGTCTATAAATGAAAGACATTCAAAATGCTTATATAATGGAATATTGTCTTCCACCTATGGAATTCATATTCAAATATGACTAATAAAGGGGGCAAGTAAGAAAAATAAATTAGGGCATAGAGACATGAGAGAAATCATTAATATAGAGGAATTGATTTTAAAGATTCAAAAGTCTTCAATAGACTGTGGGCTAAAACCAAGAAGGATGAACATAAAACCTACTCTAAGGGACCAATAAGCAAACAAAGAACTACGTTAAGTACAGGATGACGAGACCAAGCTTGAAGAAGAAAGAAAGAAACTCATGCAAAAGTTAACTTGGACTTTAACTGGACCACAAACAAAATATGAATTAGTGGTATCATATAGCTATATTAAAAGGCAAAGAAAACAAAACCAAGAATACAAACCAATATCTACACAATAAAATTTTCAGGCAAGCAGGAGCACCGTCCAATTTTAGGGAATAAAGGTTTTCTCCATATTCCAAATTGGCCAACATCTGCAGCCCTGTTTCTAGCTTTGAGTACCAAACTTTGAGAAGAACGTCGGTAAAATGGAATGCTTATTAAAGAGGAGAAATAAAGCAATAAGAAACATGGAAAAGTACCAAAGGAAGTGTGGGCACCTGCTTGGAGAAGGAAGGACTTAATGAGTACTTGACAGATTACCTTCAAATGCCCAGTCTACTGACTTTACAGACCAGGGAACACATGAACTCTAATTCTGTTAATAGTAGACAGAATGTGGCCCATTCTGTCTCCCATTGAAATTGGAGGTAAGCAGCTTTTGCCCCACTGTTAAGTACTGTATCTAAAAAGCAAGAGATTTGTTATCTTACAATGTAAATCCCGTGGACAGAGGAGCCTGGTGGGCTGCTGTCCGTGGGGTCGCACAGAGTTGTACATGACTGAAGTGACTCAGCAATGTAAATGGGTCCCTGGTCGCTGGGGAGTTTTAAGCCAAGGTTGGATGACCACAGTTAATGATGCGATATAAAAAGACTCTTATTATTCCAGCTAAAGACTTGTATTGGGTAAAAAGTTGTAATAGCTAGCTCTAAAATTCTTTTCAAACCCAAGATACCATAAACTGCAGAGATTTTTCACAAGTTGTATTTATGATTAATACTAAATTACTGAAAATTAAAATGTAGTAAATGAAAAATACTGGCAGATTCTTAAAAGTACATTTTCAGGTTTTTTAAATATTTAAATTTTTATTATGATCACTGTGAATGGTTCTGCTCAAGAAAAACTAAACTTTAGCATAACCTTTGCTCTGATTTTAAAATATCCACAAATATTGAAATATTATGAGTGAGACTATCCTATACAAAGACAGTTACAATTATAGGACATAGAAATTTAGCTAACCTTCTGCCACAGAAGAAGGAATCCACGATGTTTTATTAACCAGGGAATTTAGATTTTTTATTGGTCTCAAATTAGAGCAGTGTTTACATCTGAAATCAATAAAAGAAAAATAATTTATTATAAGTAATTATTATAACTCATTTAATTATTATAAATCTTTGCTGTGCAAGCACGCACAATCTAAAAAGTATATTATTAAACACAAGAGCACTGCAATTTCTGTATTTTAATGTGCATATTACCAACAATTATTAAAAAATAAACTTCTTACAACAGAAGCAATCAAAAAGGATAGTACAGTCAGAATATACACTGCTAAGCTGACAATGAGAAAGGTTCCAGATGCAGGCTGTTAATTAATTTGGCTAATTTCCTTATTTGGTAAAGTGAAAAACTCTAAAGACTCTTTTGATTTATGACTCTGAGAACAGAATGTACAGATAAACCCTGATGCTGGGAGGGGTTAGATGTGTATAAGAGACAGGGCCAGGCCTCTGCTTCCCGTGGGTGGGTGACTTCCCAAGGACACCTGAGGCTGGCCCTGGGCGGGGACTCGCCCTCTACTGTATCTATGGCTCGTTTTAAGAAACAAGAGAGAGAAAAGCAACTTTGGGACTAACAACCAGGAACTAGACAAAAAACTAGACAGAGCGGCGGTCTGCCTCGGTGGGGTCTGAGAACAAACCGGGAAGACCAGAGCTGGCCCTCGAGGGAGGTTTGCAGGGCCGGGCTGGCACCGAACTCCTGATTCTGCCCCCTGGCACCCCCCAACCCCACCCCATACCCAGCCCAGGACCTTACTGTGCCCAGCAGGCACTGGGACTCCTGGATGGCCCCGTAGCAGCCCAGGAACCCAACGAACATCATCACAGCACCCACGGCAATAAGGATGTAGATGCCTGCAGCGGAGAAGAGAGGTCACACCCTCAGCAACCCAATGTCCCGGAGCCCCCAGCCTCCCAGAAGCCGTCCTGCCTGCGCTGGGCGTACACACCACTGCTCAGGGCTCCGGAGGGCCCGCCAGGCGCGGGCACCCACCCTGCTGGGAGGAGTTCAGATGCCCAGTGGCCTGGAGAGGAGCCTTGAGGGGGAAGCAGCCTGGCAGGGCCACGTGAGCACCTCTCTGGGCCTCAGTTTCCTCCTCTGTGATGGCCAGGGAGTCAAGCATCACCAGGGCCAGGATCGAACGGTCAGTGGTGAGTGTTCAGCGGCCTCCGCCTGACCCCGCCACCTGTGCGCACTGACCCGAGAGCCTCCAGGGCTTGGTGGGCCTTGGAGAGCCACCCGCATCTCGGTGCCAAGGGCCTCTGCCTGACCCTGCCACCTGTGCGCACTGACCCCTGAGAGCCTCCAGGGCTTGGTGGGCCTTGGAGAGCCACCCGCATCTCGCTGCCAAGGGCCTCTGCCTGACCCTGCCACCTGTGCGTACTGACTCCTGAGAGCCCCCGGGGCTTGGTGGGCCTTGGAGAGCCACCCGCATCTCAGTGCCAAGGGCCTCCACCTGACCCTGCCACCTGTGCGCACTGACCCGAGAGCCTCCGGGGCTTGGTGGGCCTTGGAGAGCCATGCACATCTCGGTGCCAAGGGCCCGGCTGCTGGCCTGGGAGGCGGAGCGGAGCCCGGGGTCTGCCGGCCCAGCCCACCTGAGAGTGTGACACGGGGTCAGCCGTCCCCCTGGCCTGCCCAGCACTCACCGCTGGCCACACGGCCCTTCCCTGAGTCTGCGGCCCACCCAGAGGGGGCCCTCGCCCCTTAAAGCGCTGACCACGTCTCTCCAAGGACTTCCCACAACCCTAGTCCTTCCAGCAGACCTGGGCCCCCCCCAGTTGCCATGGTTACACAGCAGGCGAAGCTAGGACAGAGCTGGGACTGCCACCTGTGCGCACTGACCCGAGAGCCTCCGGGGCTTGGTGGGCCTTGGAGAGCCATGCACATCTCGGTGCCAAGGGCCCGGCTGCTGGCCTGGGAGGCGGAGCGGAGCCCGGGGTCTGCCGGCCCAGCCCACCTGAGAGTGTGACACGGGGTCAGCCGTCCCCCTGGCCTGCCCAGCACTCACCGCTGGCCACACGGCCCTTCCCTGAGTCTGCGGCCCACCCAGAGGGGGCCCTCGCCCCTTAAAGCGCTGACCACGTCTCTCCAAGGACTTCCCACAACCCTAGTCCTTCCAGCAGACCTGGGCCCCCCCCAGTTGCCATGGTTACACAGCAGGCGAAGCTAGGACAGAGCTGGGACACCGGGTCCCAGGGCTCTGGTGACAAAGGGCCCGCTGGCGCTGCCCGGCCGTCTCTGAAGAAGAAGTCTGGGACGTGGGACCCACCGGCAGGCTCAGAAGCAGCCTGGGGCCCCCTCGGGGTGACCCCAAGTAGGCCTGGCCCAGGGTAAGCCCTAGGGGCTCCTCACCTGGACAGGGCCAAGTTCCGAGACTCTCGTCCCCACATCCCTCCCTGAGGTTCAGTGGGATGGCCCAGGGTGCCAGGGAGGGGCGTCCTGGCAGGCGCCGGCCCCCAGCCCCCCTAGCCCGCCTCACGGGGCCAGCCTTCCCACCGCAGCAGGCTCTGGCTCTGATCCGTGAGGCCGGGGCCCCTCCCAGCTCCGCCTGGGTGCTGCTCAAGTCCCGCTAACCACCTCCCACTTCCCGGCAGTGGACACAGAGCTCATGTCAGGGCCCACATCTGTCCCCACCGCCCTGGCATAGGCCCCGTCTGCACCAGACGTCTGCACCCTTCTGCCAGCCAGGGGGTTCCGGAAGGCTGGCCCCGGGTGGGCAGTGACGCTGCTGCCAGGAGGGCTCGGAGAGGCCCCCACTCCTGGTGGCACGGCAGAAGCCTGAGAACCCGGCCTGCCAGGAGGTCCAGCCCTCCTTCACGCCTTCCCCGAGGGGAGCCCACAGGCCTGGCAACGGCGTGCTGTGGCACGGGCTGGAGAGGGGCTGGAGAGGCACCCGCGATGCGAGCCGCGCCCGCACGAGCCCCCCTGTGGGGCCCTTCCCACCGCGGCCTGGGCCTGGCCCCCAGCCTCCAGTCTCCTACCGAGGTCTCCCCAGGCCCCCGCGCGTCTGCCTGGACTGTCTCCAGGGGCCCGCACAGGGCCACCCAGGTCTGCAGCCCGTGGCCACCCTTGCCCCATCCAGGCTGAGGCAGGTGGCCTGCAGCTCCTCTCCCGGCTGCCAGGCCACACGCTGGGCTTCGGGCAGGCGCCAGACAAGCTACAAGGAGAGGGAACCCTTCCCAAACGGTGCGCCCCGGGGAGCCCACACCCCCTGCACCGAGAGCTCGGAGAGGGGGCAGCCCTGGGGATGGGGAGGAGAGGCCTGGGAGGAGCCCCGGGGAGAAACTACGCTCGAGCGTCCAGAGGACATCCTTGCATCCTCAGACGTGTGGGCAAGGCTGGCCGCGTTGCTCTGAGGGTGCCTGGCGTGGGGACAGCGGGGGCCAGGTCACGGTCCCCCATGCCCTCTCGGGGCGCGCACACCCATGCTCTCCGCCTGAGACTCAGACCTGAGGGGGCCCCTGCAGCCTGGGGGGGTGGGGAGCCTAGGACCCTGCGGACAAGGGCTGGGGACCTCCCTGGAGGGCTGGCCCCGGGACCACCCCAGACCACGGGCTCCAGCCCTCCCAGGGCAGCCCAAAGAGGACCCCCATGGCCCCGGGGCGGCCGAGTGGGATGGTGAGGGTGGGCCACGCCCAGCCCAGCAGCCAAGCGTGCATCTCGAGTGTGGGGGGCCCCGAGCAGCTGGGAAGGACTGGGACCCCTTGCAGGGTCCACACAGGATGGCACGTGAGCCCTGCAGGCTTCCGGCCTGCTGCTCTGCCTGTGGGGGCGAGCGGGGCCCGCCCAGGGGCCAGTCCTTTAAAGGACAGGAGCGACTCTACACACCCTCCCTGAGCTCCCTGGGAGCCAGGCCCATCTTGGGGGGAGCGGGACCGGAAGGAGGGCGCTGCTGCTCCCCATCCTCCAGAACCCCTGCCCCGGAGGCCGTCACCCCACACCCAGCCTGACACACACCCTGAAGGGCCGCGGCCTAGTAACCAGTGTGGCTGAGGGGCCCCAGGCAGCCCAGGCATCCAGCCCCACCCCGCCCAGGAGCCTCCCTGAAAGGCCCGCCACCTGACATAGCGGCCCCGCCCCGACCCGCTGCTCCAGCCCTGGTTCTCCCCACACCCAAGGGCGATCTGGTGGGGTACCCACAGGTCCCACAATCCTCCCATCCAGCTTTCCCTGGGAGCACCCCGGCCCAGGCAGGCCCTGGGACAACTGCAGAGGGCACCCAGGCCCCTCAGGGTCCCCAGGCTGACGCAACCCCCGACCCCACCCCCGAGCTCTTCCTGGTGGGCCTCCTCCTCCCTGCCCCAGGGAGAAGCAAGCCCCACTCAGTCGCCTCCTCCTGGAAGCGCTCCCTGCCTGCCTGTCTGCAGCCTTACTGAGCTAACGATCACACCCCCAGTGGCCTGTTCCTGCCGGCTCACAGCCCAGAGCTGCCCAGTGTCTGCAGCCCATTCCCTGTCACTTACCCACATAGAAGGTGTTGGGGGCGGGCCGGTCTCCAAGCTCTAGATACAGGAGGTTGGTAGTCTGCGGGTCATGGCGAAGCCACAGGGCCACGCCCAGTATCACACCTCCGGCCAGCTGGGGAGAGAGCAGGACACTGGTCACAGGCGGCTCAGAGACTGGCCGTGGTGCGCGTGGATCCCTCAAGTGGCGGCGTAGAGGCGGGTCCTGGGCCCTCGCTCTGCCGGGTCAGTACCAAGGGCACGGCTCACAGGCCCTGGGCTCACAGGCCCTGGGGTCTGGGCTGCCCGCTGCCTCATGTCTGCTTTGCCCCCTTGGTTTTCCAGACGCCCCAGGCGGGCTTTGGTACGGGGGACTGGGGGCTCATCCAGACCCTCCCACCAAGCACCACTGGAGACTGCGGGACAGGTTGCCAGATGAGACTCAGACACCTGGTTCTTCACAAACACTTCTTTCATATCAAGTGCGTCCCAACCACTGCCCGGAACACAATCAGCCAAAAAAGCACTCACTGCTCACCTGGAGCGCAAGTTTACCTGATGCCCTGTATTTTACTTGCTAAATCTGGCCAGAGGCCACACTGGAGCCCACGGCCTGGGGAGGGCTGAGCCCTGCTCCAAGGGGGTGGCACTGCCCTGAGCTAGCTCGTCTGGGAACTCCAAGGGGTGGACGCCAAGTCTCTGGTTCCAGGACATGGTGAGGGGTGGCAATCTGATGCCACCGGGCCCTGGCGGGGCTGGCGGGAGCTGTCCAAGAGAGGGAGACGGCTGGGGGCGGGGCCGCCCTGAGAGTGGGCAGGAAAGGGGGCTCTGCGCAGAGCCTGGCGTGGGGGTGGGGGCTTCCGGCTGACCCACCCCCAGAGGACAGTGGCTCAGGGGTAGGCGGGGTCTGCCCTTGAGGGCACACCCAGGCCAGGCCCACACCCCAGCATCCGAGCCGGCCAGGAGAGCGCCCCTGGGCTACGCCCAGCGAGGCAGTGACTGTCTTCGGAGCTGCGAGCAGCGGCTCCTGCACAGACCATAGGCTCCGTGTCCAAAGAGGAAGAGAAACCAGAACATGGGCCCCAAGAAACCCACCTGCCGGCCCAGTGCCGCCCCCGAGCGGGCCCAAGTCACCAGCGGGGCCACACTCAGCGGAGCGAGAGAGACCCGAGGCCCCGGCCCCACAGGCCGCCCCCAGGAAAGCCCCGAGCACCCCCAGGATCTCCAGGCAGAGACCCGGGACACTCCCGGGGCAGGAGGCTCATAGCCCCACCCAGACCCTCCCACACTGGGCTGGCTCCCCGATAAGGCGGGGACCGTTGGGGACCGTTGGCGCCTGGCAGCAGCCGGGCTGCCCCTGCCAGGGGAGGCTGCTGGCACCCTCCCCGGAGCGGGCGGCACCCTCCAAACCCCTGCCCCAGGATGGAGGCGCTGCCCGCCCGCCACCACGTCCCAACAGAGGGCAGCACCTGGGGCCAGCAGGGTCCTTCCCAGGGCACCCAGGCCCTGGGCACCCTGCGAAGGGCAGTGCCCCAGCCACGGGCATCCTGAGGCTGCCCCAGATGCCTGTCACACCTGCGAGAGGGCAGGAGGGCCCAGGGGACGACGAAGAGTAGGGGAGGTGGGGCGGGG
>SJYX01011406.1:159313-216420 GCA_006410675.1 Oreotragus oreotragus
CGGGGGGGGGGGGGGTTGGTGAGGCGGGCAGCTCCGGAGGGAGTCCCGGCTCCTGGCTCAGCCGGCTGCCATCTGCGCCTCCAGGGGAGGCGGTGGTGAGGCTGAGGGTTGCCGTGGCAACTCTGGCTGGAAACCGCCACTTACTCTGTTTGGAAACTGTGGTCCAGAGAGCGCTGTGGGAGAGTCCACCCCGGGTTGGCCTCGGTGTCTCCACGGCAAGGGGCGGCGAACACGGAGGGGCCCCTCCCGCCGCTGGCTGCGCTGGGCCCACCCATCTTCCCCTGCAGCCCCTCACCTCAGGACCCCAGGGACAGGCCCATGTGGGCGCCTGGTCCTAACGGAGGCAGTGAGGGTCACGCCTGCCCCACCCCCAGATGCCAAGGCAGGGGGTCCGGGGGGCAGGCAGAGCCCCCACCTCTCCTGCCTCGGGAAGGGCTTCCCAGCACAAACCCCAGGATGTGCAGGGGGTCTGCGGCCTCCAGACTTCCCTGTGCTCCCCCACCCTCCGGAGGGGAGGACAGGGAAGCCCGGCCTGCCAACAGGGCAGGGGGCACCCTGGTGCTAGAGTGCCTCTTCCTTGGCCATTCCAGGCCCCACACACGCCCACTTGGAGGGGCCTGGGGAAGGCAATGGGCAGTGACCAGCCCAGTCCGGGGGGCGGTGAGCGCTCACGTACAGTCACCTACAGAGGACGGGTAGAGCAGCATTGCAACCCCCCAACCCCACCCCAGGAGGGCGGGTGGGGTCCCAGAAAACCCCCAAGTCTGAAAGAAGCCTGCTCTTCAAAGACGAGCACGGACTGGCGCTGGCCAATGGCAAACAAGGACCCAGATCCAAAAGGCATCAAGAACTCCCAAAGCTCAGCAAGAAAACAAATAGCCCGATTCTTAAAAAACAGGCCAAGAAGCCTCACGAAAACCTGAGCCTGAACAGACACTTCACCACAGAAGAAATGCTCACAGCAAATAAACACTCGGAAAGATGCCCCAGGGGAGATGCAAACGAAACCACAGTGAGACAGAAGACCAGCCCAGGTGCCCCTGGGGGCGGGGGACCCAGAGACAGAGCTCCAGCCCCCAGGATGCTCCCCCCGCAGGCCTGTGCCCAGCCCCGGAACCCCCAGGTACTGCCCTAAGTGGGGGGCGGGGGTGGACATTCATGCCCACACACATGTGCTTTCCCGGTAAGCCCCCAACCAGGGACAGCCCACCTTCCGACTCCCTTCACATAAAAAGGACAAGAGGGACTCCCTGGCGGCCCAGGGGTTAGGACTCCGTGCTTGCAATGCAGAGGACACAGTTTCCACCCCTGGTCACGGAACGAAGGATCCAAAACTCTTTACAAACTTAAGACATTCAGACCTGGACAGCAGTGACAGGCCAGTGGCTGCCTGGCGCAGGGAGGGGTGTTCTGGGGGCAGGCTCCGGGGCTCTGCCGGGGTGAGGGCTGTGCACACCCTCCTGGTGGTGGGCCTCCCACGTCAACACCCACCAGGTCCTGTGAAACTGAAAGTGTCAGTCGCTCAGCTGTGTCCAACTCTTTTGCAACCCCAAGCACACCGGCCCGCCAGGCTCCTCAGTCCATGGGATTCTCCCGGCAAGAATACTGGTGTGGGTTGCAATGCCCTACTGCAATGCCTTCCTGTCCCAAGGACCAAACCAACACCTCCTGCAATGGCAGATGGGCTCTTCACTAGTGCCATCTGGGAAGCCCTGTCAGTTCAGTTCAGTCGTGGGTCCGACTCTGCAGCCCCATGGACCACAATACACCAGGCTTCCCTGTCCATCACCAACTCACGGAGCTTACTCAAACTCATGTCAACTGAGTCGGTAACGCCACCCAACCATCTCATCCTCTGTCGTCCCCTTTTCCGCCTGCCTTCAGTCTTTCCCAGCATCAGGGTCTTTTCCAGTGAGTCAGCTCTTCCCATCAGGTGGCCAAAGTATTGGGAGTTTCAGCTTCAGCATCTGTCCTTCCAATGAACCCCCAGGACTGATTTCCTTGAGGATGGACTGGTTGGATCTCCTTCCAGTCCAAGGGACTTAAGAGTCTTCTCCACAGTTCAAAAGCATCAATTCTTCGGCGTTCAGCCTTCTTCACAGTCCAGCTCTCACATCCATACATGACCAATGGAAAAACCATAGCCTTGACTAGATGGACCTTTGTTAGCAAAGTAATGTCTCTGCTTTTTAATATGCTGTCTAGGTTGGTCATAACTTTCCTTCCAAGGAGGAAGCATCTTTTAATTTCATGACTGCAGTCACCATCTGCAGTGATTTTAGAGCCCCCCCCCAAATAAAGTCTGACACTGTTTCCACTGTTTCCCCATCTATTTCCCATGAAGTGATGGGACCAGAAGCCCTGATCTTAGTTTTCTGAATGTCGAGCTTTAAGCCAGCCTTTTCACTCTCCTCTTTCACTTTCATCAAGAGGCTCTTTAGTTCTTCTTCGCTTTCTGCTGTAAGGGTGGTGTCATCTGCGTATCTGAGGTTATTGATATTTCTCGCGGCTATCTTGATTCCAGCTTGTGCTTCTTCCAGCCCAGCGTTTCTCATGATGTGCTCTGCACAGAAGTTAAAGACCCAGTTTCTCCCTCAGTCAGTCTCTCCCATCAGGAAGCTTCCATAAGCCTCTTGTCCTCTATCAGACAGTAGGCAGACTGGAAACCACTGTCACAGAAAACTAACCCACCTGATCACATGGACCACAGCCTTGTCTGACTCAGTGAAACTAGGAGCCATGCCGTGCAGGGCCACCCAGGACGGACGGCTCACGGTGGCGAGTTCTGACAAAACATGGGCCACTGGAGGAGGGAATGGCAAACCACTTCAGTGCTCTTGCCTCGAGAACCCCATGAACAGTCTGAAAAGGAGTAAGCCCTATAGTTTGCCAAAGAGAAAATCGTTCAGGAGCCAGTGTAGACCCCGAGCAGGCCATCAGAACCCAGGGCTGCTGGCACAGAGCACACCTGTGCTCTGCACACACGTGTAGTTTGGCCATCCTTGGGGGCTGGGTAAAAAAGAAAGCGCAAATTTGTCACTGAGTCATCTCCAACTCTTCGTGACCCCACAGACTATAGCCCACCAGACTCCTCTGCCCATGGGATTCTCCAGGCAAGAATACTGGAGTGAGTAAGTGATTCCCTTCTCCAGGGGATCGTCCCAATCCAGGGACTGAACTTGGGTCTCCTGCATGGAAGACAGATTCTTTACCGTCAGAGCCTCCAGGGACGCCTCTCCTTCTGAGGATACGCTGTCTGCGGCTGCGCTGGGTCTTCGCCCTGCAGGGCCTTCTCCGGTTGCCGGGGGGCTTCTCTCCGCCGCGGCGCCAGCTCCGGGGCACAGGCTCACCGGCCGCGGCCCACGGGCTTCGTGGCTTCGCAGCACGCGGGCTCTTCCCAGATCAGGGGTCAAACCCCGCACCTCCTGCACTGGTAGCGGCTTCACCACCGGGCCCCCAGCGCAGCCCCAGGTTGTGCATCTGAAACGTGCAGCTGTCACACAAAGCTGTTTAAAAGCCCCCACGCCCATCCCCGTCCACTGGACAGGATCCCGGCTGCCTTCTTCACCGCGGTCAGGACCCCAGGCTTCCAGTGGCCAGCAGGAAGCATCTGGAAATGTTGAAATCTTGTCCACAGATCTGAGGTTCAACGTCAAACAAGGGGCTGTATAACTAAGGACACGCCTGCTACAAAACAGAGTCCGGTGTTAGCGGAAAGCGCGCCGTCCTGGCGTTGCGTGGGAACCGGGACCTCCGGCTGCCGGTCACCTCGGACCCCCGGGCGTCCTCCTGCCCCCAGCGTCCTCGCGTGCACACTGAGGAGCTCATGGTGCACACGCGGACACAGGCAGAGTGCGCGGATGACGCCGCTGTGTACGGAGCACACCCGACGCGCTGGCGACGGCTGGGACGGCCGTCGGGAGCGTCGGGCAGGCCGGGCCCCGGCGGGGTCCGCACGGCGTCCTCTCCCCTCTCCCCTCTCCCGCCGGCCGGCCTGTCGGAAGGGCTGCCGCCAACTGCTCTCGCACCCGAGCTGCCCCCGGGCCCCGAGATGCTCCTGCTGGGGCGAGGCTGGGCAGGGAGGGGCGGCTGACCCGCTGCTGGGATGACCAGAGGGCTCCTCGCTGGGGGACGGCTGGGCCGTCTGCAGTGCTTTGAAGGTTCACTTTCTGCTTCTCTCTTCTTCCCTCCTTTCCCAGAATTAATAAATAATAGCGTCAGTAGGAAGAGGGGGTGGGGAGCTGCCAAGTACACTGGGTTCCCGCCCGGCCGGTCTGTTTCCAAGAAGCAGCTGAAACGGAGAAGGAGCGGGCGTCTCCCTGCTTCCCTCTCAGCTGAGCCCGCTGCCCCCACCAACCCCACCAGGCCTCGGGCACCTCCCCACCCCCAGGCGCCCCAAGTGCCGCCCACACGCTCCAGGAGTGACAGGACATTCATGCACCCCACGGCCCCTTAACCGGCGGCTGGGCCCCAGCAGCCCCCCAGCGCTCATGCCCTCAGTCCGGCGCTGTCAGAGGACTGACTCAGGAAGTGCCCAGGTGGCTCGGCACCCGAGAGGTCCTGGGGCCTGGAGACCCTCCCAGGAGGACAGTGAAGGCCACAGGAAGGGGGCGAGGCAGGAAGTGCCCCCACAGACCTTGGAACCAGTCAGAGGGCAGAGGCACAGCCCAGACTCTGCTAACGGGCATGGAGGGTCAGCAGGGCCAGAGGGCACCCTGCTCGGGCAGGGCCGGGACGCGGTCCCGCAGGCTGAGCCTCCTGGGAAAGAAAACAAAACCAAGAATACAAACCAATATCTACACAATAAAATTTTCAGGCAAGCAGGAGCACCATCCAATTTTAGGGAATAAAGGTTTTCTCCATATTCCAAATTGGCCAACATCTGCAGCCCTGTTTTTTGAGTACCAAACTTTGAGAAGAACATCGGTAAAATGGAATGCTTATTAAAGAGGAGAAATAAAGCAATAAGAAACATGGGAAAGTACCAAAGGAAGTGTGGGCACCTGCTTGGAGAAGGAAGGACTTAATGAATACTTGACAGATTACCTTCAAATGCACAGTCTACTGACTTTACAGACCAGGGAACACATGGACTCTAATTCTGTTAATAGTAGACAGAATGTGGCCCATTCTGTCTCCCACTGAAATTGGAGGTAAGCAGCTTTTGCCCCACTGTTAAGTATTGCATCTAAAAAGTAAGAGATTTGTTATCTTACAATGTAAATCCTGTGGACAGAGGAGCCTGGTGGGCTGCTGTCTGTGGGGTCGCACAGAGTTGTACATGACTGAAGTGACTTAGCAATGTAAGTGGGTCCCCAGTCGCTGGGGAGTTTTAAGCCAAGGCTGTATGACCACGGTTAATGATGTGATATAAAAAGACTCTTATTACTCCAGCTAAAGACTTGTATTGGGTAAAAAGTTGTAATAGCTAGCTCTAAAATTCTTTTCAAACCCAAGATACCATAAACTGCAGAGATTTTTCACAAGTTGTATTTATGATTGATACTAAATTACTGAAAATTAAAATGTAGTAAATGAAAAATACTGGCAGATTCTTAAAAGTACATTTTCAGGTTTTTTAAATATTTAAATTTTTATTATGATCACTGTGAATGGTTCTGCTTAAGAAAACCTAAACTTTAGCATAACCTTTGCTCTGATTTTAAAATATCCACAAATACTGAAATATTATGAGTGAGACTATCCTATACAAAGACAGTTACAATTATAGGACATAGAAATTTAGCTAACCTTCTGCCACAGAAGAAGGAATCCACGATGTTTTATTAACCAGGGAATTTAGATTTTTTATTGGTCTCAAATTAGAGCAGTGTTTACATCTGAAATCAATAAAAGAAAAATAATTTATTATAAGTAATTATTATAACTCATTTAATTATTATAAATCTTTGCTGTGCAAGCACGCACAATCTAAAAAGTATATTATTAAACACAAGAGCACTGCAATTTCTGTATTTTAATGTGCATATTACCAACAATTATTAAAAAATAAACTTCTTACAACAGAAGCAATCAAAAAGGATAGTACAGTCAGAATATACACTGCTAAGCTGACAATGAGAAAGGTTCCAGATGCAGGCTGTTAATTAATTTGGCTAATTTCCTTATTTGGTAAAGTGAAAAACTCTAAAGACTCTTTTGATTTATGACTCTGAGAACAGAATGTACAGATAAACCCTGATGCTGGGAGGGGTTGGGGGCAGGAAAAGGGGACAACAGAGGATGAGATGGCTGAATGGCATCACCGACTCACCGGACATGAGTTTGAGTGAACTCCAGGAGTTGGTGATGGATAGGGAGGCCTGGCATATTGCAATTCATGGGGTCACAAAGAGTTGGACACCACTGAGCGACTGAACTGAACTGACTTTTTATTATATATATTAATATTTAGGAGGTGTTGATAAGAAAATAAACTTGGATAAAAATATAAAATTAACATTTAAAAGGTTCATGCAGAATACTTTTCATATGCAGTCTAGGGAGGAACAGAGGGTAACTATATTAAATATTATCTCCTTCCACTCTTCAAATACACCAAAGCGTCTTCTTTAACAGAAAAAGCTAACTGGGTGAGTTACCTTCAAAAATGGCTGTAATACTAAACTTTAGAGATTGATAAAGTAACTATACAAATTAAAAATTAAAGAGTAACAAGAATTAGAGAACATAAATTAGAGAATTCATTACTTCCAAAGTAATGAAAGAGGAAAAAGGAGAAAAATAAGAACATTTTTATAAATTAATCCAATAGATGACTGGAGAAAAAAAATAAAGTAATAACAAAAAAATGTGAGAAAGGAAACAACAATACTATGGTAAGCGTGGAAAAGTAAATGGCAACCCACTCCAGTATTCTTGCCTGGAGAATCTCATGGACAGAGGAGCCTGGCGGGCTACAGTCCATGGAGTCGCCAGAGTTGGACACGACTTAGCAACTACACCACCACTACCACCACCACCACCAAGTGTAAATAAAACAACATGAAATACAGTGTAGAAATAAAACCTAGATGTTCTAGGGATTAACTTATTTTAAAATCATCTACAAAAAACAACTAAAATCTATTGGTATTTATTTATGAGACCTACTAAAATATAACAACAAAGAAATATAAAAGCAATGGGATGAGAATAAGATACACCATGCAATTATCAACCAAAAAAGCTGATACAGTTATAAGAATATGAAAAAAAAAAACCTTACAGCAAAAAATCATGATAATAGATGAAGTTATTACATAAGGATATATAGTACACTGAATTCACCAAGAAGATGAAATGCTGAACCTGAATGAACAAACAAAAAAGACTCAAAACATATAAAGTACACATTGACAGAATAAAATGTCACAAACCCACAATCATAGAGGACATTAACCATAGCCTCTAAGAAGGTACTATATAGTTAAAATCACAAAGGAAGGAAGGTTTGGATACAATTAATAAGCTTGTCTAATGGACATAACTAAACATTACTAAACATTAAACACAATTGTTAGAAAATACACATTCTTTTAAAAATCTATGTAGTTATGTACAAATTATGAACAAACATATTCCTTGATAAAGCGAGGATGGATCATTATGAAATACATCAAGGTATTTGGTTAAAAAGTAATTAACTAAAATATAAATAAGAATGTAGCACATAAAATGAGTGTGTAAAAAATTTTAAATACACAGTGAAATAATTAATGGGCCAAAGAAATAATAATGGAAATTGTGAAACATTTAGAAATGACAAGAAAAACAGTATCTATCAAGCCTTTGGTTAAAGCTGTGGCTACTTTCTCAGAGGAAAATTATAGGATTCAATATAAATATTTAAACGTATACTAAAAAGCAATGAATTAAGTGAGGCAAACATTTAATTTAAAACACTACATAAATGGAGTACTAAGGAAACCTACAGAAAGTAAAGGAAAAAAGTAAACAATAATAATAAACAAAATACAGACCATCAACAAAAACAAAAGCTAGTTGCTTTGGCAAAAAAGGCCAACAGTTAAGAAGTTGCAAATAATATGAAGTGAATTCAAGAAGAGATAAAAAGAAGACTTAAGCACTATGAATTATGTCAAATTTAAACCTGAAAAACAAATGAAATACTATTCTAGAAAACTCATTACTAAAATAGATTCAAGGACAAACAAATTCTTAAAAGATGTGCAACTGCTAAAAAACTGAAGCAGTAGTTTCAGTTTATTAAAAAAGCATCATATCCAGAAATCTAAGTAAAGTTTTATAAAAACTTTAAGGTCTTGTCAAAAATTTTGGTAAATGTGACTATATTAATATTGGAAAAATCTATAAAATAAAAAGAACCATAGAGTTAAAAAAGTATAGGGCGGACTAGAAGTTTGATGAGATGCATGTAACTGCATACAAAAGCTTACAAAAATTCTTTCTACATCTCTTTGTAGAATTATTATAATCGGCTAAACACACACAGGACTTCCCCGATGGCTCAGACAATACAGAATCCGCCTGCAATGCGGGAGACATGGGTTCGATCCATGGATTGGGAAGATGCCCTGGAGGAGGGCGTGGCAACCCACTCTAGTATTCTTACCTGGAGAATCCCTATGGACAGAGGAGCCTGGCAGGCTACAGTCCATGGGGGTCACAGAGTCAAACACAACTGAGTGACTAAGCACACGGCACAAACACACACAAGAACCAAAACAGGGACCAGTAATTCAACAGGAAAAACAAGTGAAAAGGGTGTATATGGAATTCACAGAAGAGAAAACCTAAACAGCCAATAAACATGAGAGACGTTTAAACTCACAAAACAACAGATACTACTTGATGCTCATCAGTCTAACAGAATCATAAGTCGGACTATTACCAAGAGCCAAGTGTCAAAGAGAATCTGAGGTAAACAAATTTTTACACATTGCTTATTCAACCATGTGGCAATCCACTCCAGTATTCTTGCCTGGAGAACTCCATAGAGAGGAATCTGGAGGGCTACAGTCCATAGACCACAAGTGGTCAGACACAACTGAAGCAGCTTAGCACGCACATGTGCACGACTGGGCCATAATCACTGGAACAACCATCTGGTATTTTCCCACAAAGCAGAAAAGATTCTATACCCCAAGTGTTCACAAAGCAGAACCCTGTGACTGATCAGGTGGAGACACAGATGTTATCTACACTGCCTCTTTCCAAACCTAGTAAGTAGCTCCTAATGTAATTTGATAACTTTTACTTTCTCACTGGCAACTCATTTATAACTTTGTGGCACAGAAATTCTGGAATTCAATTACTTAACTTTTACTACGATGCAGCTCTGAACTTTCTCTGTAACAAGCATCTAAATTTTTAGAAAGCAAATGAATATTAGCCTTTAGGGCAGCCTTAAACCTAGCAGAGTACAGATACTCAATATACATGCTATTCAAAGAAGAGAAATATACCAAAAAAATCTATCACCTATAAACTGGTACTCAATCACTATCCACTGAATACAGTAACAACTGGGATAAAATAATAAACAAATAATTAAAAGTTCCCATTATTGAAAACATACCCATAGTGATGTATTTTTCCGTGTATAAGAAATGGTGCTGAAAGGTCAAGGACTTCCAGGTCTTCATGGCCAGATCTTACAGGAATTACACTATGAAACTTGTCTGAGAGTTTGCAGATTTCACTGAGTTTACCTCCTATTAAAAGGGAACAAATAAACCCTTCAAATACAAATATAAAGTAGACAAACTGGGGTGTTTACACCTTAAAGGCAGTAAAAGACTAAAAGGATGGACAGCAAAAGACAACAAATGCCATGGATTTAACACACTTATACGTTTACTGTTAAAAATAGCAATTTGTAAACTTAGGATCCTATTCATTGATTAAAGAAACCACTGAGAAAAAATGCTGAGATATGAGCAAAATAAAAGGTTTGTGGAATATGAACCATCATCTTTAAAAATTTATACGAATTGCTCTGTATGCCTGGAACACTTTGGTTCGAAAGACCTAAAAAGAATAAATTTGAGAATGAAAAAATGACGGGATTCCCATGATTAAGTTTGCTATATACTACTAATGTCTAGGCAATTTAGTCTTGAGTTTGAAATGAATCTTTTCAGTTTTCAGTTCAGTTCAGTCGCGTCTCTTTGGGACGCCATAGACTGCAGCACGCCAGGCCTCCCTGTCCATCACCAACTCCGGAGTTTACTCAAACTCATGTCCACTGAGTTGGTGATGCCATCCAGCCATTTTATCCTCTGTCGTCCCCTTCTCCTCCTGCCCTCAATCTTTCCCAGCAACAGGGTCTTTTCAAATGAGTCAGTTTTTGCATCAGGTGGCCAAAGTATTGGAGTTTCAACTTCAGCATCAGTCCTTCCAATGAACATCAGGGCTGATCTCCTTCAGGATGGACTGGTTGGATCTCCTTGCAGTCCAAGGGACTCTCAAGAGTCTTCTCCAACACCACAGTTCAAAAGCATCAATTCTTTGGCACTCAGCCTTCTTCACAGTCCAACTCTCACATCCATACATGACTACAGGAAAAACCATAGCCTTGACTAGATGGACCTTTGCTGGCAAAGTAATGTCTCTGCTTTTTATTATGCTGTCTAGGTTGGTCATAACTTTTCTGCCAAGGAGCAAGCATCTTTTAATTTTATGGCTGTGATCACCATATGCAGTGATTTTGGAGCCCCCACAAGTAAAGTCTGCCACTGTTTCCCCATCTATTTCCCATGAAGTGATGGGACCGGATGCCAGGATCTTCATTTTCTGAATGTTGAGCTTTAAGCCAACTTTTTCACTCTCCTCTTTCACTTTCATCAGGAGGCTCTTTAGTTCTTCTTCACTTTCTGCCACAAGGGTGGTGTCATCTGCATATCTGAGGTTATTGATATTTCTCCCAGCAATCTTGATTTCAGCCTGTGCTTCACTCAGCTCAGCGTTTCTCATGATGTACTCTGCATATAAGTTAAATAAGGAGGGTGACAAGATACAGCCTGGACAGACTCCTTTCCCTATTTAGAACAAGTCTGTTGTTCCATGTCCAGTTCTAACTGTTGCTTCTTGACCTGCACGCAGATTTCTCAAGAGGCAGGTCAGTTCAGTTCAGTTGCTCAGTCGTGTCCAACTCTTTGCAACCCCATGAACCACAGCACACCAGGCCTCCCTTTCCATCACCAACTGCTTGAGTCTACCCAAACCCATGTCCATTGAGTTGGTGATGCCATCCAGTCATCTCATCCTCTGTCGTCCCCTTCTCTTCCTGCCCTCAATCTTTCCCAGCATCAGGGTCTTTTCAAATGAGTTAGCTCTTCACATCAGGTGGCCAAAGTACTGGAGTTTCAGCTTCAACATCAGTCCTTCCAATGAACATCCAAGACTGAACTCCTTTAGGAGGCAGATCAGGTTGTCTGGTATCCCCATCTCTTTCAGAATTTTCCACAGTTTATTGTGATCCTCACAATCAATGGCTTTAGCATAGTCAATAAAGCAGAAATAGATGTTTTTCTGGAATTCTCTTGCTTTTTTGATGATCCAGCGGATGTTGGCAATTTGATCTCTGGTTCCTCTGCCTTTTCTAAAACCAACTTGATCATCTAGAAGTTCACAGTTCTTTTCAGTTTAGCATTTAAATTAAATATAAATGTGAACAGTTCAAGTAATTGAAATTCCTGTATAGTGTTTATTCATTTTTCCTATGAAAAATCATCACACTCAAATGTTATGACAGGAAGGGCACTAAAACCATCAGGTTGGCTGAGAAGAAATAGAATGTTCAATGGCATACCATTATTAGAAGGCAGCCTTATCTCTGATTACTCAAACCTACCAGGACCTTTTCTGGTACACTTTTACTTAGACTGATAATTCTTCCTCTCCAGGGAAAGAGAACATGATTTATAAAAATAGTTTTGTGTATTTCCTAAAAATTTGTGTAAAGTTTATAGTGTTGAAATTCAATTGTGAGGGGGAAGTATTTCTGGCATAGTGGAGTAAGAACATTCAAAAATACACATCTCTATAATAGCAAAAAGAACTTCAGCAAACATTATCAAATTCAACTTTTTCAGAACTCTAGAAATTACAGTAAAGAAACTGCCTGGAATGTGGGAGACCTGGGTTCGATCCCTGGGTTGGGAAGATCTCCAGGAGGAGTGCATGGCAATCCACTCCAGTATTCTTGCCTGGTGAATTCCAAACAAAGAGGAGACTGGCAGCTATAGTCCATGGGGTCACAAAGAGTCAGATACGACTGAGTGACTAAGCACAGAAATCAACCAAAGGTTTGCAACAATTCAAGGAGTGTCATTCAAAAATAGTGGATAAATCTTGGTGAGAACAGCAAGCTTTGTGGCGTTTTAACTTGCCCTGCTCCCATATTAGCCTAGGCCTGGAATTATAATACTCAGAAATATGATAAAAATAGCCTGGCTGGCAACAGTCCATAGGGTTGCAAACAAACTCAATTACACATCAGGTGTACTACTCTAGGTGTTGAAGTTACACAGATTAAAATTACATGTATTCTGACCTCAGGGAAGTTTTACATTCTAATAAAGACAACAAATCTAATAAACAGAGAGATAAGGCACAAATATAAGAAGAAAATGCCCTACTAGAAGTTCATATGGTATGTAATAAGAACGCCTCAAATCTGCCTGATGAGTCAGAAAAATGCCTGATGCATGCAGGTGTTCATTAAATCTTATATGTGAATTGCTGAGTAAGGAGAATTGCTGCATTTACTTCTGAAGAAGGTTTAGAGCAGAATTTCCCAGGAAAACAGCAATGGAATGGCAAAGAGGTACAGAGAAATACAGTAGGTTTAAGATGTATCACCAGTTCAGTACGCCTACAGGGTGGGATGGGAACTGAGGTAGGAGATGAGACTGAAAGTCCGAGGGATAACTGGTAATGAGAGACAGAAGCAGGAGCTACGGGGGCTTCTCGGTTAAGCTCCCTTTGGACCCTCAAGGCCAACTTGGCTAAGAACAGAATTCTGTGGGAGGCAGCAAAGCACAGAAGGACCTGAAGGCGTATTTGACATCCTCTTAGCTGCTCTACAAGGACAGTTCTAATATAGTCTGAGAGAATCATGGCTTTATTTTATTTTTAGGGCATATAAATCATCTTACTCCATTTGTTTGTGCGTGTGTATATGTAATACTGTTAATGAAGTATGTTGTCACATTTCACTCAGACAAGTGGCCAAGTTTTTTAAAGCTCTAGTATATCATAATGATGAGGGTAGGGGAACAGATAATTTCATATGCTACTAAAGCATATGCACACTATGATAACTTTCCTAGAGAGAAACTGGGTAACATTTACTTAATTCTTTGTGCTCCCATAATTACACTTCATCCAGGGGGAGATAAAAGTTTATCACAGAGTTACTATGTCAAAAAACAGGAAGTACCTCAGTTTCACTAGTCACTATACTCATGGACGGAGGAGCTTGGTAGGCTGGAGTCAATGGGGTCGCTAGGAGTCAGACACGACTGAGCGACTTCACTTTCACTTTTCACACGTTGAAGAAGGAAATGGCAACCCACTCCAGTATTCTTGCCTGGAGAATCCCAGGGACGGGGGAGCCTGGTGGGCTGCCATCTCTGGGGTCGCACAGAGTCGGACACGACTGAAGCGACTTAGCAGCAGCAGCAGCAGTACCAACTTCACAGGATTATTGTGATTATTAAATCAGTTAAGATATAGAACTTAATTAGAATAGTTTCCTATATGCTATAATGTATTAAAACAAGAAATGTTCATGAAAACACCACCAATGTTTATACACATATATATTCACATATATATATATAATTATTTTTTAAAAGATTATGAATTACTTTTATAAACAGAAAAAACATCAGTAATAAAAATGATTATAATCCATTGTAATAAAGATCAGTTCATTTACAAAATGAAACTAAAGTTTTCTCTATCGCAAATTAGAGGCAGTCTTCTTTTATTATGTATTGTTATATAAATATTAGATAAAATAAGACAAAAGTATAAAAGAAAGGCAAAAACAAATTTGACTTGAAGCTTCATTCTTTTAAAATACTGTATGTCAAGTTATCTTTACTTGAGTTAAGGATTCCTTCCTTGATTTAGCTGTCAATAGATGACTTTCATTGTATTTTTATGAAACAAGAGTGACATCCAGAGGCCAAGTCAATAGCAATTATATATAATAAACAGCTTCTTGATTATTATTCAGCTCAAAAATCATACTGGATCTCATTAAGATTGCATGTAGGACTCTAACTTTATCTTTACTTGAGTTAAGGATTCCTTCCTTGATTTAGCTGTCAATAGATGACTTTCATTGTATTTTTATGAAACAAGAGTGACATCCAGAGGCCAAGTCAATAGCAATTATATATAATAAACAGCTTCTTGATTATTATTCAGCTCAAAAATCATACTGGATCTCATTAAGATTGCATGTGGGACTCTAACAAGATGAACAAATGCAAACACTTAAGTTTAATGTATAATTTCAAAATGTCATTCAGTTAAACTTAGATATGTATATGTATATTTGAATCTAATTGTTACATATATTATGTTATATGAAATTTAAAGCAACAATAGTTTGATTTTATATGTTCAAGGTTGCCCCTGAAATAAATTTAGCAAAAATTAATCAGAGAAAGGCAAAAGAAAAAGCTGTATGTTAATAAAATGGTAAAAACATCATACCTTCTATCAAAATTAGACAGTCATTTGAAAGTGGAAGAATACCATTATTTTTCACAAAATGAATAGCTACTTTTCGTTCTCCTTGATCTTTAGTGGTCCAGACCTTCGAATTATATAAGGATGTATTTTGTAGCTTGGTATCTGGGGTTTTGCTTGTACCCTCTTGCAAAATCTTATCCAAATCAATCTCATGTGGCACTTCTTGCCTAAAATCATCAACAATGGAATAACACAAAAACAACTGGTATAAGCTTAGAAAGTAAAATTTAACAAATTATCCAATTAAAAGAACGTTTATATGTTTATGAACCATCTACTTACTTTAAAATATTGAGATAATTCACTCTGCAGATTAAAGGACTCATTCAATAGAAAGATATTTGATGACATTTCATGGTTAATTAGATCCATATCCTAATTACATTAGTAACACCAATTCCCTTGCCTGGCTCTGTGATACCAAGATTATATATAATTATTTCTTTACAAAATTGTTCTCCTCTGTAAGGAATGCTAAACCTCCCAGCAGGAACTCTATCTTCACTCCAGCTAAATATTCACTTACCATTTAAGTAATTTCACTTTCATAGGGTACCTATTTTATAGACCAGTATTTATTTTGATTCCTTTTAATCTAGAATATAATTTTTTAAAATCATATGGCAAAATATGATACAGTAGAAACTGCACAATCTGGAATCAAAAGGTGTATTTCCTTTCCTGGTTCTGTCACCAATCAAGTGTGTAACTTTAGGTAAAATCTCTTAACCTTACTAAATCTTCTACTTTTTTGTGTTGTCTCTAATATTTATCTAATTTTACAGCTATGATTGGTCTCTGCTGCTGCACACGGGCTTTCTCTAGTTGTGGCGAGTGGGGGCTACTCTTTGTTGGAGTGCGTGGGCTTCTCAGGAGATTCCCTCGTGGCTCACCTGGTAAAGAATCCGCCTGCAATGCGGGAGACCTGGGTTCAATCCCTGAGTTAGGAAGACCTCCTGGAGAAGGGAACAGATACCCACTCCAGTATTCTGGCCTGCAGAATTCCACGGACTGTATAGTCCATGGGGTCACAAAGAGCTGGACACAAGTGAGCAACTTCACTTCACTATGGGCTTCCCACTGAGGCGGCTTCTCTTGCTGAGGAGCACAGGCGCTAAGGTGCACAGGCCTCTGTAGGTGTACATGGGCTCAGCAGTTGGGGCCTGTGGGCTCCAGAGTATAGGCTCAGTAGTTGTGGTACACAGGCCAAGCTGCCCTGAGGCATGCGGCTACCTCCCGGGCCAGGGCTCGAACCAGTGTCCGCTGTATTACAAGGTGGATTCTTAACCACTGGACTACCAGGAAAGCCCCAAACCTCTTAACCTTTCTGAAATGAAGCCCAAATAGATAGAAAACAATCCCTTGTTTTACAGAAGGAGATCTGATGGTTAAACATATCCACAAACAGTACTATACTTACATTTCAGAGGGGAAACCATATGTACATTAGTGTGCAGAGCACACACACAAACAACATGCCCCAGTGAAGAAGTACATACATGTGTTTGTTACATACATAGAGAGAAGATAGTCAAATTGCATACATAGAGGAAGAGGGATTAAAAATAATTTTCAGAATATGTCTTGAGCCAATAATAAGTACATATATATTCTAATGTCCTATATATTTACTCATTTATATAAAAATTGATGCTTAGAATAAAGATTTTCAGAAACTGAGAAATCCTCAATTATTAACAAAAATTTAAATTATGTTCACTGCATTATAGTTATTAGCAGGACAGAAATAATTCCAACAAGGTAACAATTAGGAATTTCAACTAACCAGAAATCTTATCTATTTAAGAATTTTAGTTAAAAATGGTTTACTTTCAATATTTTTTTGTTACAAATGAGAAAGTCCTGCTTAAATATTTTCATTGTCTGTTACTTGTTTGCATGTATCAGAGCTAGTAAATTGAATTTCAGATCTTAAAATAGCACCTACTTTTTTTACTATTATGAAGAAACATCAAAAGGATTTATCTTTAAGGAATTAGTGTTTTCTCTTAAAAAGATTACCATTCTTTCAAAATACAATAGATTTAAACCATAACTGATTCACTTCCAGGACTTAAACTTATACATAAGAAAATATATATACACAAATTTTTTGAAATGAAAACTTTGGTTTTATTACAGAAAATACTTACAGTAAATGACACTTAGGACAATAAAGTTTGACAGACTGAAAGAGTCTTCTGGGCTTATATGATCTCAGTTTTGCTCGGATACGATATTGTTGAGGAGCGTTTTGTTTCAAAATAGCACACAGTGGGGTTTTCTCCAAATATTGATGACCTGTAAGTACTATGAAGAATTTTTGGATTAAGTTAGATAAATCTATAAGGATATCAATATATTCATGATAAGAATCTCCACGAAAAACATATACAATAAAATCTGAGTTGTATTAACTGTCAACCTTGGTAACAATTTACCACATCATCTCTGTCATTTTCTCTGTCTCTCCATATATATATATATGTGTATATATATAAGTCTTACGGATACATGATTCACAAATACATATATTCACATATTTATATATATATATGAATCATTTGATAGTAATTTCCAAACATTACACCCCTTTACCCCTAACTACTTCAGTGTGTATTTTATAAGAACATGAAATTTCATTAACATATTATAATGCAATTTTCAACATCAAAACACTTACCATGATTATCACTGAATCAACAGACGTTCAAATTTCTCCAACTAGCCCCATAATGCTCCTATTTAGCATTTTATTTTCAGGTCCAGGATCTAATCCTGAACTCTTTGGAGTCCTTCCGTGTAGAATAGTTCCTAAGCTTTTCTTCGTCTTTCAAGACGTTGATATACTGAGAATTTGAGGCTGTTTATTTGGGAGCGTCTGGTTTTTATCATGATCAGATATCAATTATGCATTTTTGGTAGGAATACTACCATATAAGTGATACTGTGGCCCTCTTGGAGCATATGAAGAGGCACATGGTGTCAGCGTTTTCACTCCTGGGGATGTGATACTGTGGCCCTCTTGGAGCATATGAAGAGGCACATGGTGTCAGCGTTTTCACTCCTGGGGATGTGAACTTTGCTCAGCTCATTAAGGTGGTGTTCAGTAGGTTTCTCTATTTACCCCTCCATAATTAATAAGAAAGCATTTGATAAAACATAAACATCCCAGTTTCATCAAATGTTTATAATCCTGCTAGCTTAGGATCCACCAATGATTGGTAACTTAATAAATTATCACTATCATGATTAAAAATGGTGACTTTTTTCCCTAACTTGATTATTTCTTTTATGTTTGTCAGCTGCCATTCTATTTGAAATAAAAATTTTCTATTCAACCTCATTTATTTGTTTTCTTCTTTCTTTACTCTCCATATGGACTAAGAGATTCCTACTTTACTCAAGCAGTACTATCTCATCACTAGTAATTTTAATTTTGACACTTATATTGTACCAGATTTGACACCTGCCACCATTAACCTGGGGATTTCTCTACTTTATGGCACAATAAGATAGTCTAGAATCATCTTACAATTCTCCTTCCCAATTCTGGAAAATGTTATTTCTCCAAGAAGCCCTGGTTGGGGATATTATTTATAAACTAAGATTTGAACACTGCTGCTGCTGCTGCTGCTAAGTCACTTCAGTCATGTCCGACTCTGTGCGACCCCATAGATGGCAGCCCACCAGGCTCCGCCGTCCCTGGGATTCTCCAGGCAAGAACACTGGAGTGAGCTGCCATTTCCTTCTCAAATGCATGAAAGTGAAAAGTGAAAGTGAAGTCACTCAGTTGTGTCTGACTCTTCGCGACCCCATGGACTGCAGCACACCAGGCTCCTATGTCCATGGAATTCTCCAGGCCAGAATACTGGAGTGGGTAGCCGTTCCCTTCTCCAGGGGATCTTCCCAAACCAGGGATCGAACCCAGGTCTCCCGCATTGCAGGTGGATTCTTTACCATCTGAGCCACAAGGGAAGCCCAATGATGAGTTCCTTGATAAATATAAAGACAGACTTCATTATGCTCACTATTGTGTCTCAACTTCAGAGATGAAAATGGTCTTACTTGTAGCTGATAGTTGTTGACATCTTTCAACTTCATATAGTGATACTGATCCAGAGCCTATTTGGAAAAAGGAGAGAATTATATTTTAAAATCCATTAAAAGCTCAATGTGGCAATGAAAACTATAAGATGTTACTGAGAGAAACTGAAGAAAAGCTAAATCAATGGAGAAATTTGTTTATAGATTCATGTCACTTGTTCATGGAATGGAAAGTTCAATATTGTTAATAAGTGATATTCTTCCCAATTGATTTGTAGATTCAATGCAATCTTAATCAAAATTGCATAGGCTTTATTATAGAAAGAGACAAGTGGATTCCATCAATTAAGTGAAAATGGTAAAGAATTTAAAATCTAAACATTTTGAATTTCTTGTTTAGAATCCTAAACTAATACTGAACTGTGGATAATGATGTTCATTCACTGAAGTATTTAGGAGGTGTACTTACATCTGCAAATTACTTTGAAATGCATCAAAAGCTAAAATGAATTGATGGATTAAAAAAGAAATAAAAGACACAGCAAAGTGAGTAAAAGTTAACTGGAGAAACTGATGGTGGGAATATGAATGCTGACTGAACAACTGTTTCAACTTTTCTCTATGTTTGAAAGTTTTTCTTATGTTGAAAAAGTACACTGTGATGGAAATAAGGGATGCTAAGTCACCTCAGTCGTGTCCAACTCTGTGAGACCCCATAGACGGCAGCCCACCAGCCTCCCCTGTCCCTGGGATTCTCCAGGCAAGAACACTGGAGTGGGTTGCCATTTCCTTCTCCAGGGATAGGTGGATAAAATAATAAATTTACTAAATTTAATAGGATGACTTGATGAATGTCATAAAATATAATTTTACTTAAATAAAAGAGCAAAAATAGTGATCACAGCAATACATTTTAATAATGCTTTCTAAAATGAAGAATTCAAGACTTAAAAAAGAGTATTCACATTTTGCACTTACATGAGCTTACCACATTCTATTACATATAATAGTATGTTACATTTTTATAATTTATTATATGAAACATATACAAACATATGGATTACTTGTTCTTCTTCAACATCACTAATAAATGGCACGAAGACCCATGGTAAGAGAATCTGCATGGACACCTTCAACTGGCAAACTATAATTTCAAAGAATCTGATTACTTAATATTTGCCATTCTGCATGAAGTGAAACAATGCAAAAGCCTGATTAGTAAACAAATAATAAGAAAATAAGAGAAAAGATGTGCAAAACTGTATTAAAAGTCTCCTACAAACTGATAAGAAAAAAGATAAAAAGCTCAACAGAAAATCAGGTAAAGAGTAAGAGCAGACAATTCAAAGAAGTAAAAAGGGTTGATAAACAGAAGATTTTTTAAGTTTTCAAGTACTCAGGGAAACTAAATATACCTAAAACCTGCCAAACTGCAAAAGGTACACATGTTGTTAAAGCAATACCATTGACAGTATAAGGAAGGGGCATGCTATTTGCATTTGAATCCTATGACATTCTGGCATATAATCTGGTGTCATCTATAAAAATAACACGTGTTTACTCTTTGATCCTTCAACCCCACCTTTACGAGTTTATTTTAGAGAGAAAATAAGCTTGAATGTACAATTGCTCAAGGATGTTTATTAAAGCATTATTTATTAAGAGTAAGAAACTGAAAACCACCCGACTGTCTATCAAATAGAAAATGGCTGAATTCATTATATTAGATTGATATAAAATATAATGGAGCTATTAAAAGAATGAGTTTGAGTTATATGAATTAGCCCAAAAAGAGGTCTATGATCTATCATTAAAGAAAGCAACCAGTATACTAAGGTCTCACTTTTGTGAAAATTTTAAACAGAGGAAAGAGATATACATATTCATATAGAAGTATGTATATTTTTATAAACATGAATGGTTTGAAGAAATCATAGTCAACTGTTACCTTTCCCTCAGCAAGTGGGCAGAAAGGCATGGAAAAGCTACCTAGCTTGATAACTGTCGTATGTACTACTTCTGTTATTTGAAAATAATCAGAAAAACATCTTAGGAGAAAAGAGATTTCAAAAAGTATAATTATAAATCATATTGGCTCTAAATGATTGTCAACTGAAGTAAATTGGCCTCATAATGGGTGGTTCAAGTTGTCACAGATTAGGCTAAAATGCTGTCATCAAGGTGCTAGGAAACATGAAGAATTTTAAAGCACATAAAATGAAGAAATAAACATGGACAAAATAACCAAATCACCAGCATTTGAATGGCACTGACTTTTCCATCAATTAATAGTAAGAGAGGTTGGGCAAATTATATGATTCCCATTACTCAAAGCCTCAGTTTCCTTTCTGCAAAAGGGAACAATAATAGCAACCTCACAGGAGTACGGTTAGGCTTAAATAATGACTGTTAGCACTTATTTGGAGAAGGCAATAGCATCCCACTCCAGTACTCTTGCCTGGAAAATCCCATGGGCGAAGGAGCCAGGTAGGCTGCAGTCCATGGGGTCACTGAGTTGGGCATGACTGAGCGACTTCACTTTCACTTTTTACTTTCATGCATTGGAGAAGGCAATGGCAACCCACTCCAGTGTTCTTGCCTGGAGAATCCCAGGGATGGCGGAGCCTGGTGGGCTGCCGTCTATGGGGTCACACAAAGTCGGACATGACTGAAGCGACTTAGCAGCAGCAGCAGCAACTATTTAGTGCCTATCAAGTCACAGATGTTAATTTTAATGACTATTACTGATATAGATAGAAAGAGCATAAATATTCATTAAATAGATCACAGAAGGGAAGAAGTTAGGTTGTAGGAAAAAAAAAATATAGGGGATAGAAACATGACATAGATTTTAAAGCTCAGAATGTACAAGCAAATACCGAGACAAAATGGTAAAAAGGAAAAATTATTCCAGATTGAGTAAATTTTTAAAATTTATATTTGAATAGCCATCTATTCAGGTAGATAATAATATAAATATACCACCGATTATCTGCTAATATTTTATAATTAGGTACTTGAATAACTCAATACAACTGGGAACTCTTAAGATATGTATGATCAAAAAATACTTGGGCTATTGGAAGTAAAGCCGCTGGAAACTAACAAGCAAATAGTTGACTGGGCAATGAATACAGATTTTAACAAGCATATATATTTTTGTTGTTATTGTTGATGTTTACTCGCTAAAGTTGTGTGAGACTCTTTGCCACCTCATGGGCTATAGCCCGCCAGGCTCCTCAGCTCAGTTCAGTAGCTCAGTCATGTCTGACTCTTTGTGACCCCATGGACTGCAGCACACTAGGCTTCCTTGTCCCTCATCAACTCCTGGACCTTGCTCAAACTCATGTTCATTAAGTCAGTGATGCCATCCAACCACCTCATCCTCTGTCATCCCCTTCTTCTGCTTTCAATCTTTCCCATCATCAGGGTCTTTTCCAGTGAGTCAGTTCTTTGCATCAGGTGGCCAAAGTATTGGAGCTTCAGCTTCAGCATCAGTCCTCCAATGAATATTCAGGACTGATTTCTTTTAGGATTTATTGGTTTGATCTCCTTGCTGTCCAAGGGACTCTCAGGAATTTCTCCAACACCACAGTTCAAAAACATCAGTTCTTCAGCGCTCAGAGTTCTTTATGGTCCGACTCTCACATCTATACATGGCTACTGGTAAAACCATAGCCTTGACCAGATGAACCATTGATGGCAAAGTAATCTCTCTGCTTTTTAATATGCTATCTAGGATGGTCTTCTCTTCATGGCATCTGGTCCCATCACTTCACGGCAAATAGATGGGGAAACAGTGGAAACAGTAACAGACTTTATTTTTGGGGGCTCCAAAATCACTGCAGATGGTAACTGCAGCCATGAAATTAAAAGACGCTTGCTCCTTGGAAGGGAAGTTATGACCAACCTAGACAGCATATTAAAAAGCAGAGACATTACTTTGCTAATAAATGTTTGTCTAGTCAAAGCTATGGTTTTTCCAGTAGTTACGTATGGATATAAAACTTGGACTATAAAGAAAGCTGAGTGCAGAAGAACTGATGCTTTTGAACTGTGGTATTGGAGAAGACTCTTGAGAGTCCCTTGGACTGCAAGGAGATCAAACCAGTCCATCTTAAAGGAAATGAGTCCTGAATATTCATTGATGGGACTGATGCTGAAGCTTAAACTGCAATACTTTGGCCACCTGATGCTAAGAACTGACTCATTTGAAAAGAGCCTGATGCTGGGAAAGATTGAGGGCAGGAGAAAAAGGGGACAACAGAGGATGAGATGGTTGGATGGCATCACCAACTCTATGGGCATGAGTTTAAGCAAACTCCAGGAGTTGGTGATGGACCTGTCTCTTATACACATCTAGATGTGTATAAGAGACAGGTCGTATGTACTACTTCTGTTATTTGAAAATAATCAGAAAAACATCTTAGGAGAAAAGAGATTTCAAAAAGTATAATTATAAATCATATTGGCTCTAAATGATTGTCAACTGAAGTAAATTGGCCTCATAATGGGTGGTTCAAGTTGTCACAGATTAGGCTAAAATGCTGTCATCAAGGTGCTAGGAAACATGAAGAATTTTAAAGCACATAAAATGAAGAAATAAACATGGACAAAATAACCAAATCACCAGCATTTGAATGGCACTGACTTTTCCATCAATTAATAGTAAGAGAGGTTGGGCAAATTATATGATTCCCATTACTCAAAGCCTCAGTTTCCTTTCTGCAAAAGGGAACAATAATAGCAACCTCACAGGAGTACGGTTAGGCTTAAATAATGACTGTTAGCACTTATTTGGAGAAGGCAATAGCATCCCACTCCAGTACTCTTGCCTGGAAAATCCCATGGGCGAAGGAGCCAGGTAGGCTGCAGTCCATGGGGTCACTGAGTTGGGCATGACTGAGCGACTTCACTTTCACTTTTTACTTTCATGCATTGGAGAAGGCAATGGCAACCCACTCCAGTGTTCTTGCCTGGAGAATCCCAGGGATGGCGGAGCCTGGTGGGCTGCCGTCTATGGGGTCACACAAAGTCGGACATGACTGAAGCGACTTAGCAGCAGCAGCAGCAACTATTTAGTGCCTATCAAGTCACAGATGTTAATTTTAATGACTATTACTGATATAGATAGAAAGAGCATAAATATTCATTAAATAGATCACAGAAGGGAAGAAGTTAGGTTGTAGGAAAAAAAAATATAGGGGATAGAAACATGACATAGATTTTAAAGCTCAGAATGTACAAGCAAATACCGAGACAAAATGGTAAAAAGGAAAAATTATTCCAGATTGAGTAAATTTTTAAAATTTATATTTGAATAGCCATCTATTCAGGTAGATAATAATATAAATATACCACCGATTATCTGCTAATATTTTATAATTAGGTACTTGAATAACTCAATACAACTGGGAACTCTTAAGATATGTATGATCAAAAAATACTTGGGCTATTGGAAGTAAAGCCGCTGGAAACTAACAAGCAAATAGTTGACTGGGCAATGAATACAGATTTTAACAAGCATATATATTTTTGTTGTTATTGTTGATGTTTACTCGCTAAAGTTGTGTGAGACTCTTTGCCACCTCATGGGCTATAGCCCGCCAGGCTCCTCAGCTCAGTTCAGTAGCTCAGTCATGTCTGACTCTTTGTGACCCCATGGACTGCAGCACACTAGGCTTCCTTGTCCCTCATCAACTCCTGGACCTTGCTCAAACTCATGTTCATTAAGTCAGTGATGCCATCCAACCACCTCATCCTCTGTCATCCCCTTCTTCTGCTTTCAATCTTTCCCATCATCAGGGTCTTTTCCAGTGAGTCAGTTCTTTGCATCAGGTGGCCAAAGTATTGGAGCTTCAGCTTCAGCATCAGTCCTCCAATGAATATTCAGGACTGATTTCTTTTAGGATTTATTGGTTTGATCTCCTTGCTGTCCAAGGGACTCTCAGGAATTTCTCCAACACCACAGTTCAAAAACATCAGTTCTTCAGCGCTCAGAGTTCTTTATGGTCCGACTCTCACATCTATACATGGCTACTGGTAAAACCATAGCCTTGACCAGATGAACCATTGATGGCAAAGTAATCTCTCTGCTTTTTAATATGCTATCTAGGATGGTCTTCTCTTCATGGCATCTGGTCCCATCACTTCACGGCAAATAGATGGGGAAACAGTGGAAACAGTAACAGACTTTATTTTTGGGGGCTCCAAAATCACTGCAGATGGTAACTGCAGCCATGAAATTAAAAGACGCTTGCTCCTTGGAAGGGAAGTTATGACCAACCTAGACAGCATATTAAAAAGCAGAGACATTACTTTGCTAATAAATGTTTGTCTAGTCAAAGCTATGGTTTTTCCAGTAGTTACGTATGGATATAAAACTTGGACTATAAAGAAAGCTGAGTGCAGAAGAACTGATGCTTTTGAACTGTGGTATTGGAGAAGACTCTTGAGAGTCCCTTGGACTGCAAGGAGATCAAACCAGTCCATCTTAAAGGAAATGAGTCCTGAATATTCATTGATGGGACTGATGCTGAAGCTTAAACTGCAATACTTTGGCCACCTGATGCTAAGAACTGACTCATTTGAAAAGAGCCTGATGCTGGGAAAGATTGAGGGCAGGAGAAAAAGGGGACAACAGAGGATGAGATGGTTGGATGGCATCACCAACTCTATGGGCATGAGTTTAAGCAAACTCCAGGAGTTGGTGATGGACAGGGAAGCCTGGTGTGCTGAAATCCATGGGGTCACAAAGAGTTGGACACGACTGAGCGACTGGACTGTACTGAGGTTGGTCATAGCTTTTCTTCCAAGGAGCAAGCATCTTTTAATTTCATGACTGCAGTCACCATCTGCAGTGATTTTGGAGCCCAAGAAAACAAAGTCTGTCACTGTTTCTTCAGTTTCCTCATCTATGACATGAAGTGATGGGACTAGATNTTTTGAGCATTACTTTACTAGCGTGTGAGATGAGTGCAATTGTGCGGTAGTTTGAGCATTCTTTGGCATTGCCTTTCTTTGGAATTGGAATGAAAACTGACCTTTTCCAGTCCTGTGGCCACTGCTGAGTTTTCCAAATTTGCTGGCATACTGAGTGCAGCACTTTCACAGCATCATCTTGCAGGATTTGAAACAACTGCACTGGAATTCCATCACCTCCACTAGCTTTGTTCGTAGTGATGCTTTCTAAGGCCCACTTGACTTCACATTCCAAGATGTCTGGCTCTAGATTAGTGATCACATCCTCATGATTATCTGGGTCATGAAGACCTTTTCTGTACAGTTCTTCTGTGTATTCCTGCCACCTCTTCTTAATATCTTCTGCTTCTGTTAGGTATATATACACACACATAAATGTATATACACAAATATTGCTGCTGCTGCTAAGTCATTTCAGTCATGTCCGACTCTATGTGACCCCATACATGGCAGCCTACCAGGCTCCCCCATCCCTGGGATTGTCTAGGCAAGAATACTGGAGTGGGTTGCCATTTCCTTCTCCAATGCATGAAAGTGAAAAGTCAAAGTGCAGTCGCTCAGTCGTATCCGACTCTTAGTGACCCCATGGACTGCAGCCTACCAGGCTCCCACGGGATTTTCTAGGCACTAATATAACCTAAATCAAGTAATTCTTACCATTCCAATTTGAAAATGTAACTACATAATTAAGGGAATAGTAATGTTTTTTTTGTATTAGGACACATAAAGGTTTAGCATGTCTCTTTATAATGAATATCAATTTACCAAAAAAAAAGGAGATAGGGAGATATTAAAAAAGAGAATTTATGTTGATGTAGTAATTTTACTTAACAGAAACTAAACTGGCAGCATCAAAAATCACCCTTAGTTACTAAGGGTATGGAATTTTAACAGATATACACCACTATATAAAAAAACTGGTAAATAACCAGAATTTACTGTATAGCACATGGAACTATATTCAGTATCTTGTTAATAACTTATAACGGAAAAGAATCTAAAGCTGTACACCTAAAACTAACACAATATTATAAGTCAACTACAGTTAGATAATTTATTAAAAAACTATCCTTACTTGAAATGTTTGAAAAGCTGTCCTCTTGCTCTGATTGACATACACCACCAAAACTCTGGTTGGGGGGCAAATCTGCAGATTCTAAAATCCTATAATTGAAGGAATACAACTTTTAATTGCATAAAGCACAGTCAAACAACAGTCAGTTTACCCACAGAAACTAAGAGCTTAGTGAAATTACATGAAAATTCTGTGTGCGTTTTTGTGTGTGTATGCATTCTTCAGTAGGTCTATAGCTTTCATCAGATTATCAGGGTGTTCAAACAGACTCTAAAATTTAAAAAACCCAAGTCTAGAAAGATACAAGTGAAAAATGGGATCACGAACTATTACAAATAAGCTGGGTATATAATGCATGTCATTCTAAGTCAGAACAATCTCACTCTAGACTCAAGCAATGAAATACTATATGGCTATATTCTGCAATCTAAGAAATAAAGTAGGAAAACTGACATAAGGTTATTAAAATAGCTAATTTCATTGATGTTAAAGTCATCTTGATTTCAATATGTTAAAACTTAGAAAACAGTTATGTCATTTCAATTTACTGAACAGGATATTTTCTATATCTCTTTGAAAATATGCAGAAGGCTTTTTATTTCCCCAGAGTATAGGTCAAAGAGTTTCTACACACAGTGACTAATAGGAATACTTCATGGAAAAGGGAAGTACAAGTATAGCAGGATTTAAGGTACTACTCACTTTCTGGGCACACCTGAAAGTTTTAAAAATATGACACCATGAAATAATTCTGCTACCTATTTTCTTAGGTATACACACTTTAGAAAGGCACTATTTTTTCCATGGAGGACCAAGTATACTTGGCATTATAGGTATATATATATATCAAGTTTTCCAAACTTTTACTAAGCTCCAGTTTCCACTGTTTGTTTTCATATTTAGAGAAGGTGGAAAATGGTAGAACATAAAGTGTAAAGAGTAAAGGTAAGAAAAAATATAAATAAATGTTGGAAAACTAAAGACTATAAACTCAGCTCTGCTATTGTTTAGCTATTTGAACCGACAACCACTTGATCTGTTTCATTTGGTTTAGCTATTAAAAAAAAAAAATTCTGTGTGCGTTTTTGTGTGTGTATGCATTCTTCAGTAGGTCTATAGCTTTCATCAGATTATCAGGGTGTTCAAACAGACTCTAAAATTTAAAAAACCCAAGTCTAGAAAGATACAAGTGAAAAATGGGATCACGAACTATTACAAATAAGCTGGGTATATAATGCATGTCATTCTAAGTCAGAACAATCTCACTCTAGACTCAAGCAATGAAATACTATATGGCTATATTCTGCAATCTAAGAAATAAAGTAGGAAAACTGACATAAGGTTATTAAAATAGCTAATTTCATTGATGTTAAAGTCATCTTGATTTCAATATGTTAAAACTTAGAAAACAGTTATGTCATTTCAATTTACTGAACAGGATATTTTCTATATCTCTTTGAAAATATGCAGAAGGCTTTTTATTTCCCCAGAGTATAGGTCAAAGAGTTTCTACACACAGTGACTAATAGGAATACTTCATGGAAAAGGGAAGTACAAGTATAGCAGGATTTAAGGTACTACTCACTTTCTGGGCACACCTGAAAGTTTTAAAAATATGACACCATGAAATAATTCTGCTACCTATTTTCTTAGGTATACACACTTTAGAAAGGCACTATTTTTTCCATGGAGGACCAAGCATACTTGGCATTATAGGTATATATATATATCAAGTTTTCCAAACTTTTACTAAGCTCCAGTTTCCACTGTTTGTTTTCATATTTAGAGAAGGTGGAAAATGGTAGAACATAAAGTGTAAAGAGTAAAGGTAAGAAAAAATATAAATAAATGTTGGAAAACTAAAGACTATAAACTCAGCTCTGCTATTGTTTAGCTATTTGAACCGACAACCACTTGATCTGTTTCATTTGGTTTAGCTATTAAAAAAAAAAAAAAAGGATAATGGCACAGAAGCCTCTGAGAATCAATTACAAGGGACTCATTAGATTCCCTCTCCTCAGCTCAGAACCACATTATCTTAGAAATCAGCTTAATTAATACCTTATTTACAATTTCTAGATAGATATATAATAGGCTTACTTTTTCAGCTGATCCACATCGGAGTTATTTTCAGGCAAGACTCTGATTCCCCGACCATAACTTGTGCCTCCATGAAGATGAAACTCTAGGGCTAAAGACGTTGCCAGATTCTCTGAACTGACTGACTGAAGTTTGGTATGGAGGCTATAAATTCTAAGGAAGCTTCCAACCTAAAAGCAGATGGTTTATTATTTAGAAAATGTATAAAATTTAAAAAAAAAAACTCTGATACAATATTTAACAACTAATATGGGGTACAGACCAATAACCAGGGGTGTTGACCCATCAGAAAGGGAACTGATATGCTACACTCATGCATATTCAATACTGGCCCCAAGGACACCATACTGAAACCAAAATGTGTGTATGTATACATACATATGCATGTATAGATACATATGTATGCAGTTTTTCAAATCTAAAGGCACATTTTCATTTTGGGGATATTAAGACATGAAATACAATTGAGTCTTAGCTTTAGTAATATATAGTAGCTTAGAAGGGGAAGGCAATGGCACCCTACCCCAGTACTCTTGCCTGGAAAATCCAATGGACGGAGTAGCCTGGTGGGCTGCAGTCCATGGGGTCGCTAACAGTTGGACAGACTGAGCGACTTCACTTTCACTTTTCTCTTTCATGCATTGGAGAAGGAAATGGCATCCCACTCCAGTATTATTGCCTGGAGAATCCCAGGGATGGAGGAGCCTGGTGGGCTGCCGTCTATGGGGTCACACAGAGTCGGACACGACTGAAGTGACTTAGCAGCAGCAGCAGCAGCAGTAGCTTAGAAACCTATTACCTAAATCAAATCCAAGCCCCCTATTTGATTAGGGTTGTTGAAAATAATCTGCTTTAGCTAATTTAAGGTATCACTGATAGCTGGCTCGCTCAGTTGTGTTTGACTCTTTGCTACTCCATGGGCTGCAGCCCACCATGCTCATCTGTCCATGTGATTCTCTAGGCAAGAATTATGGAGTGGGCTGCCATTTCCTACTCCCGAGAATCTTCTTAACCAGGGATCAAATTCATGTCTCCTGCATTGCCAGGTGCATCCTTTACCATTATGCCCACTGGGAAGCCCAACTTCAGGTAACATTTAATTAAATGTGACCACTAAAACACTCTCAATATGAGATTACTAGAATATTTTAAAATGATTATATCAAAATAATAAGCTTCCTCTATTCCACAAGAATTCACCTGTCAGTTCAAGAGATGCAATAGACATGGGTTCAATTCCTGGGAAAATCTCCTGGAGTAGGAAATGGGAACCCACTCCAGTATTCTGGCCTAGGAAATCCCATGGACAGAGGAGCCTGGTGGCCTACAGTTCATGGGGTCTCAAAGAGTCTGATACAATTGAACAACTTTGAATGCAGCACACATTTGACAAATTTGATGGAAAGAAAACACTTGTAAAAACAATTTCTGTCAGAACACCATAATGTGAAATACATTCTGTGAGTTCAAATGTAGAATTAAACCAAATATATTTTTGAATGAACTAAATGTCCTATTGTTAATTTTAGATGTTGTGCCAAACTTAATCTTAAAAATTTAACTCAGATGACCATTATATCTATTACTGTGGGCAAGAATGCCTTAAAAGAAATGGAATAGTCATCAGAGTAAACAAAAGAGTCTGAAATGCAATACTTCAATGCAATCTCAACAATGACAGAATCACCTCTGTTTGTTTTCAAGGCAAACCATTCAATAGCACAGTAATCCAAGTCTATGCCCCAACTAGTAATGCTGAAGAAGCTGAAGTTGAATGGTTCCTCTAAGACCTACAAGACCTTAGAGAACTAACACCCAAAAAAGATGTCCTTTTCATTATAGGGAACTGGAATGCAAAAGTAGGAGGTCAAGAGATACGTGGAATAACAGGGAAATTTGGCCTTAGAGTATAAAATGAAGCAGGGCAAAGGCTAACAGAATCTTGCCAAGAGAACACACTGGTCACAGCAAACACCCTCTTCCAACAACACAAGAGAAGACTCTACATACGGACATCACCAGATAGTCAACACCGAAATCAAGATACATTCTTTGCAACCAAAGATGGAGAAGCACTATACAGTCAGCAAAAACAAGACCGGGAGCTGACTGTGGCTCAGATCATGAACTCCTTATTGCCAAATTCAGACTTAAATTGAAGAAAGTTGGGAAAACCACTAGACCATTCAGGTATGATGTAAATCAAATCCCTTATGACTATGCAGTGGTAGTGAGAAACAGATTCAAAGGATTCGATCTGATAGAGTGCCTGAAGAACTATGGATGGAGGTTCGTGACACTGTACAAGAGGCAGTGATCAAGACCATCCCAAATAAAAAGAAATGCAAAAAGGCAAAATGGTTGTCTGAGGAAGCCTTACAAATAGCTGAGAAAAGAAGAGACGCTAAAGGCAAAGGAGAAAAAGAAAGATATACCCATCTGAATGCAGAGTTCCAAAGAATAGCAAGGATAGATAGGAATGCCCTCCTCAGTGATCAATCCAAAGAAATAGAGGAAAATAAAAAATGGGAAAGACTAGAGATCTCTTCAAGAAAATTAGAGATACCAAGGGAACATTTCATGCAAAGATGGACTCAAAAAAGGACAGAAATAGAAGCAGAAGATATTAAGAGGTGGCAAGAATACACAGAAGAACTATACAAAAAGGATCTTCATGACACAGATAACCATGATGGTGTGATCACTGGACTAGATCCAGACAACCTGAAATGTGAAGTCAAGTGGGCCTTAGGAAGCATGACTACACACAAAACTAGTGGAAGTGATGGAATTCCAGTTGAGCTATTTCAAAACATGAAAGATGATGCTGTGAAAGTGCTGCACTCAATATGCCAGCAAATTTGGAAAACTCAGCAGTGGCCACAGGACTGAAAAAGGTCAGTTTTCATTCTAATCCCAAAGGAAGGCAATGCCAAAGAATGCTCAAACTGCACAATTGCACTCATCTCACACGCTAGCAAAGTAATGCTCAAAATTCTCCAAGCCATGCTTCAACAGTACGCAACTGTGAACTTCCAGATGTTCAAGCTGGATTTAGAAAAGGCAGAGGAACCAGAGATCAAATTGCCAACAACCGCTGGATCATCGAAAAAGCAAGAGAGTTTCAGAAAAACATCTACTTCTGCTTTATTGATTATGCCAAAGCATTTGACTGTGTGGATCACAATAAACTGTGGAAAATTCTGAAAGAGATGGGAATACCGGACCACCTGATCTGCCTCCTGAGAAACCTGTATGCATGTCAAGAAGCAAAAGTTAAAAATGGACATGGAACAATAGACTGGTTCCAAATAGGGAAAGGAGTCCTTTAAGACTGTATCTTGTCATCCTGCTTATTTATTTAACTTGTATGTAGAGTACTACATGTGAAATGCTGGATTGGATGAAGCACAAACTGAAATGAAGATTGCCAGGAGAGATATCAATAACCTCAGATATGCAGATGACACCCTTATGGCAGAAAGCGAAGAAGTTAAGAGCCTCTTGATGAAAGTGAAAGAGGATGGTGAAAAAGTTGGCTTAAAACTCAACATTCAGAAAACAAAGATCATGGCACCCAGTCCCATTACTTCATGGGCAAACAGATGGGGAAACAATGGAAACAGTAACAGACTTTATTATTTGGGGCTCCAAAATCACTGCAGATGGTGACTGCAGCCATGAAATTAAAAGACGCTTGCTCTTTGTAAGAAAAGCTATGACCAACCTAGACAGCATATTAAAAAGCAGAGACATTACTTTGCCAATAAAGTTCCATTTAGTCAAAGCTATGGTTTTTCCAGTAGTCATGTATGGATGTGAGAGCTGGACTAAAAGAAAACTGAATCCTGAAGAAAGGATGCTTTTGAACTGTGGTGTGGAGAAGACTCTTGAGAGTCCCTTGGACTGCTAGATCAAACCAGTCCATCCTAAAGGAAATGAGATCTGAATATTCATTGGAAGGACTGATGCTCTAGCTGAAGCTACAGTACTTTGGCCACCTGATGCCAAGAACTGACGCATTTGAAAAGACCCTGATGGGAAAGACAGAAGGCAGGAGGAAAAGGGGACGACAGAGGATGAGATGGTTGGATGGCATCACCGATTCTATGGACATGAGTTTGATCCAGCTCCGGGAGTTGCTTATGGACAAGGAAGCCTGGCATGCTGCAGTTCACGAGATCACAAAGAGTCAGACATGACTGAGCGACTGAACTGAGTCCTAAAAATACCTTTAACATGCAGTATGTGATATTCTCTTAAGAAGACTTAAAAGAGACACATACAGAATATTATTAAAGAAACTGACTTCTACTGAAGGAAGAATCTGTATAACCTAAATCACATTTATTATAAATCAATTTCCCACCTCTGCTTATTATTGTCAGTTCATTGTATTTCCTTGTCATTACTCTCTGGATATGATAGAGGAGAGAAACGGTGGGGGAAAGAAAAGGAGGGGGAAATCCATACTCCTTGAGCTACTTCTTCATTCTCAAGAATACTTTTCCCAAATAATCATGCATTTTATAAAGAGGTAAAGCATTTATTTTTTTCTTCCCTGACTTCTAACACTGACAGAACAGCAGGGGAGCAGGGCAAATAAACTCAAAGAAGAAAAACACAGAAGGAAAAAGAAAAAAAGGATGACAAATTGATTTTCCTCATGGTCTCCAAAGTAAAGTAAAAAGAAAATATAAAATATATTTCTGTTTATGTACTTCTATCTCATTCTTTTTGAACATTTATTACTGTATAATTATTTTTAATATGCTCAATATATTTGAACAGTATTTGTATGTAATCTACAAAGTACTTAAGGCTAGACCCAGGTGAAAGATACCATATCCATAAGTGAAAAGTTTCAAAACATAATGATAATTTCCTAATTAACTATTCTCTAAAATCAATGCAATTTTTGTCAAAATCCCCAGTGTCTTTCCTACAACTGTAAAAATTGATCTGAAAGTGAATAGTTAAGTTAGTTTTGAAGACTGAACTGGGAGTGAGGGCTTAACCTATGAAGTTTCATTTAAAAATAAAGGTATAAAAATTAAGACAGGCTGGTATTAATGGAGATACACGTATGATCATGGATAAATCTTAGAAATATAATGTCAAAGGAGAAAAGCAATTTATAGAATGATAAATAACTATATGCATTTTTCAGAGAAAATTCATAAAATAAAAGCATACTAAACATGGGTGTACATACCTACATCTTAGGATAAAATGAAAAAAAGGATATTGGGAAGTAAAGAATTAGGATAGGCAGAAGTACAAAGAAGTTTCCACACATAGAGTTTCATTTCTTAAAGTTAAAAATACCTAAAATAAGTGTGCAAAACATTTATAAATATTAAGTTTGGGTGACAGACACATGGATGTTCGTTTGTCTCTACTACTGCATTTCATAAACAAAATAATTTAAAGATCAAGAGAGAATTTATATAGACATAGGCTATAAAAATGACAAGTTGCTATTTCCAGAAATTCCTTCTGGAGGCAGCATTGTATTTTTTTAAGCTTGCTAAATATACTATAAAATATGCCAGATGTGCTGTTAAAATAGAAAAATACATAATAAATAGTCTTGTTGTTAACGTGGTACGATTCCAAAAACACAGCTGAGGGAATTTTAAAACATATGTCTAAACATTGTTATAAAAGTCCATTTTAATACATAAACAAAAAAAGCAAAACAAACTAGCTATTAAGAAATTATTATTCCTTTTAAAATAATTTAAATATTCCCTATAAACTTTCAAAACTTTCCCTTTAGGTTTAACATTTTTAATAACCTGTATATGTCTGAAAATAATCAAACTATAGTTCTTGGGTCACTGAATGCCAAACATAGTAACTAGGTATATTTTATAATTATTTTTAAATTGTGTCATAATAAGTCCGGGGATTGAAAATACCCTGCTTTTGTTTATAGACAAAATGTGTGAAATGTCATTATGTGTGTGTGTGTATTAAATGTTTAGGGAATGTGAAATCTTACTTAAAAAGCAAATTTTCAGAAAAATGTTAAAAACATTACAGCTAAAAAACTTAAGCTATAAAATGTATTGTACAGAGAATTCAATTATATCGTACTTTATAATCTCCTTAATTGTTCTTTATTAAATAAAACAAAAACCACATTTTTACTGTTCCTACTCAACAAAAATACATGCATTCCATGCATTTCATTACAGATATGCAACTTTAACCAGTTTTCTTCAAGAGCTGATAAAAATTCATTGGGTATCAGTATCATTCGACTCTGGGGATTTCTTAAATTAGTATGAAATGGTTGGTATGGAGGTTACCTCAGAACAAATAAAATATGCTATCACTGTACATTAAATAAAAGCTTAGTTATATTATTTTTATATAGATAAAAATTTTTCCATTTTTCTATAACATTATGTCATGATATCTTTAGAGAAAAATTAATTTAGAGAAAATTAATTTTCTATAACATTATGTCATGATATCTTTAGAGAAAAATTGCCTATATTTTCTTAATTATGTGTGCTCAGAGCACCCTCTAGTGGGTGAGATTAAACAGTGAAAAGGAAGATGAAAAAAATTTTTTTACATTTCAGTAGGCTCACTGATTCATTCATTCATCAGAATATAGTATTTACTTCACCCTTACAATATGGAAAGCATTGTGGTACATACTGTTCAGGACATGGACAAAAGAGAGGGACAGAATGACCTATAGAAGCAGCAAAGAGACAGGGAAGGGAATTAAACGGTAAAAGTCCAATCTAAAATGTAAATTTTTTCATTTGTAAAAGAACTCTACATGTATTTTAAAAAGATTTTAGAACTGACTTTATCATTATATTTGTTTTTGAAACTAATCAATGCAGATAAAATCAGGGAAAAGCATCAAAATACATCTTCAACGGTCAATTTTCTGACATAAAGTATGAACACAATCACAAAGGAAAAAAAAGGGCACTTATCACCTTCCTTGATCTGGACTTGAACCTAATGTATTGAGTTGGGTGGGCTTATTTGTAACATAGTATGAAAGTAGAAATATTTCCTCTTCAAAAACATTTATTTCCAAAAAAAGAAATTAGGCACTAAAATTCATATCTAAAAACACTGCAATTCACTTTCACTGTTTTCCTCCTATTAAGTTGGCTGTATAACTCCCTCAAGGTAGGATGGAAGCTTTATTTGCAATAAAGAAAATCATTTCTATATACTGCTTAAGAGGATTAGCTCTGGAAGCAGACACTGTATATTCAAATACATGCTTCATCCAAGCGGCTGTGAAATCTTGGGCTTAACCTCTGAGTGCCTCAGTTTTCTCATTTTTAAAACAGAAATGACAGTACCTACTGCATGAGACAGTGCTAAATACATATGAAGCGCTTCATAGATGTTACTATTATGATTGCTATTATTAATGATACTCTTATTGGGAAGAAAGGATACTTGCAAATATAGAATATAGTAAAATGAAGAAAAATATTTCTTAAAATGTTATTAATAAACAAGAAGTGCCATAGCACGATGCTTTTACCTAGAAAATTTTATCTCAAAAACTGAGCAAATTCTAATAAACTGCATGATACACACAAACAGTTTACAATATATTTTAGAGGTAGATTTACAATTTCTTAGACCAATGAGTACAAAGTTAAAGACTGGATTTTATCAAACCAATTGAAAAAGCTTAGCATTTTTTAAGTTTACAAATTTCATACATCCTCCATCAGTTTCAGCAAATTTTATTGCAGGGTAAAATTTTTCTTTCTTATTTTCATAGCAAAATTGGGCACAGCTTGAAGATATTCAGAAATGCTCTTAAATTTTAAAAAGTGTTCAAGCCATTATAATTTAATGTATCGTATAGTAATTTATTTTAAACATGCATTTTACAAATTAGAAATTAAAGAAAAAATAAATTTGGAATTAATTTCTAGACCTCAAATATCACCTACCATGTGATTTACCCTAAAATTAATAAAAATACAAGACAAACAAGTTTGCAATATAACATCACCTTTAGAGATTTAGCCACTTGAACATGGTTATCATAGACTAAAATGTCTACTGTCAGATTCTGCAGCTGACGGATGCGACTTAAATCACCTTCAAGAGCAAGGTCCTGCATTAAGACTCTCCAAGATGGGAATGGGGTCCTGGTGCCATCCCATACCTGCACAAAAGGCAGAACAAAACTTTAATGATCTTTTTATAAAACTGTGGAGGCTAAAAGAGGTTTATTTGCTGGTGATATAGCTTAAAAGTAATTAAAGATATTCCCCCAAATATCTGCTTAAGGTTTAAATATAATGTATACTTTTTCCTAATTGTACAAGGACTACATATGTATAGGCAGTGAATAAAATATAAGTAAAAAAAAATTCAAACTGTGAGCTTAGAAAATGATTAACACATTGCTGAATTTTATTCTTTTTTCTTTTGTGTATTTATAATATATATGCCTTTTCCTTTTTATCAAACTGACATTCTACTCTGATTTTTATTTCTTACTTTACTGCTGGGTAGTTTTTCAAGCAACCGTATATTAGATGTAATGAACACAAATGAATGACAATCATGCGTCCTTGAAAAGGGAAAGGTATGTTGGATTGCTATTTAAGTTACCTTGAGATAGAGATGGAAAAGGAGCACAGGACAAGTATGCACTATCCCATCCTTAAGACTTGAACTAGCTTGTGCTATGCTAGGTTGGTAGAGATGACTGATGCTAAAAAGGCATCGCAAAAGACTTTTAATGAGAAGTGGGAATGGCCCTGTATGTCTGAAGTTGGGCTGTACCACAGAAAACAAGCTACTTCAGTAGAAAACACATTTCTTTCTTTAACTGTTATTGTTTTTTTTTTTTGTTTTTTCAGCTGATGTAGAGCTGATTTCCAATGTGTTAGTTTCAGGTGTACAACAAAGTGATTCAGTCACACATGCGTGCAATCAGTTACACATGTGTGCAATCAGTTTCAAATGTGTGAGCATACACATACATACACGTTATCTTTTTCATATTCTTTTCCATTATAGGTTATTACAAGATATTGAATATAGTTCTCTGTGCTATACACAGGCCCTTATTGTTTATTTTATATATAGTAGTGTGTATCTATTAATTCCAAATGCCTAATTTATTCCTCCCTTTGTTCTTTCCCTTTTGGTAACCGTAAATTTGTTTTCTATGTTTTAAAGTCTATTTCTGTTTTGTAAATAAGTTTGTTTGTTTTATTTTTTAAGATTCCAACCATTAGTGATACCATATGATGTTTGTCTTTCTCTTTACTCAGTACCATGAAGTCTGCTGCTGCTAAGTCACTTCAGTCGTGTCCGACTCTGTGTGACCCCATAGACGGCAGTCCACCAGGCTCCCCCATCCCAGGGATTATCCAGGCAAGAATACTGGAGTGGGTTGCCATTTCCTTCTCCAATGCATGAAAGAGAAAAGTGAAAGTGAAGTTGCTCAGTCTGTCCGACTGTTAGCGACCCCATGGACTGCAGCCCACCAGGCTACTCCGTCCATTGGATTTTCCAGGCAAGAGTACTGGGGTGGGGTGCCATTGCCATTGCCTTCCCCGACCATGAAGTCTAGGTCCATCCATGTTGCTGCAAACGGCACTATTTCATTCTTTTTTTGGATAACTAAATATTCTATTGTGTGTGTGCGTGCACTTAAAAATGGTATATCTTCTTTATTCATTTATCTGTTCATAGTTATTTAGGCTGTTTCTATGTCTTGGGTATTGTAAATAGTGCTGCTATGAAAACTGGATGTATCTTTTCACATTAGTTTTAGCCTTTTTCATATACATATACATAGTCATTAGAGCACAGTATTCCATAATACATAAATAATTCACAAAATTATCTATTGCTAGGACCCAAGTGTTTTTCTGATTTTTGTCACTGTAAGAAATATATGGAGAAATATTCCCTTAAAGGCATTTTCTCACATTTTAAATTATTAGTATAAAATAAATTTATGAAAAGAGTTGTTGAGACGAATAGAGAGACTTCTGAGATTTCTTTCAAATTGTCCTCAAGGAAATCTTATTAAAATAATTTCTTATATTCATAGCTGAATGCTATATTTTAAAATAATCTCTATTATATGGAGAAATATTCCCTTAAAGGCATTTTCTCACATTTTAAATTATTAGTATAAAATAAATTTATGAAAAGAGTTGTTGAGACGAATAGAGAGACTTCTGAGATTTCTTTCAAATTGTCCTCAAGGAAATCTTATTAAAATAATTTCTTATATTCATAGCTGAATGCTATATTTTAAAATAATCTCTGCATGAAAGTTGTTTCTACTTATCTGAAAAGGCTATCAATAAAAATGGGATACATGCATGATTTCTTGCTTTAGAGAGAAAATGCAGATTCAGCTATGTCAGCTAAAAGGTGGCAGGTTTTACCTCAGAATTACGTACTAACAACATAGCAGTCAAAAGATGGAGAATACTTCTGTGCACAGCAGATTCATTATCATTAGAAGTGTTTGATGATTAACAAATGCTTATTTGTTAAGTAAGTCACTTTGGGCATAAAGTATGACTAGTTGACTTAAAATACTTTCTCATTTTGTTTGGGTGATTTTATGTTGCTTTAGCTTCAGTTTTGTCATATTTAACTCATTCACCCTTTTTTATAGCACACATTTACTTTCTCAGATTATTTCATGTATATATAAATATATGCTATTTTCACTTCAGAAACTTCCTATTTTATTCAATCATTTCTATCTTCGCTATTTTTTTTTTAATATGGGCAAGACACAACTGATAATAATGTTACACCCCAATACCTGCCCAATGCCACTGAACTCCATTTCCCATTACAGTCCATCACTGCAAAGAGTAAGAAGCTAAGAAAGAACCACAGAAGCAGGGCTGAGGTAGTGCTTAACAGCATCCTGCCTTGGCAGGGTTCGGTGAAGACAATATCAGACAACTGACCTCTCCAGAATCTATTTATAAATAAACTGGAATAGGTATAAACAAAGATTAGATGGGTCTTAGGCCACCTTTTTAATCCTGTGGATTTAGAAACAAAACAAAATACAAGAAAAATAAACACTTCAAAACCATCCATGATCTATCCGTGAAGCAGGCAGTGAAATAACCCAGAAGAGAACCTAATGTCAACAAACCAAGAAAGCAAATAAGTGAGAAGAAAGGCTACATCCACACAGAGCAACCAAACTACACATTTTTCGAAATGTAGTTTAAAAATAGAAAGAGGAAACAACTCTTTTTACTAGTATTAAAATAAGAATACATAAATAGCATAAAGTATACTATATTTAAAATATAGAACTGATAATACTATTTTTCTCTAAAAGTTTAGGATGAGAAGGAAAGTTCAAGAATAAAGACATATGGGAATGCAGGATCATTAAAAAGGTTAGATTTTAAGTTCTTAATACATAGCTGCTTATTTATTCCATCAGAATGCTGAAATATAAGGTCTTTTTAGGCTTTGAGGTCATGCTAACTTCCAATTTTAAGTGCTTAAAAATACCTACCTTTAGAAGAAACGATGCTCCATCCACTTCAGCTTTGCCCAAGAGCTGGCAAGTCAGGTCAAAATACTGCATTGGCTGGACATCACACAATTTGACTAATATTGAAGAAGGTGAAATATGAGTTGATGCCCAAATACGTAAAGCTTCTACCATTTTCTGGTCCTCAGCAGTAAAGTTAAAACACTTGCTTGCAGTACGAGGAATGATAGGAGCCCCCAAAGTTCCCTCAAATGTCAAAGATGCAAAGCCAGAGCTGGTGATACCTTGAGTCTCCTTTTTATATACTTGGATCTAAGAAAGTGGTAACGTAGAAAACAGAACAAACAGGTTACTGATACAGAACCTCGGAACTGGGAACAGGAGACTAGTTATTAGAGGACATAATCTTTAAATAACTAGCATATGAAATGATAAAAAATCTACTGGGCTATATCAAAGTCCTTAAGTATCCTGTAAGCTGTAAAACATTAAGCAAAATTTATTTTTATTTTTTAAAGAGCTAGGTGGTAGCTCCCCTAATACTATTGGTGCACTTTTACTAACAAAACAATCATTAGCTTTTTTAAAGATATAATTTATAAAAATAAAAAGGATAACAAGAAATAGTTACTTATGAATATTGTAGGGAAAACTAGAACACTCAAAATATGAGTCTGAAGTGGATAAAACAGACCTAAGGCTAAGGTTTCATCAGTCTGACAGAACTCAGATAAGCCTTAAAAACATTGGCTTTCTGAATTTTGAGGCTCAGTTATTAGGTGCACATGTAACATGACTCTTACATTGTTATAAAACAATCCTTTTGAACTTATGAATGCCTTTTAAGTCTCCTGTGATACTGTGTGATATTAATAAATATATTTATATATTTAAGGAAAATTGCAAAATGTGTTCAACTGATGGATGCTTAAACTGTGATGTGTTAAAACTTGATATAACTAAAGCAGTACATAGAGAAAAAATTTATAGAAATAAGTGAATATTTTACAAAGGAATAATGGTTAAAAATCAGAAATTTCGTTTCCATTTCAAGAAGCTGCACAAAGAATATTATCTCAAATCCAAGGAAAGTAGAAGAGAAACACAGTCAAAGGTAAGAGAAATAGAAACATATAATAGAGAAAATCAAAGCTAAAAACTAGTTCTCTGAAGAGATTAACAAAAATAATAACCCTAGAAAATGGTTGATTTGGAAAAAAAGAACTTAAACACAAATTATAATATTAAGACTGCAAAAAAGGATTTACCATTACAAATCCACCAAATATCTAAAAGATGAGTAACATATGACCAAATTTCTACCAATAAAGTCAACAATTTGAATTAAATAATTTTTTCTAAAAATTAAATATATCAAGGCTGATAGAAAGAATTAAAAAAAACTCATTCATCTTAATTCACTAATATAATCTGTCAATAAAGAAATCATCAAGCTCCAGTGCATTATTCTAAGCATTTAAGTAAGGAAAAAACCCAGTAATCTTGCATAAACTCTTCCAGAATTGATAAAGAAGGGCACATTTCCTGTTTCCATGAAGCAGAAAAACTTTAATTTCAAACTTTGTCAAAGACATTGTAGGAAAAGGAAATTACAGATCTAAATATGAAACAGGAAAATTGTAATGACTTCGAGGAAAACTTAGAAGCTATCTTCATAAAATGAGTAGACAGAGTTCTTAAACAAGAAATTACAAAAGTACTGACCATAAAATAGAAGTTAATAAAGTAGACTATATTAAAATAAAGGACTTTTGTTCATCCAAAGACACCATCAAGAGGGTAAACAGGCACTAACACGGAGTGAAAAAAAATATTCACAGTCCATATACCTGACAAAAGATCTGTAGCCTAAATATATAAAGAACTTTCACAAATCATTAAGAAATGGAGTTTAAAATCCCATAAAAAATGAGCCAGAGACTCAAATGGACACTTCAGATAACACACAAATTTTAAAAGGGTCTCAGTTTCTTAATTTTTCAGGGAAATTCAAGTTAAACCACAATAAGATACTAATACAAATGCAACNAAAAAAATATTCACAGTCCATATACCTGACAAAAGATCTGTAGCCTAAATATATAAAGAACTTTCACAAATCATTAAGAAATGGAGTTTAAAATCCTATAAAAAATGAGCCAAAGACTCAAATGGACACTTCAGATAACACACAAATTTTAAAAGGGTCTCAGTTTCTTAATTTTTCAGGGAAATTCAAGTTAAATCATAATAAGATACTAATACAAATGCAACAGAATGGTTGAAATTCAAAAAAAAGGAAAATATCAAGTGTTGGTGAAAATGTGGAAAAACTAGAATTCTTCTGTATCACTAAGAGAGTATAAGTGGTAAAAATCACTCTGGAAAACTAAATACTTAGTCTAGCTATAAACTAAAGCAAATATATACACAGTCTTGAACTTAGGAACTACAATCCTTGTATACAATCAACTGAAATGCATATTATGTAATATACATTACAATTACATAATTATATGTAAATGTGTATATTATATATTATAAAATTGTACATATCAGTAAAATATATGTACTAGACTATCAATAGCAGCATAATAGCCCAAACTGGAAACTACTTAAACAACAGAATAAATATATAAATTCTAGTGTATTCTAACAATGGTATACTATTTAGCGGTGAAAATGAAGAAAGTGTACTATATGCAATAGTACAGTTGAATCAAACAAGCATAAACCAAATGTTCAAAAAAATGACTAACAGTGTATTCTTTTTATATAAAGAACAAATATAGAGAAACTAATAAATGTGAGAAGTTATGAGATTATTTACTGCTAGGTGTGGGGAAAGTGTGAATGGCAACCCTAGGTGAGGGTACAATGGAAGTTTCTAGAGTGTTAGATATATAAGCATGCTAATAATGTGGAAAGAGAGATGTTTATTCCACTTCAATTAAACAACAGACAAGAACTGTAAATATAGTTGTCCATGAACGCTGAGGTTAAGGGCACCAACCATCCATGTAACTGAAAATCCTCTTTTAACTTACAGTCAGCCCTCTATCCTCATTTCAGCATCCATGGATTCAACTAACCATGGGATCTTGTTTACTACTGAAAAGAATCTGTGCATAAGTGGGCCTGTGAAGTTTAATACTGTGTTGTTCAAAGGTCAACTGTACCATAGGAAACAGCAATGTGTGAGAATCAGCTATTTTTTTTAAATGTGGATAAGTCTATAATATAGTGCTACAATAATAATCTTTCCAGTTCACTTTAACCAAATGTTCTCTACTATTATTCTGTCCTCAGGAGAAAGGCATTAATAGAGCAAGAGAGTTATTTCCCACTATATCTAAGACCACTGATAGAATACACCCGGAGTACCTCACTCATTTATGAGCATCAGTGACCACAAGAACCACAGATAAACCGAAGCATTAGAAGGAAAGACAACAAAGAGAGTGAAGGAGTTGCATGGAAACTCATGTAACAAGAGCAAAATAGCAAGGGACTAAAATGTTTAAAACTTAAGAGACTGAAAACATTAAAGAACTGAAAAGCTGATTATTAAAAAATCACATACTATCTAATAGTTTTGCCTTTTACTAAAATTCTTTCACAGAATGCAGTTAGTCTGAATTGCAGCAGCTAACACTTCCGTAGACGGAGGTCAAGTAGTTTGTTCAAATGGTTGGTTCAAAGGTTTACCAATATAAATCATTTGAAGTCTGATCTCATTTACATTTCTTATCTCTTGAAATGTCTGAAGTCATGTTCTAACAAAGCAATCACATTAATTAGTGTTAAACAGTTTCAGTGAGCAACACTGAGTTCTCTTCAAACAAATGTAAAGTTCTAAACAGTATGAGTTATACCTTCAGCCTGTGAAAGCGAACGATATCTCCATTTTTATAAATCATTGGAAGGGCTTCATAATTTCCACTAAAGAACAGGCAGGTTAGCTTTACATTTGTCTGGTCCACAATTGTTACAACTGAGCAATAATCTGGAAAACACAAAAATATTTTACCTGACTTTTCGTATTTCAAAGCATCTAATAAAATAAGAATAATACTGAGTTCAAAACATCAAACTTTATTCCTCCCTTTAATCTTCTAAGAATAGGATCAAAACATAAAGAAATTTTCTTCTCTCTTGAAACACACTGCCAAATTATTTTGCAAAAATATTTCACAAAAATTCGTTTTAGAAAGTTCAATAAAACAAAAATAAAAACTCTCCTTAATGTAAATTGTCTGGAGGTAAAATAACATTTTTATTACCTCAAATTTATAAACTGTAAAACAGATAAAATATTTAAATAACATAATTTATAAACACAATTAAATTTAGAGTAAAAACAAACAAAAAATACCAGAAGATATTTGTAGTTAATATGATTAAGAGTGAACATACTACAAAAAGACACTATAAAAACTGGTTATAAACCCCAGGGTTTTACAGTGAATATTAAATTCAAATGAACAATTCATAGAAAACTGTATAATACCAAATTAAAAGTAAAAGCGATGATTTGTATTAATACTTACAAAAAGTTACACATCAGAACAAGAGGGGTATTTTATACAATTAAAACCGGCAAAAGAGAAAAAAAAAAAAACTAACCAAATTTAATGATAGTTGGGCTGCCATGAAGAACAAGTAAGTTCAAACTGGTGGTAGTAAAAACTATAACAGATGTTATCATCTAAAGCACATGTTTCAGAAAAATGAACACTGAGAGTATGTGTTGATTTTCTTCCTTCTCAATACTATCCTCATGATAGTACAGACAGAGGAAAAGATAAACCCAAACAGTGAAGGGAGAGGAGGTAAGGAGAGTGAAGGAGATGGAAGAAAGGTATCAACATTATTTCAGGAAGTTGGGAAAGTAAATGGTTAAGGGATCAGATGGACAGAGACGATACAAACAGAAAATACTCTGAAGCAGCTCCAGCAAAGACAGGAGCCTTTGGGATTAAGACAGTGAAAAACAGCTAAAATTAGGGCTAATGAAAAGTTCACACATGGAACAACTGCTTCAGTGATCGCCCATCTTAACTTTCCCTTGAAGATGCTTTTAGGTAGGCAGGTAGGGTATCTCAGTCTCTAACTGCACCTCTTTGTGGAACATAGACTGCTTTCCAAGGAAGTTTCGCTGATAGACCAACAAGTGGTAAGGCTTCTGATGAGGACGTTAGTACCCAGAATAAGCCCTCTGCATTATCACATTAGGAGGTCTATAACCAGATGGAAAGCTGCCTTCCCACCCACCTTAGACTGACACTTTCAGTGTGTCCCGTGTGAGTACTGTTTGTCTCCTATTATAAGATTTGTCTCTTATTAGAAGTTTGAACATTATAAGATTTCCCATTTTAAAAAGAGATCATGTTGAAAAAACAAACTCTTCATATACAAAGCAAAGGAGGAAACAAATGTCTAAAGCAAATGTCAAAAATCTAAAATAAATGATACCTATGTTTGTAAGTGTAAAAATAAGACACAGAATAAAAATAGAAGAAAAGGAAGAACACCAGGAGGGGGAAGGGAGAAGGTGAAGGAAGAGAACAGAGGAGTACGGAGAAAGGGAAAGGAACGGCGAAGCAGGGAGACAGGACTGGAGGGAAAGAGGAGAAACAGAAACCTGATTCTGTGATGAGGAGACAATAATTAACTCAGAGAACATACAAAACTTTAAAAACAAAACCTTAACGAGCATCTTCAAAAACAGTGAAAATACATATCCTCATCTCTTGATGTAGAGGGTCTACTGGACCCAGTTTTTAGTTTTGGAGTTTCCCCTGTCAATAGTTTCAACTATTTGTAAGGAGTGTTATTTCGCGACATTTTTTCTTTTAGCAGTCTTCCAAAGATTAAAGGTAAATTCACTTATTTTTCAATAGAATAAAACACATTCTTGCTTGTGATGACCATATGGCTCTTTTTTACCCTTTTATAAATCTAAGATCTATTATGGAGTTTTTAATCATGTATTTTCCTTTATCTTGAAATATTTTTCAATTTCATTCTCCTATTATTTCATTATTACTCCTACCTATGTTTAAAAAAGACTAAATTAACATTAAAATGGGAAACGAGAGACTTGCTTAGGAGAAAGATGCAAGAGTGCAATGAGTCACCCCTGGTGCACTGCCCTGCTCAATGTGCCATAACACCTTTCAAGATGATATAAAAAACAAGTTTGAAAACGATCTCTGGAATGTCTTCTTCTGCTTTAAGAATTCAGTTAAGAATTCAGAACTGAAATTTTCTGCCAATGGCCATAGAGAAGAAAATCGATGGAATTCCTTTAACCATTATTAGATGAAGTAGAAGCTGAATGCAAAGACAAGCAACAGCACATTAGATTCTATGGATAATGAGTAATGTACTTTGAATGATACACAACTGATCTGAAACTTTTAAGTTTCATGTAATTTCATGACAGACAAAACATAAGGGCAAAGAGATCACTAGTCTAATGAAATCTAATTCAGGTACACAAAGATCAAACTCGGTATCTTTACATTTTTGTTTCCTGACAGCTTCTGCAAAATCATGTATCACAGATTTATTTGTACTAGAATATAAAAACTCACATTTCATATTTATATCCGAGAACTAGTTACTACTTGTACTTATAGTGTTATTTTAAGTTGCAGTAATTCTAAATTACCCCTATCATTTTAAATGCTTCAAAATGAGCCACTTTTGTAAATTGGGAATACAATACATCAACAAAATTGCAAATTTAGCAGGCATAACTAACAGTAGTTGAATCTAAATGTTAGCCAGGATGAACTGACAGAGCCCTCTTTGAGGCATATACATGATACTGAAGAGTGGAATAACTGAAAAACAAAATAAAACTGGGGTGTGGTTAAAGAAACTCAGGCTTAACCTAAATTTCAGAATATTGAAAACTGCCTCATGGTTTTGTTTTTCCTGGAAAACGCAGCCTTCCCATAGATAACTTGACAGGTTGCAAAGGACTCTGTATGACACTCTGAGAAACAGTGTGGAGACCCCATTGTTCAGAGGGTCTAATATAGGGTCACCACTATTAGCTTCTGTAGTATCTTTGTGCAAATTAGAAAAAGACTCCTCTTTCTCAGATAGAAAAAATGGCAACCCACTCCAGTACTCTTGCCTGAAAAATTCCATGGATGGAAGAGCCTGGTGGGCTACAGTCCATGGGGTTGCAAAGANAAGACTCCTCTTTCTCAAATAGAAAAAATGGCAACCCACTCCAGTACTCTTGCCTGAAAAATTCCATGGATGGAAGAGCCTGGTGGGCTACAGTCCATGGGGTTGCAAAGAGTCGGACACAATTGAGCGAATTCACTCACTTTTACAACCTAACTAGCTTTAAGAGGAATTTTACTGAGCCCAAGAGAGTAGCAGTCTTGGCACACATTTACATTCTGGCCTTTCTATCCAATGCTTTGGTCACTGGATGTAAAGAGCTAACTCACTGGAAAAGACTGTGATGCTGGGAAATATTGAGGGCAGGAAGAGAAGGGGTCAACAAAGGATGAGATGGCTGAATGGTTCAATGGACAGGAGGATGAGCAAGAGACAGTGAGATATCCAGGAGATAGTGAAGGACAGGGAAGCCTGGTGTGCTGCAGCCCATGGGGTCACAAGCAGTTGGACACGACTTAGTGATTGAACAACTCTCTATCCTAACCTTCAGAAACAGGGACACTTGTACATGTGACACCTGCGATGCACACATTCCTTCTCGAGGTCCTTCCTCCTCCTCACTCCCCTTGAAGTGTCTGTGTCAGGTTTGGAGTCAGGTAGGAACGGACTGCCAAGAAAGAAAGAAGTGACCTCGGGATTGCCCAAATAACAACACAACGGTTGTGTGTGCCAGGCTGTGCAGATACATGCTCAGAATTCTAAGTGGGTAAAAGGAATGGCTCCACATGCTGCTATAGATTTATGTAGTAGAGGGCATTCCCAAGTGGCAGCAGAACTTGGCCTAAAATCTACACAGCTGTGTTTTCATCTAAGTGACTCCATGTGGATGAAAAAGGCATCTCCTTAGACAGTGCACACCTGTGTACTGCACACGAGCTATCACATGCCAAGTCCCTGTTCTTTCCTTTCTTTCTCTTTCATTGGAAGTACTACCAATGGCTTTTCTCAAGTGTAAGCCAAATAAATCTACCTAGTGCTCAAATCCTTTTATAAAAATAAGATTTTATTAACAGAGAAAAAAGAGAATCTTTCCATAGAGCAAAGGCTTCCTTGAAAGCAAAAAAAAAAAAAAAAACACCCTATACTATATACACAATACAGTGATAAAATACTGACATCTGTAAGCATATAAGACTTAGTTCAGTAAGGATCTAAATATTATGAAACAGTAGAATCGCCATAGATACTAACTATAAGTGGATGACAAAGCTCTCTAGAATATAAATCTCCTTAGGAATTCCCTCCACCACCACAGCATGGTGAATATTTCAGTGGTGGTTAGTAGTTTGTATTTCAGCAGCAAGGAACTCTACTCGGGTCTCTGCTATTTTCCAATCCATTTTTTTTTTTAAATTAGCACATAAGCTCATCTGAATTTTATCGAGTGTCTACGTAATGCTAGGTGTATATATATATATGTACTAGTCAGGAAGGCTACTAAATGAACAGAGCATGGCACCTTCTCTTATGAAGTTTACATTTTCCTTACATTGACTTACATCTTTAAACACTAATGCTGTGATCTCAGTTTGTGTGTTATTTTAAATGTGAACATTTGCTAGTGTATAGAATTTATACTCTGAATATGTATGATTCACCACAATAACCGCAAAACTAATGATTCAGATGACATTTTCTAGAATAACTGGAAACTGACATTTAAGCTTGACACTGGATAAGCAGACAGGCTTAAGATGGCCCTGGATCCTTGGTGAGCAGTAAAATAAGCATTTGTATTTCAGAAAAGTGGTGAAAACAAAAATTTTTTCATACATTTCATATCCAGCTTTGGAGTTCGAAACATAAGAGACCTTAAAATAAATTTCAAACCATGATTGAAGCTTAAACAGAGTCTGAAATTATGTTTAACATTAAAGGATATACACTTTGGTAAAAGATATTTATAGTCCTAAATATAGTTTGAGTTATCAAATAATAATAATAATGTGCAAAATAAAATGTCAACATTCCAAATTAATTTATGAAATGGAATAATATATTTGATGTTGAAGATGAAATTCCAACACTCTGGCCACCTGATGAGAAGAGCTGACTCATTTGAAAAGACCCTGATGCTGGGAAACATTGAGGGCAGGAGGAGAAGGGGACAACAGAGGATGAGATGGCTTGATGGCATCAATGACTCGATGGACATGGGTTTGGGAAGACTCCGGGAATTGGTGATGGACAGGGAGGCCTGGCGTGCTGTGGTTCATGGGGTCACAAAGAGTTGGACACGACTGAGCGAATGAACTGAACTGAATGTATTTGACTTCTCAGACAGAAAACAAAATAAAACCACAGTACCTATGTTATGCAAGGTATCTTATTCCCAGGCCTAAAAATGGCAGGGGGGGGGCGGGGGGGGGCGGAAATTATGTTACTTAGCAGTCAGTAACAAATGCTGCTGCTGCTGCTGCTAAGTCGCTTTAGTCATGTTCAACTCTGTGCGACCCCATAGACGGCAGCCCACCAGGCTCCCTCGTCCCTGAGATTCTCCAGGCAAGAACACTGGAGTGGGTTGCCATTTCCTTCTCCAATGCATGAAAGTGAAAAGTGAAAGTGAAGTTGCTCAGTCGTGTCTGACTCTTAGCGACCCCATGGACTGCAGTCCACCAGGCTCCTCCATCCATGGGATTTTCCAGGCAAGAGTACTAGAGTGGGTTGCCATTGCCTTCTTCAGTAACTACTGAGGGCTTACTAAATACCAGGTTTCTGCTAAGCAATGTATACGTATTGTCTCCCTGAATTTTTAGATAGTTGTATACTGCAATTAACAAACAAGAGAACTTAAGTTTCTTAAAAGGTCTAGGTAAGATACCCAAGTATGAAAGTCACATGTAGCTTAGCATAACTGATTCCTGTGTTTCTATATTTAACCAGAAAGCTGTACTGTCTCCATATTACATGTTTTTCAAACATAAACAGTAATTTCAAAGAAAGTAAAATATTATGCTTAAATCTGTGATGGAGGCTTGAGAATTTTTCAAAATAGGAAAAATTATACTGTATCTTAACTCTATAATATCTACAGTTTCATGTATCTCCTATTAAAGAATTCATTACTAAAGTATTAACATATAATTCATTATAATGTAACTTCCTTCACCTATAAATTTACTCCAGAAACAGATCTCACAGACATCATAGAAAAATTATAAAAATTCATTATGATGCTGCTTGAACTTATTTTTACATTCTTTGCAACAATTATTTTTTGACTCCTAAGTTAAAAGAAGAAAAGGAGACAAAAAAGAGCATCTTCTGAGGTAGTTGAACAAGAGTTAAATCCTAGTGAAATGACAAAGGCAATAAAAGCTATATGGTTAAGTGTGAGGCTACACAGAGAGGTATTTTGAGTGGTTAGAAGAAAAAGAGAGCACAGTATTATAAATTAGGAGCTGGCAAACTATGGTCCGCAACCAAATCCAGCCCACTGCCTGTTGATTATCTTTCCAAAGCATACAACTTTCAAAAACCTACAAAAAACCATCTTTTCACATTCATATTCATCTGTCTCTATAAGATTTAATGAAATTACTTAATCAGAATAACAAGGAAAAAGAGTACAAAGAGATTTGGGAACAAAACTGTAAGAATACAACTCCTGAGAGAATACGGTTCCACTAGTAGGAGCAGAAATGAGCAGGAGCATCAGGGCTGGTCAATCCCAGATCACCAGTTCCCAGTCGTGAGAGCTCAGGATGATAAAAGCATCAGTAACAGGGTTTAACGGGGGAGTGAAACACTTTGCTCATTGTCAAATTAGGTAACAGGTTAAGAAAGTTTCTTATTTAAATAAGGACTTGGCTGTGGGAAGACACCCAATGTGTCTTGAAATAGATCACATATGTTTATTGTGTAATGAATGACATGTGAACACAGCAAATATTTTTCAGAATAGTGACTGTATATAGAAGATTTCTAAAGCATGCCAGAAGCAGACATTCTTTAACCAGAGAACACAGACAACAGGGTTCCGGATTTAGTCCTAAGTCTTCACAATTCACAGATTCTATAGTACATAGTAGTTGACCAACCATCTTTACGAAATTAATGCGCGTTATTGTGTGTTCAGTCGTGTCTGACTCTTTGCAGGACCTGCCAAGTTCCTCTGCCCATGGAATTGTCAGGCAAGCATACTGGAGTGGGGTGCCAGGTCCTATTCCAAGGGACCTTTCTGACCCAGAGATTGAACCCAAGGCTCTGGCAATCTCTCTCCTCCACTGGCGCAATTCATTACCACTAGCACCACCTGGGAAGCACCACCAACAGTGAATATACGATACTTGCAAAAATTCTGCCTCTGAAGCCTCCTGCAGACACTAAAAATCATTTAGCCTCTTTATGCCTAAATTTCCCGATTTGAAAAATGGGGAAATTAGTATTCACCTCATATGATTGCTAAAATTAAATATGTAATCACATGTAAAGTGCTTAAAACTGCACCTAGAACATGGCTAAGTGGTATATACAAGAGCTGGTCAGTGGTGGTGATGATGGTGTTATCAGCAGCAGCAACAGCAGCATGTCTATTACTGTTAATAAATTGTAACATTCTTATCTAACGAACTTAGATGTACTCTTAGCATCTGCCTTAACGAAGAACATAAAGACACTGCCAATCTACAGTGTCAAACTGACTGCAGCTGGTACATGAAAAGAAAAGTACAGATGTAAGAGACTGCAAAGAATTCTAATTTGAATTTCCACTGGAATTTCAAATAGTGGCTTTTAGATATTCATCAATCAACCTTCCACAGAGAAATATCTTATAGTTAACAAGATAATCTGGTTCTCAAGTGAAATACCATTTGGAACACAAAGAGTTTCTGAGAAGCTGTAAGGTGGAAAATAACATTAACCACTTAAAACTAAAATGTTGAAAATAATACAGAACTGCAAAAGAGATAAGAGAATCCTGCTACTTTTATTATGTGTTAAAGATAAAAATACTTTCAAAAAATGTGAAACAATACCACACTCCATGTTTTTGCAAAATATATTTTTCATTAAAAATGTTATTTATGTTTACATGTAATAGGCTATTTTTGGTTTAAATGAATTATTAAATGTTAGTCTTTCACTTTTAATTTCCAGTATGTTTAAATATCTGTAACTACGACCCATAAAAAATATAAGCTCCTTGAGATCCTGATAATTTTTAGGATAATAGAAAACTTAAAAACCACTGATTTAGGGCATCAACAATATTATATTCTTTGAAAGTGAAAATTCACAAAGTACTACATTTTATATAGAAAACTACAGAGACAAGGTCCTTGCAATTCTACCATAATCAAATTGCAAAGATATAGATGTATACTTATGACTGATTCAGCTGATGTATGGCAGAAACCAATGAAACACTGTAAACCAATTATCCTCTAATTAACAATAAATAAAATTTTTTAAATCGCAAAAAAATAAGAATTGTCTCTAAGCCTTCCTAGTTGCTAATCTCTAAACTTGACTCCACAAAACAAGTTTCAGCAAACAAAAATCAGAATACATTAAAAAGGGTTTCATGTTCAAGTAATTCTAAGTAAAACATGCTAAAAATAGAGTTAAACAGGTTCCTTTCTTAAAACTTTTCAGAGGTAACAATGCGCTAATAATGCATCGTGAACCTCAAGAGCCAGATACAGTATGCAAAATTTACCACTTTTTCATAGAACGTTTCACAGAATTGGCGTCTTCCACTGAAAATGCTTTACTAAAAGTGTACGAAGCTTAGATCTGCAAGTTATTTTAAGGGAAGTATTACTGAGAAAACAGAGAACTTACAGACTCACTTGATGAAGAGGCAGACACCTTTCAGGACTGCAGTTCACTGTTATCTTGGGATATTCTCTTTAGCAGTTCCCACCCCTCCATTATCCACCTATCTCCTGGCTATCCACTGTTTTACACTTTTGTCTCTTCTTTTTTGCCTTTTTATCTCCCTCTTTGTTGTTACTTAAAAGAGAACAATTTAAAATAAAAATTTAAAAAGTAAAATTTCATTTTGATGCTTCTTGATATCAAACCAATTGCTACACTGACTTCTCTTAATCCTCCAAAAGGGATGTCAAAAGGCTGTCCTTATGTGCCCATGAAATGAATATGGGGCAACTGCCACATTGAAGAATATTCCCAATTTACATAAACTATAAAACTAAGTAACCAAAATAACCTAGACAGTGTGTTGAAAAGCAGAGATACTACTCTGCTGACAAAGGTCCATATAGCCAAGGCTATGGTCTTCCCAGTGGTCAAGTACGTGTGTGAGAGCTGAACTGTAAAGAAGGCAATGTGCCAAAGAATCGATGCCTTGGAACTGTGGTGCTGGAGAAGACTCCTAAGAGTCCCTTAACAGCAAGGAGATCAAACCAACCATTCTTAAAGGAAATCAACAATGAATACTCGTTGGAAAGACTGATGCTCAAGCTCAAGTGCCAGTATTTTGGTCATCCTTTGCAAACAGCCAACTCATTGGAAAAGTCTCTGATGCTGGGAAAGATTGAGGGTAGAAGAAGAAGGTGTCAAGGATGAGATGGCTGGATAGCATCACTGATGCAATGGACATGAACTCGGGCAAACTCCATGAGATGGTGAAGGACAGGGAGGCCTGGCATGCTGCAGTCCATGGGTCACAAAGAGTCAGACACGACTGGGCGACTGAACAACAAAAACAACCAAAATAAACTTTGAAACAACTGGGTGAACTAAAACCCAGTGAAAAATGTAACCTTATAACTTGTCCCTAATAATACAAGTAACTAGCAACCTTCTTGGCAAAAGCTTAAAGACCATCAGAAAAGTCTAAGATTCAGTTTCCATCTTCTTTATCGTCTTTAAAGTTTATAGACCTTTAGTTAGTATTTCCTATACAAATGAGTATTTTCAAGCAATAAAGTGATAAAGCTTTTCATTTTTTTAATATCCAATAGTATTATAGTATTTGATTTTATATTATTATGGATAGACAAAAACATATTCATAAACTTGTACTACATATAATGGATTTAAGTGGATCAACATGAACAAAACCCTCATACATTTCATTGCATGTATCAGTTTCCCCCCACAAAAAAAGAACCACATATAAACACTGAACTCTAGTTGATAGTTAGTGACGTACATCCTAAAATATTTAGGGATAATGTGTACTGATATCTTCAACTTACTCTGAAAAGAATCAAAAAAGAAATTAACTAATGAACTCACCAACAATGGCCAGTATATATGGGTGTTCATTGCATAATACCTTCAAATATTTTGTATATTTAAATATTTTTTATTAAAATGCTGAAAAAAACAAGTAGTTTTTAAATATTTCCTTTATAACAGTATTTTCATTAGCTCTTTGACTAGAACACCTTTATAGAATCTTTTGACCTGTTAAATTCTCAAAAAATCCTGAATTAGGTATATCAGAAATTAAAAGGTATTAATAAACTTATCTCAAAAATACCAAGAATGAAAGAAAATAGTTCGACAATATTATGGAAGATAATAAACAAATCAATAAACCATAGTTTTGATCTTTCTTCTTTTTCAATTTGAAGTATTTTTTATCTATAATGCTATATTAATCTTATTTCAGTTATAGAAGGTGACTGTGGGTGATGATATCAGTTTCTCAAAAGTATTATATATACTGGGAAATTGAGAGGAGTTAAGAGAAGCCTGAAGAGTCTGCTAAAAACTGATGGACAGCACACTTTGTTTATGATTAAATGATTTAAATTGTTTTTAGTGGCAACAGAAATTCATGTGTACTTCTAAGTTCTTATTCTGTTGCTGGTACATGGTTCCATTAACCTTTTGCTTTAAATCTAATTTATATAATGCATTCAACAACAAATCTTTCAAATATTTAGCATAAAATGAGGTTTCTTATCATGAAATTTCTGCAGAGGATATGTATTTGGTTTATCACTCCACCCTAAAAATCAAATTCACTGGTTTTCAACTGGTAATAACATCCAGGTATACATACAAATTCTATGAAGTCCTGATACTGTTTTCTAAGTAAAGCAAAAATTTTCAAATTTCTAAAAGTAAAAAACTAAAAGTATAAAAAAATTGTAAGAAATAATCCAAGGCATAAGTTAATTTTCATTGGTTTTTCTATTTCAAACTTCTTTTTTTTAAAAGTCCTTCTCACTTTTTAACCAAAAAAGAATTTTTTTGAATGTGTTTTCACTCAAAGAGGAGATGGGAAGGTGAGGTTATCATACAACTCTCAGAAAGTTGGAAGTTTATGAAGAAACGTGAAAAACAATCTACTTTTAAGCCATTTGGGTAGAAGTTATACATTTCAGCAGAACGTGTCTTGTTTCAAAAACAACTTTGCTCTGAAACTTATACTATACATTCAAAAGGTAACATTAATATATCCATGTGTGGTAAGTCATTTTAATTCTGTCTGACTTTTTGCAACCCTATGGACTGTAGCCTACTAGGCTCCTCTGTACATGAGATCCTCCAGACAAGAATAATGGAGTGGTTGCCAAGCCCTTCATCAGGGAATCTTCCCAAACCTGGGTCTCCTGCACCACAGGCAATGTTCTTCAAAACAACATCTACTGGCTATAAAACAAGCTCTCTAGATGAGCATAACTAAACATGAGGAAGTTCTCAGACTCTCCTAAGGTTATCTACAAGAATAATGAGGAGTCTCAAACTAAAATTTTATATATTTTGGTGTTTAGATATGTATACAGTTATAAAAGAAACAAAACTTCAGATACAAGAAATAGGAGACATTAAAAAAAAAAAATCTGTCCAATAATTTGCCCTGAAGAACAATAAAGTAGCAACACAAATGAAATATTAAACAGCTTTCAGGTTCTTTCAAAAATTACCATTAGATTCCTAACATAACTGGAAACCAAGCTACTCATTTTAACAAATACTAACAGGGCAAACTGTCAAACAACTGTTCCACCAAATAAATAATCCTTCAATAATGACTACCTAAAATAATAAAAAGTTATTTTCCCCGTGCCTCATTTTTGACTCTCAACTGAATGAAAACAAAACAAAACAAAACAAAACTGTGAAGTCACAGTCAACCTAGAACTTTGTATTTTAATAAGAGAGTTACAAAACAAAGGTTCAGTTCAGTTCAGTTGCTCAGTCGTGTCTGACTCTTTGCAAAACCATGAAACACAGCTCGCCACCAACTCCCGGAGTTCACTCAAATTCATGTCCATTGAGTTGGTAATGCCATCCAACCATTTCATCCTCTGTCATCCCCTTTTCCTCCTGCCCTCAATCTTTCTCAGCATCACGGTCTTTTCAAATGAGTCAGCTCTTCACATCAGGTGGCCAAAGTATTGGAGCTTCATCTTCAACATCAGTCCTTCCGATGAACACCCAGGACTGATCTCCTATAGGATGGACTGGTTGGATATCCTTGCAGTCCAACAGACTCTCAAG
>SJYX01011406.1:221663-255778 GCA_006410675.1 Oreotragus oreotragus
GTCACCCTGCTTATTTAACTTCTATGCAGAGTACATCATGAGAAACGCTGGACTGGAAGAAACACAAGCTGGAATCAAGATTGCCAGGAGAAATATCAATAACCTCAGATATGCAGATGACACCACCCTTATGGCAGAAAGTGAAGAGGAGCTAAAAAGCCTCTTGATGAAAGTGAAAGAGGAGAGTGAAAAGGTTGGCTTAAAGCTCAACATTCAGAAAACGAAGATCATGGTATCTGGTCCCATCACTTCATGGGAAATAGATGGAGAAACAGTGGAAACAGTGTCAGACTTTATTTTGGGGGGCTCCAAAATCACTGCAGATGGTGACTGCAGCCATGAAATTAGAAGACTCTTACTCCTTGGAAGAAAAGTTATGACCAACCTAGATAGTATATTCAAAAGCAGAGACATTACTTTGCTGACTAAGGTCCGTCTAGTCAAGGCTATGGTTTTTCCTGTGGTCATGTATGGATGTGAGAGTTGGACTATGAAGAAGGCTGAGTGCCAAAGAATTGATGATTTTGAACTGTGGTGTTGAAGAAGACTCTTGAGAGTCCCTTGGACTGCAAGGAGAGCCAACCAGTCCATTCTGAAGGAGATCAGCCCTGGGATTTCTTTGGAAGGAATGATGCTAAAGCTGAAACTCCAGAACTTTGGCCACCTCATGCGAAGAGTTGACTCACTGGAAAAGACTCTGATTCTGGGAGGGATTGGGGGCAGGAGGAGAAAGGGACGACGACGATGAGATGGCTGGATGGCATCACTGACTCGATGAACGTGAGTCTGAGTGAACTCCGGAAAATGGTGATGAGCGGGGAGGCCTGGCGTGCTGCGATTCATGGGGTCGCACAGAGTCTGACAGGACTGAGTGACTGAACTGAACTGAACTGAAAAAGTTAAACTGAAATTTAAAACACAGTTGCAGTTTCTCACAGAAGAACCCCACCCCACCCCCGCCTCTGGCCCTGGTCATTGCAGACTTGGTCTTTTCAGTGTTGCATCAAGTAGGAAAAAACAAGTGATTTGGGGAAGAAAGAACAGGGCCTGCCCCCTGCCCCCAGCCCGGCAGGAATTGCACAATGACGCCAGCATCCTCTTCCTCCTCGCCTTCCCCGATCCAGATCCACTGGGAGACAGAAGTGCCAGTCCAGGGGGGTCGCCGCCGGCCCCCCATGTGCGCTCCCCCCTCCCGTGCTCTACCAGCAGGTCCCTCAGACCTGCGCTCCCAGGCTGCACATTCTGGGTCCTACAGAGTTCCTCATTCGGAAGCCATGGCAGTTGGCTGGCCAAATTGGTGCAACCCACCTCTTCCGGTTTCTCGGGGCTCTGAGTGTCTGTGTCTGGGTCAGCCAGACACCATCTGGGCCGAGCGTCTGTTCCCGTTGGGACCCCTGTGCAGACCACGGGCTCCCAGCCTCAGTCTCGCCTGCCAGCTTCCATCAGGGCCTCCCCCTGGCCCTGAGAACCGGCCACATGGCCGTCAGCCACCCCCGTCTCTTCCCTGGGTGCCGTGCCTTTGAGGCTGTGGACCCCAACCCCCTGCGGTGCCCCCGCATCCACCCACCCCGGGGTCCCAGGGGTATGCCTCAGGTGAGAACACGGGGATCCGCTTGCTGATTCCAGTCACTTCTGAGCCTGCGATGGGGTTGTGCTGAGGGGCATCGACGTGCCTACCTGAGCACACCCGAGGTTCCCACAGAGATTTCCACGGGGCTGTGTCCTTCACGGACGTCCCTGTAACAGGCCAAGTCTCCGTGGGCCTCCTGCCCGACCAGATGGCCGGGTCTTTGGCTCCTGTCTACATGGTGGTAAAACCCAAATGTCAGGACTTTCCCTACCATCCGGTGCTTCCCCCCGCTTCGAGGAGAGCATGTGCCAGCCTGCTCGATGCCAGGCATACAGCTCGGCCAGAGCGGGGCCATCCAGACAGGATATGGCTGCCGTCTGCACACCGAGCCGCTCTCAGTCGACCAGGGNGTCAGGACTTTCCCTACCATCCGGTGCTTCCCCCCGCTTCGAGGAGAGCATGTGCCAGCCTGCTCGATGCCAGGCATACAGCTCGGCCAGAGCGGGGCCATCCAGACAGGATGTGGCTGCCGTCTGCACACCGAGCCGCTCTCAGTCGACCAGGGCAGAGCTGCAAGTTGGGCCGCGTCCGAGGGACAGCACGGCCCGGCAGCTCCTGCCAAGGTCAGTGCCAAGGAAGCAGAGGCTTCCTGTGTGTGGGCGTCGGGGGGAGGCCTGTGTTCCCCAGGCCACACCACCCGGTAGAAAGTGTCTCGACATCATGCTGGAGCTCTCTGGGGCACCTCTGCCCGCTTAGAGGCCTCCCCCCATGTCACCCTGGACGTTGAGGGGATTTCGGGTATCATGATCTTTTTTTAACTCACGTGCTTTATTTTGGGGCTGTGCTGGATCTTCGTTGTTGCATGCCAGGCTTTCCCTGGTTGCCGCGCTCCAGCTTCTCATTGCAGTGACTTCTCTCGTTGCGGCTCATGGGCTCTAGAGCTCTGCTCAGTTGTGTTGGTGCAACCCACCTCTTCCGGTTTCTCGGGGCTCTGAGTGTCTGTGTCTGGGTCAGCCAGACACCATCCGGGCCGAGCGTCTGTTCCCGTTGGGACCCCTGTGCAGACCGCGGGCTCCCAGCCTCAGTCTCACCTGCCAGCTTCCATCAGGGCCTCCCCCTGGCCCTGAGAACCGGCCACATGGCCGTCAGCCACCCCTGTCTCTTCCCGGGGTGCCGTGCCTTTGAGGCTGTGGACCCCAACCCCCTGCGGTGCCCCTGCATCCACCCACCCCGGGGTCCCAGGGGTATGCCTCAGGTGAGAACACGGGGATCCGCTTGCTGATTCCAGTCACTTCTGAGCCTGCGATGGGGTTGTGCTTAGGGGCATTGACGTGCCTACCTGAGCACACCCGAGGTTCCCACAGAGATTTCCACGGGGCTGTGTCCTTCACGGACGTCCCTGTAACAGGCCAGGTCTCCGTGGGCCTCCTGCCCGACCAGATGGCCGGGTCTTTGGCTCCTGTCTACATGGTGGTAAAACCCAAATGTCAGGACTTTCCCTACCATCCGGTGCTTCCCCCCGCTTCGAGGAGAGCATGTGCCAGCCTGCTCGATGCCAGGCATACAGCTCGGCCAGAGCGGGGCCATCCAGACAGGATATGGCTGCCGTCTGCACACCGAGCCGCTCTCAGTCGACCAGGGGAGAGCTGCAAGTTGGGCCGTGTCCGAGGGACAGCACGGCCTGGCAGCTCCTGCCGAGGTCAGTCCCGAGGAAGCAGAGGCTTCCTATGTGTGGGCGTCGGGGGGAGGCCTGTGTTCCCCAGGCCGCACCACCCGGTAGAAAGTGTCTTGACGTCATGCTGGAGCTCTCTGGGGCACCTCTGCCCGCTTAGAGGCCTGCCCCCGTGTCACCCTGGACGTTGAGAGGATTTCGGGTATCATGATCTTTTTTTAACTCATGTGCTTTATTTTGGGGCTGTGCTGGATCTTCGTTGTTGCATGCCAGGCTTTCCTCGGTAGCTGTGCTCCAGCTTCTCATTGCAGTGACTTCTCTCGTTGCGGCTCATGGGCTCTAGAGCTCTGCTCAGTTGTGGGGACACACAGGCTTAGTTGCACTGTGGCCTGTGGGATCTTCCCGGGCCAAGGATCAAACTGGCGTCTCTTGCAAAGTGGATTGTTAACCACCGCAGCACCAGGGGAGCTCTTCATGATCGTTTTGTGTCCTTCAGCCACCAGTATAGCTCCAGTGGGTGTTTGATAATAAGGCAAACACAAGCGGGTGTTTGAGAACTCCACGCAGATGGAAGTTCTCCTGTCTGAGGTCCCAGTGGTCATCACTAGGAGGTGCCCACGGCTGCTGCCCTGAGCCCCCGTCTTGGTTGCACTCAGGGCATTGCTCAAGGACCTGCCCGCCTGGGCCCCAGCTTCTACTCCCTGGTGGGTGGCTCAGGTCATCTCACTGGTTCCCATTCAGAGTATCCAGTGAACACGGCTTGAAGGACGGAGTTACGAGCTTTACAAGACCAGGCAGGAGAAGCATCCCCGAGCCGGGCACCACATCCGCCCCATCCCCCAGCGCAGTCAGGTGGAAGAGGCCCAGTGGCGTCACCTAAAGCCTGTCCAAGCATCCCGAGGCTTCTCCGAACCTCGACCTTAATTCCATCGACCCTGACATTCCTCCCAGTGGCCTCCGCTGGGGTCCATCTACAGGGCTTGGCTCCATAACACTAGGCAGGGGATGCATCCCTTACTGCGGCATAATGTCCACATCATAAACCGCCAGGTAAAGGGGGCATGACTGCTGCATCGCGGGCTGTCCAGACATCCTCACCGCATCCTCCCGCCATGGCCTGCGGCCCTGCGCGCTTACCCCGCTGTTCCGACTGTTGGCTTCTCCGGCCTGTGGCGGTCCCACCGAGCGCAGGCCTCTGGCACTGAGGACCCCTGGACCCTGTCTCTCCACCCCTCACCCTGGTGTCCACTCTGCACAAGGCTCTGGGCCCCCAGCAGAGGGCTGAGCTGAGGGGCCCTTTGGTCCACTTTCACCTTCTTTTTTTTTATACCTGGAGTATAGTTGATTTATATACACAGCAAAAACAAGACTGGGAGCTGACTGTGCTTCAGATGATGGATCCCTTATTGCCAAATTCAGACGTAAACTGAAGAAAGTAGGGAACACCACTAGACCATCAGGTATGACCTGAATCAAATCCCTTACAGTAGAAGTGCCCAATAGATTCAAGGGTTTCGATCTGATCGACAGAACGCCTGAAGAAGTACGGACTGAGGTTCATGACACTGTGCAGGAGGCAGGGGTCAAGGCCATCCTCAAGAAAAAGAAATGTGAAAAAGTGAAATGGCTGTCTGAGGAGGCCTTACAGATAGCTGAGAAAAGAAAAAAGCTAAAGGCAAAGGAGAAAAGGAAAGATGATACCCATCTGAATGCAGGTTCCAAAGAACAGCAAGGAGATAAGAAGGCCTTCCTCAGCGATCAGTGCAAAGAAATAGAGGAAAACAGTAGAATGGGAAAGACTAGAGATTTCTTCAAGAAAACTAGAGATACCAAGGGAACATTTCATGCAAAGATGGGCTCAATAAAGGACAGAAATGATATGGAACTAACAGAAGCAGAAGATATGAAGGAGAGGTGGCAAGAATACACAGAAGAACTGTACAAAAAAAGATCTTCAGGACCCAGGTAATCATGATGGTGTGATCACACCTAGAGCCAGACATCCTGGAATGTGAAGTCAAGTGGGCCTTAGAAAGCATCCCTACGAACAAAGCTAGTGGAGGTGATGGAATTCCAGTTGAGCTCTTTCAAACCTTAAAAGATGATGCTGTGAAAGTGCTGCAGTCAATATGCCAGCAAATTTGGAAAACTCAGCAGTGGCCACAGGCCTGGAAAAGGTCAGTTTTCATTCCAATCCCAAAGAAAGGCAATGCCAGAGAATGCTCAAACTACCACACAATTGCATTCATCTCACACGCTAGTAAAGTAATGCTCAAAATTCTCCAAGCCAGGCTTCAACAGTATATGAATCGAGAACTTCCAGATGTTCAAGCTGGATTTACAAAAGGCAGGGGAACCAGAGATCAAATTGCTAACAAACATTGGATCATCAAAAACGCAAGAGAATTCCAGCAAAACATCTACTTCTGCTTTATTGACTATGCCAAAACCTTTGACTGTGTGGATCACAACAAACTGTGGAAAATTCTTAAAGAGATGGGAGTACCAGACCATCTGACCTGCCTCCTGAGAAACCTATATGCAGGTCCAGAAGCAACAGTTAGAACTGGACATGAAACAACAGACTGATTCCAAATTGGGAAAGGAGTATGTCCACACTGTATATTGTCACCCTGCTTATTTAACTTGTTTGCAGAGAACATCATGAGAAATGCTGGGCTGGATGAAACACAAGCTGAAATCAAGATTGCTGGGAGAAATATCAATAATCTCAGATACACAGATGACACCACCCTTATGGAAGAAAGTGAAAAAGAACTAAAGAGTCTCTTGATGAAGGTGAAAGAGGAGAGTGAAAAAGCTGGCTTAAAACTCAACATTCAGAAAACTAAGATCATGGCATCTGCTCCCATAACTTCATGGCAAATAAATGGGGAAACAGTGGCTGACTTTATTTTTGGGGGGCTCCCAAATCACTGCAGATGGTGACTGCAGCCATGAAATTAAAAAATGCTTGCTAAAGAAAAAAAAACAAAACAACAACAGCAAAAACAAAAAAAAACAAAAAAAAAGAAAAAAACAAACAAACAAAAAAATAAATAAATAAAAGATGCTTGCTCCTTGGAAGAAAAGCTATGACCAACCTAGACAGCATATTAAAAAGCAGAGACATTGCCAACAAAAGTCCATCCAGTCAAAGCCGTGGCTTTTCCAGTGGTCACGTATGGATGTGAGAGTTGGACCAAAAAGAAAACTAAGTGCCAAAAAATCGATGCTTTTGAACGGTGGTGCTGGAGAAGACTCTTGAGAGTCCCTTAGTTGAAAGGAGATCCAACCAGCCCATCTTAAAGGAAGTCAGTCCTGAATATTCATTGGAAGGACTGATGCTAAAGCTGAAGCTCCAATACTTTGGCCCCCAGATGAGAAGAACTGACTCACTGGAAAAGACTCTGATGCTGGGAGGGATTGGGGGCAGGAGGAGAAGGGGACGACAGAGGGTGAGATGGCTGGATGGCATCACGGACTTGATGGACATGAGTTTGAGTGAGCTCCGGGAGTTCATGATGGATGGGAAGCCTGGCATGCTGCAGCCCATGGGGTTGCAGAGTCGGACACAGCTGAGCAGCTGAACTGAGCTGAGCTGCTGGCTGGTTTGCAGTGTTGTGTTAATTGCGCGTGAGCAGCAAAGTGAATCAGCTTTACGTATACACACACCCACTCCCTTTCAGATTCTTTTCCCATGTAGGTCGTTGCAGAGTATTGAGTAGTTTCCTGTGCTATACTCATTATTAGGTGTCTATTTTATATTATCAGGGAAGGCAACGGCACCCACCCCAGTGCTCTTGCCTGGAAAATCCAATGGACGGAGGAGCCTGGTGGGCTGCAGTCCATGGGGTCGCTAACAGTCGGACAGACTGAGCGACTTCACTTTCACTTTTCTCTTTCATGCATTGGAGAAGGAAATGGCAACCCACTCCAGTATTCTTGCCTGGAGAATCCCAGGGACGGGGGAGCCTGGTGGGCTGCATAAAGAGTCGGACACGCCTGAGCGACTTCACTTTCACTCTTCACTTTCATGCATTGGAGAAGGAAATGGCAACCCACTCCAGTATTCTTGCCTGGAGAATCCCAGGGACGGGGGAGCCTGGTGGGCTGCCGTCTATGGGGTCGCACAGAGTTGGACACGACTGAAGTGACTTAGCAGCAGCAGCAGCATTTTATATTATTATTATTATTATTTATCTTATTAGTTATCTATTTTGTATATGAAATGTGTTGTGGGAGAAGACTCTTGAGAGCCCCTTGGACAGCAAGATCAAGCTGATCGATCCTGAAGGAAATCGGTCCTGAATATTCATTGGAAGGACTGATGCTGAAGCTCCAATCCTTAGGCCATCTGACGTGTGAAGAGCTGACACACTGGGTAAGGCCCTGTTTCTGGGAAAGATTGAGGGCAGGAGGAGAAGGGGGCCACAGAAGATGAGATGGTTAGATGGCATCACCGACTCAAGGACGTAAACTTTACCAAACCCTGGGAGATGGTGAAGGACAGGGAAGCCTGGCGTGCTGCAGTCCACGGGGTCCGGAGTCAGACACGACTGAGGGACTGAGGAACAGCAGCAAGTGCAGTGCCGTGCACGTGTGAGTCCCAGCCTCCCGGTTTACCCCTCTTCCCCCCGGTAGCCCTACTTTTGTTTTCTGCATCTGTGGCTCTATTTCTGTTCTGTAAATAAGCTCATTTGCATATTTTAGATTCCACACGAAAGCAATAGCACGCATTTGTTTTTCTCTGTCTGAATTACTTCACTCGGTATGACAATCTCTAGGTCCATCATGTTGCTGCAAATAGCATTATTTTGTTCCTTTTTGTGACTGAGTAATATTCCACAGTATATATATACACCATGCCTTTATCCATTTATCTGCAGATGGGCGTTTGGGTTGCTTCCACCTCCTGACTATTGGAACTAGTGTCAACTTTTACTCTGAGTAAGTTGCCTGACCGTTGTCCCCAGAGAGTCTAGCTCTGCTTCCTCTTTGTGACTGCTGCCTTCCTGCTTCTTGCTTTCCTCCAAACTGGTGGAAACAGGCCAGACTCGTTCAGGGCCCATTAATGTTCGGAGCCCCAGCAAGGCCTCCCTTTGGCCCACCCATCCTTGAGACAGCTGTATTAAGGCCTTTGTTTTGCCCCCATCAGTGTCCCTTTTATTAATCTATTTCTTAATGAAGATCTAAAGATCCCACCCTCCTGGGGAGAGTCCTGGAGTCCGGCCGTCCCTTTCCCCATTTTCTTGTCAGTTAGTTACGTTTTGAGTATCGACTGTAAGACCCGGGGTAGGGGGTGGGGAAGGGGAGTCAGCTGAGACAGCAGTTTCTGCCATCAGGCTCTCTAGAGGAGGGGAGAAGCATGCCCAGGATCTCCCCATATATTTCTTTGCAACTTCCTGTAAAGCTATAATTATTTAAAAATAGAGCGTCAGAAAAAAAGTTGTAGGCCGTGAAATTTGAAAACCTCAATGAAACAAAAACATCGATAGAAAATTATGGATGGACCGAACTGACTCAAGAAGAAGTCAGATTAAGAGTCTTCCTAGTTGAGGAGTAGTCTCAGATGAAGGAAAGTGTCTTTCCAGAGAAGGGTCATCTAAGGGACACAGAAGGAGTAGAAATACAGCAGGTTAGCAATCTGCGGTTGTATGAGGCAACTTGGCCCCAGATGCGGTACAGCAAGTCCCGTGCGTGCAAACAAACTCTGTTCTGAGATCACGCTTGTAAGTCTAAAAAGGTCAGCCTGGGTATTCAACTACCATCATTGGCTATGTAGTTCTGTACTTTAATAGGTTTATAATACTTTTCACACAAATAATGCATTAAAAAAAAAAACCCAAAATGAAGAAAATGTTTTAAATCTTATAGCTGTTGTTCAGTTGCTAAGTCATCTCTGACTCTTTGTGACCCCACGGACTGCAGCCTGGAGTTCACTCAAATCCGTGTCCATTGAGTCAGTGATGCCAGCCAGCCATCTCATTCTCTGGCATCCCCTTCTCCTCCTGCCTTCAGTCTTTACCAGCATCAGGGTCTTTTCCAGTGAGTCAGCTCTTCACATCAGGTGGCCAAAAGACTGGAGCTTCAGCTTCAGCCTCAGTCCTTCCAATGAATATTCAGGGTTGATTTCCCTTAGGATGGACTGGTTGGATCTCCTTGCAGTCCAAGGGACTCTCAAGAGTCTTCTCCAACACCACAGTTCAAAAGCATCAATTCTTCCCTTGCAGGACAGCCCTCCATACGGTCACCACTCCCAGCAGAGTGAGCAAAGATGATAAGAGAATGGAAGCTGGGTCTATCCTCAGAAGACATCTCATCACTGTTCCCTCATTCAGCTGTTGGAGGTAAGTCACTCACTAGATCAGCCCACAGGCTCTAGACAAAGAGGGTTGCATGGGGGTGTGACCAGTAGGAGGCAGGGCTTGATGAGACTAATTTATATGCTGCCTATCACAACAGATGGTAAAGGATCTGCCTGTAATGCAGGAGACCTGGGTTCAACCCTTGGGTCAGGAAGATCCCGTGGAGAAGGGAATGGCTACCCACTCCCGCATCCTTGCCTGGAGCGTCCTGTGGACAGAGGAGCCTGGTGGGCTACAGTCCTCAGAGTGGGAAAGAGCCGAACACGCCTGCGTGACTGACACTTCCACTATCGCAACAGCCGCTTGCCATGTTGCCACACCTGGTGTCCTAATCAGTTCTGCAGACGCTGCAACCGGGAGGAGGGCGCCTGCTGGGGAACGGTTATCCCCAGGACAGCCATGGATTGCTTGCTCGTGGCAAAGGAGAGATAAAACTTTACAGTGGAAATAGCTGCTGTCCCCTGTGTGACAAGCAGGCCTGTGCTTCCCAAGCAGGGGCAGCAAGGACCCCAAGCCTCACCTGTGCAGGGTTCCCTCCAGGGCGGGTGACTTGGCATCTCACCAAGCCTTCAGTGATCACTTCCAGTTACAAGAAAACCAGGGGAGAGAGGCACACTTAAACTGGCACCAGGAGGACGTCGCCTCCAGAACCTGGGACCTTCGGGCCACTGACCCGGGCTCCCGAAATGGGTTCCTGGCTCAGGGCGAAGTGCCAAGGGTGGGAGGAAACTGCTGTAAGTCAGAAGACTGAGGAGACACTCCCAGAGAAGGGGCCTCGACAGACTCTAGGCGTGAACAAGCCAGCAGTAAGGGCTAGAGTGGAAGGGTGGTGGAAACGGAACACAGGTCGTGTGCCCATTGCTGTCAGGGAGTTATTGCCAAAGTGGCCGTGTGGCAGCAGGACTGTGTATCTGCTGGGAAATAGCTTCCTTTCTTGGAGAGGAATGCTGAACTACTTGTCTGTTCAATTTCTGTGTCATGACATATGGAATCGACTTTAAGAACCTTACGTACACACATATCTTAAAGTAAACACACGTGTGTATATGTGTCTATATATAAAGAGAGAGAAGAACGAGGTATTTATTCTAGGGAACTGGTTCATGCAGTTGGGAGAGGGGCACATCTGAGCTCCGGGAGCAGGTCGGCAGGCAGGAACCCAGGCTGGCTCCCTGTGTTTCACTCTTGAGGTTGAAATCCTTCTGCTGGGAAAACTCAAGTCTTTGCTCTGAAGGCCTTCCAATCACTGGGCAAGGTCCACCCACTCGATGATCTGTTTTACTCCAAATCTTCTGATTGAAATGTTCAATCAGACTTCGCTGGTGGTCCAGTGATTGAGAATCCCCCGCCAATGCAGGGGACATGGGTTTGATCCCTGATCCAAGGGGACCACACATACTCTTGAGGTTGAAATCCTTCTGCTGGGAAAACTCAAGTCTTTGCTCTGAAGGCCTTCCAATCACTGGGCAAGGTCCACCCACTCGATGATCTGTTTTACTCCAAATCTTCTGATTGAAATGTTCAATCAGACTTCGCTGGTGGTCCAGCGGTTGAGAATCCCCCGCCAATGCAGGGGACATGGGTTTGATCCCTGATCCAAGGGGACCACACATGCCCTGGGGTAACTGGGCCCGGGAGCGCACCGCTATTGAGCCCTTATTCTGGGGCACGGGCTCTGGCACAGGAGACGCCGCTGCATTGAGAAGCCCGCGCCCGCAACTAGCGAGGAGCCCCGCTCGCTGCAGCTAGAGCAGAGCCATGCGCAGCAAGGAAGACTCAGTGCAAACACACAAAAATGGTAATCTCATCAAAAAATGCCTTCACGGCAACATCTGACTGGTGTTTGACCAAATAGCTGGACTCCAGGACCTGACCGAGCTGACAGATAAAATTAGCCTTTCCCGTGGATATATGTGTATTCATTATATTATTCTTTCTACTTCTTTTCTGTATTAAAGTTTTCATTGGAAGCTAAAAAACAAAGAACCTTTGTTCACAGAAGTCACTATAAGGAAAGTCAAAGTCAGGTTGCAAATATGAGAATATTTACAATCCACGTTAAGTAACAAATGACTTCTACCCAGTAATACAAACTTCCCCACGCCTTAGAAGAAAGAGACATAGGATCTGATTTTTAAAAATGGGCAAAGGACATAAACAGACATTTGGCAGAATAGGAAACAGAAATGGTCAATAATCATGCAAACGGGACAAGAAATTAACATCTTCTGGACGCACAGGCAGTTTCAGGTTTGGGGCAAGAACACGCGTGCGCTGCTGCGAGCACTGGAATCGGAGCGAGCAATGGGAGGGCCGCCGGGCCGTGTCCGGGAGGGCGGCTTCTGCACGGGCGGCGACTCGGCACCCCGCCTCTGGACGGGACCCCGCCTCTGGATGGGACCCTGGGTCGGGTTGCCAACCTGTGAGCTGTGCCCCATGGGGGGTGCGGGGTGGGAGTGACCCTGAAAGTCAGGTGGTGGTGTAAGGGCAGCCCAGCTTCAGGTGTTAAGTCTTTATTGACATTTTGTTACGATATAGCTTCTGTTTTATGTTTTCTTATGTTTGCGTTTTGTGGCCCAAAGCATACGGGATCTTGGCTCCCCAGCTGGGGACTGAACCCACGTGCTCTGTGTCGGAGGGCAGAAGCCAACCACTGGACGTTCAGGGAAGTCCTGCTGCAGGCGTTCTTAGCCGGACCCCGCCCCCGGCGTGTGGCTGCCCGGCCGGCGAGCGCCGGGCTTTGTTTTTGCCGTTCTGGGTCTGTCCTAAGATGCAGAAAGCCAGAGGCCGGACACCTGTGCCTTCTCCTGCAGGGACAGCAGTGCGCCGCGTGTCAGGACCGCTCAGACACTGGTTTTCGTCAGCTCGGTCCGCGGGCCACTGACTGAGTTCACGCCTGCCCCCCAGACCCCTACCGATAGATCTGGAGGAGGCCTCATAGGCCGCTTGGGTGGAAACCGCATGGCAGAGCGCGAGTGAACTCTGAGAAAACCCTCACGGGGTCCAGGGGACAGAGACGCGCGCCCCGTGCCCTGGTCTCCTGTGCACAGGAGGCGGAGGCCTTGTTTGGGCGTCGGCTTTGCGTTCACCTGCATCCAGGCGGCACGTCGGGGTGCTGACTTTGAGTGGCGTGCAGAGTTGGTGGAGGTGCCCCCGGGGTCACAGGACTTTGTCCTTGTGACCCAGGGACCCCAGGGCCCCAGCGGCTGCTGGGGAAGCTGAGATGCAGAAGGTCAGCGCCAGTCCTGGGCAGGCACACAGCCGTGCCCTTTGCCAGGACCTCGCCTCCCTCTGGGACTCCTCGTTCGGCCCCTCTCTGGGCTGGGGAAGAGGTGGACCCTGCCATCCATACACCCATCCACCTATCATCCAGCTCTTTACCTACCTACCTCTCTATAAAATATGTACTACGAGGAAATAGCTCACGTGGTTACGGGGCTGGGAATGACCTGCCGTGGGCACACTGGCGGCCCAGGAAGGCCAGTTTGGTGACATCATCCAGCCTGAGTCTGGAGGCCTGAGCCCCAGCTGACGTTGTAAACCACAGTCTCAGGGCAGGAGGAGGTGCCAGGAGCCGCCCCAGCTCAGGGGGTGGGGCTGGAGGAGGGGGGTTCTCCTTTCCCCTGGTGTGTTCCGTTCAGGCCTCGAGGGACTGGCTGGTGCCCCCCAACATGGGGGAGGCCGCCTACTTTCCTGCATCCACAGTTCAGTGCCAACCTCCCCGGGAAACACTACCCCCACAGCCTCCCCAGAAGTCACGTCCCCTCCGGCAGGTCATGCTGACACACTGGTGAACACGGCCCTTCCGTCATGGGAAGGGCAGCGACCGCCGGCCCTCGCATTGCCCCGTGCCTACGCCCGTACTTCCCGTATTCACCGACTTAACACCGTGCTGCTGGGCTAGCTCCTCCCGGATCCCTGTTTCTGGGCAAAGACCTGACCTTACAGCCTGAGGAGCAAGGAAGCGGAGGTGCCCTGGGTCCCCGAGAGCCGCCCCGAACCCGGCTCCTCCAGGGGGAGAGCCCATGGGACGGCGGCCTAGCCTTGGCATCAGGACCACGGCTGGGACAGCGGGGTGACGGTTGCCCTGTGTCCTGTAGGACATGCTAGTCAGTGCCGCCATCTCCCCCAAATCAGGGTGCACGGGCGTGGAGGCCGTGCGCGGGGAGGGCCTGCTTCCTGTGGTTAGAATGAATGGGCTGCTCACAAACATTCTGCCCCTCGCCACTGCTGGTCCCTGCTCGCCTGTTTTCAGTCCCAGCAAAGGGATGCTTTGAACAAAACAATGGTGACGTTGAGTTGGAAGGGGGAGAGTTTCCACCTGGCCCACCCGGGGCTCCTCTGCCAGTGGATTAAGGGGCCCCGAAGGGGGCCACGGTGGTGGGATCAAGGGGAAATGGGGTCCTGCTCCTGAGTGAGGGCGGGATGAGGGGGTGATGAGGGTTCATGGCAGAGGTCACCACCGGGAGGAGGCCTCCGTTCCCAGCACCCTCCCCACGAAGAGTGGGCTCGCCCCCAGGAGAAGCCGGTGAGAGGGCCCAGACGGGGGCGGGCGTGGGAGGGGAGCGGTGAGCCAGGCCGCGGAGGGCGCCAGCGGCCGCAGCTTCCGGCGCAGACCCTTCCCTGCGCTCTCATGTCCGATTCCATGAGCTCTGGCTAGGACACACCCCTTGCCTTCCTCTTTGGTTTTCGCCCCGCTGCGCCGCCCNTGAGTTCACGCCTGCCCCCCAGACCCCTACCGATAGATCTGGAGGAGGCCTCATAGGCCGCTTGGGTGGAAACCGCATGGCAGAGCGCGAGTGAACTCTGAGAAAACCCTCACGGGGTCCAGGGGACAGAGACGCGCGCCCCGTGCCCTGGTCTCCTGTGCACAGGAGGCGGAGGCCTTGTTTGGGCGTCGGCTTTGCGTTCACCTGCATCCAGGCGGCACGTCGGGGTGCTGACTTTGAGTGGCGTGCAGAGTTGGTGGAGGTGCCCCCGGGGTCACAGGACTTTGTCCTTGTGACCCAGGGACCCCAGGGCCCCAGCGGCTGCTGGGGAAGCTGAGATGCAGAAGGTCAGCGCCAGTCCTGGGCAGGCACACAGCCGTGCCCTTTGCCAGGACCTCGCCTCCCTCTGGGACTCCTCGTTCGGCCCCTCTCTGGGCTGGGGAAGAGGTGGACCCTGCCATCCATACACCCATCCACCTATCATCCAGCTCTTTACCTACCTACCTCTCTATAAAATATGTACTACGAGGAAATAGCTCACGTGGTTACGGGGCTGGGAATGACCTGCCGTGGGCACACTGGCGGCCCAGGAAGGCCAGTTTGGTGACATCATCCAGCCTGAGTCTGGAGGCCTGAGCCCCAGCTGACGTTGTAAACCACAGTCTCAGGGCAGGAGGAGGTGCCAGGAGCCGCCCCAGCTCAGGGGGTGGGGCTGGAGGAGGGGCGTTCTCCTTTCCCCTGGTGTGTTCCGTTCAGGCCTCGAGGGACTGGCTGGTGCCCCCCAACATGGGGGAGGCCGCCTACTTTCCTGCATCCACAGTTCAGTGCCAACCTCCCCGGGAAACACTACCCCCACAGCCTCCCCAGAAGTCACGTCCCCTCCGGCAGGTCATGCTGACACACTGGTGAACACGGCCCTTCCGTCATGGGAAGGGCAGCGACCGCCGGCCCTCGCATTGCCCCGTGCCTACGCCCGTACTTCCCGTATTCACCGACTTAACACCGTGCTGCTGGGCTAGCTCCTCCCGGATCCCTGTTTCTGGGCAAAGACCTGACCTTACAGCCTGAGGAGCAAGGAAGCGGAGGTGCCCTGGGTCCCCGAGAGCCACCCCGAACCCGGCTCCTCCAGGGGGAGAGCCCATGGGACGGCGGCCTGTAGGACATGCTAGTCAGTGCCGCCATCTCCCCCAAATCAGGGTGCACGGGCGTGGAGGCCGTGCGCGGGGAGGGCCTGCTTCCTGTGGTTAGAATGAATGGGCTGCTCACAAACATTCTGCCCCTCGCCACTGCTGGTCCCTGCTCGCCTGTTTTCAGTCCCAGCAAAGGGATGCTTTGAACAAAACAATGGTGACGTTGAGTTGGAAGGGGGAGAGTTTCCACCTGGCCCACCCGGGGCTCCTCTGCCAGTGGATTAAGGGGCCCCGAAGGGGGCCACGGTGGTGGGATCAAGGGGAAATGGGGTCCTGCTCCTGAGTGAGGGCGGGATGAGGGGGTGATGAGGGTTCATGGCAGAGGTCACCACCGGGAGGAGGCCTCCGTTCCCAGCACCCTCCCCACGAAGAGTGGGCTCGCCCCCAGGAGAAGCCGGTGAGAGGGCCCAGACGGGGGCGGGCGTGGGAGGGGAGCGGTGAGCCAGGCCGCGGAGGGCGCCGGCGGCCGCAGCTTCCGGCGCAGACCCTTCCCTGCGCTCTCTTGTCCGATTCCATGAGCTCTGGCTGGGACACACCCCTTGCCTTCCTCTTTGGTTTTCGCCCCGCTGCGCCGCCCCTGCAGTGGGAGCGCTGAGCCCACCGCCCGACTGCCAGGGAAGCCTCTGATCCAGGCCCGGTCCCTCTTCCCACCACTGCTGGTGCCGTCCTTGTCCTTAAAGTTTATTTTGTAAGATGAGAGCAGAACCAACCGGGAGAGGAACGCGCCTCCCTAGAGGCCTTGGGCGTTTACCAAACCCAGAACCGCGGAACCGCGAGACCTGCCCCGCGAGCTTCCGGGGCACAGCTGCCCTTCTGTCCCTGGGGAGCCGTCTTGTCCTGGGAGGTGGACTGCGGAGTGTGTGTGACCGCAGGCAGCGGGTGTTGGTCACTGTACCCCGTCGGCTGCACCTCACGGACGCCGCTCCTTCCCGGGCAGGAAGCGGACTCCGCCGGTTTCGGTGGGCGGGGCCGCACCCCCTTGGTGGAAGCTCAACCGGCCATGTTTCCTTCTCCTTTGGCAGCGACGACGGGTCCGAGCTGGGCTGTCCCGCCCAGGGCTCTGGGGCTTGAGCCGAGGATGCCAGTCGGCAGGTGGTCGGGTGGTGTGCACGGGGGCGGCCGCAGGCAGGATTTCTCAGACGCACCCCCGGGGACCGTGCGCACGGCATCACTACATGAGTGATTTCTCCGTACAACAGGGCAGTCCCCCGGCTGGCCCTCACCTAACCACCTGGGCCTGCAGATAGTCCTGCTTGGAGCGTCAGAGGGCAGCAGAAGCCCTCCTGCCTGGGACGTGAGGATGGGGGCCCGTATCAGGAGGGGAAGTGGTCTCCGGAGCCGAGCAGCCCGCGGACAGCCGACACGGGTGGGGCCTCAGTCCTGACGCGGTGCAGAACTGAACTGCCCCCAGTCTGCCCGAGCCTGCAGTGGGTCCTCCCATCTCCCCAGAGCCTGGGGGTGGGGGCCAGGGAGCCCCGCCAAGCCACCCTCCACTCCCTCTGCCCGCACTCTCAGCCCCCAGCTTCTCCCCAGAGTCTGCGGTTGACCCCTGTTCCCCCAACCCCGTCTGCTTCAGTGGAGGCGCTGGTCTGGTCAAGTTTCCTCTCCCCCCACCCCCCACCACGTGGAGGGAACCAGCTCCTTCCCTCCCAGGAGGGTCACATGCCAGTCGAGAACGTAGCATCTCGGCTTCCGTGGGCAGGCGGGTGGGTGTCCCGGAGCAGCAGAAGCTGACCCGAGCGTCTGCTTGGACTCAGACGGCCCCTGGAAGTGTCCACTTTGGACGGGCGCTGAGACGGGGATCCCTCCTGGATGCGTCTGTAGACTCTGGGCTCCTGGGGAGGGCGGCTGCAGGCCCTGAGGGGCAGAGGGACGGTGAGGACGCAGAGGGGTAGGGATCTGGCCTGGAGGGCGTGCAGGTGGTCAGAGCAGAGGGGCCGGGTCAACGGTGGAGGAGCCCGCAGCGTGGACGGAGGCAGGGGGCTGTCCTGGGGGCCCCAGAGATGCCGCTGTTAGACCTGTTCTCTGCGGGACGGGGAGGGGGCGGAGCCTGCCTGGCGGAGTGCTTGCTGCCCCCAAAGCGCCTCCTCTAGGGTGTCGGCTTGTGCCCTCTGTTCAGAGGCCCCACCGCTGGGCAGAGGCGGGATCTCGAGAGCGGGAAGGGGTGGTGCTCTCTGCCCAGCCCCCCCCCCCCACCCNGAGGGGGGCGGGGCGGGGGGTAGGCGGGCCTACCGTTGGCTCACGGAGTATCTGCCCGAGCGGATGGTGAACCAGATGAAGGAGCTAAGCAGCATTGCGTACACCTGGTGGGGCGGGGGGCGGGGCAGAGCACGTGTCCCAGCAGCTCTGGGGGCTCACCCCCACCCCCGGGGGAAGGGAGTCGGGGAGGCCCCGTCAAGCGCAGGCCGGCTCTTCCCTGCTCCCTGTGCTGGGTGAGCCCTGCGGGTCCCCAGGACCCTGGGGTGGGGGCCGCGGGGGGGGCGGTGAGAGCTACCGTGAAGGCGAGGCCCAGGCCGATCAGGGTGGAGACGACGTTCCCCTGCGCCCTCAGGAAGCTCTGGATCCCCCGCAGGCAGTCCTGGGCAGAGGACAGCGTGTGGGCCCGGCCCGCCCCTGCCGCCGGGCTCTGCGCCTCTGCAGGGGCGTGGGGCCGCAGCGGCCACCGGGACCCAGGCTAGGGGTGCCGCCCGTCCCAGGACAATCGCCCCAGCTCCGGACAAAGACGAGTAGGATGGAACCTGCCTCTGTGGGGACGAGGGGCCAGAGTCCAGCGGGGCCTGCCTCTGAGCTGTTCCTGAGCGGCGGTGTTGGGCTGTGTGTCTGCCCCTCCAGGGCAGGCTGGGTCCCAGTTACGCTGGGTCCCAGGTACCCCACTGCGGGTGAGGAAAGGGCACTGGCTAACAGGGAGGGGCGTTCTTGCTGCATCCTGAACCTCCGCGGCCTCCCCAGGGCATGGTGTCCACCGAGGGACCTTGTCCCCAGGGAAGAGGGAGGGGACCGCCCCTGCTCTGAACCACTCAGAGGCGGCGTTCGGCTCCGGGGAAGGACTTGGCGTTTGGGGGCAGGCTGGGGCAGGGTGTGCGGTGGGGCAGGCAGGGTTGGGTTCTGAAGCCCTAGGTTGAGGGGAGAGGAGGCCGGCTTGGTGTCTGTCTATCCATCTGCTCCTGAATCCCTTTGATAGCCTCTCATCCCCACCCCCATGGCTGCACTTCCTATTGCAAGGCTATGGGGGGGGGGGTGCCCCTCCCCTCACCTGTCTGGCAGCCTCCTCCCCCTGACACAGGTCGGCTTCCGAGCCCCCCAGGAGCCCGAGGGGTGAGTTCTTGCCACAGCACCAGAACTGCAGAGGCGGAAGAGGGAGGCGGTTTGCTCTGAGAACCCCAGGGGCAGAGGGGAAACTGAGGCACGACGTCCTTCCCCCTGCCCCGTCCCCGGCCAGGACGGGGGCTCAGGGCCAGGCAGCTGGCTCTGTAGGGGGTACCCAGCTCCCAGCAGCCTGGCCTGCGGGCACCAAGACCGGCTGTGCCACCTCCAGCTGGAAGTTCACGTGTGGACACGGGCTCTCACACTCTGCTCCGGCCCTGCGGACTCAGAAGCCGGGCCTCCCAGGGCAGAGGAAGACAGGCGCTCCCTGCCCTGCGCCTTGCCCCGCCGTGGCATCGGTGACCCGGGGCCCTCAGCTCTGCACCCGGCCAGCTGGCTCTGGGGGGCTGCTCCCTTGCGCCCCTTTTCTGGATGGCAGGCCACCCAGAGCTGCACCGGAGGGGGCTTCCCCCACATGCTCACCGTGTCCTGGATGGCCACCAGCTCCTGCCGCCCACTTCCGGACGCACTCCTCAGTGCCCGCTCGTAGGCCCGGTCATAGGCGTCCAGCACTGCGTCCTCCACCTGTGCAGAGGGCACCGGGAAGGCCATGCTGGTGAAACTCACATTCCTGATGGACCTCTCTGACGACCCTCAGGTGCTGAGCAGCGCTCAACCTGCCTCCTCTTGCTCCCTCGGGACTGGGCCCCCCAGGAGCAGGGCCTGCATCCCCCAAAAGGCTTCCCATGCTCCAGCTGTGGGGGCCTCCCCCCAANATGGACCTCTCTGACGACCCTCAGGTGCTGAGCAGCGCTCAACCTGCCTCCTCTTGCTCCCTCGGGACTGGGCCCCCCAGGAGCAGGGCCTGCATCCCCCAAAAGGCTTCCCATGCTCCAGCTGTGGGGGCCTCCCCCCAAGAATGATTGTTGATGCCACTCTCGCCCCTGGGGGTCCTGCAGGGTAAACCAGCTCTTGTATTACGGTGGGAGGAGGGCCTGGCCTAAGTGTCCACCTGCTTCTGTTGAGCGGAATATGGATGGTGGGGAGGGAGAGCGGCCTGGGGGAGACGGCCAGGGGCTGCCTCGTGCCAGAGTTCAGCGCACAGGGATGCTCCAGGTCTTCCCCCAGAACCCGCCAGTACGTTCTGGAAAGCCAGGCAGCCAGGGCCCAGGCAGGGCTTAAGAGCCCAGGGCTGGCCACGGGCACCAGGGCTGACAAGGCCCCTTGGGGCCGACCGAGGAGAGCAGCAGTGAGGGCCTGGCTGGCTCTGCCGTCACTCTGTCCACTCCCCAGGCCCCCTTCCGTCTGCCCGGCTAAACGTCCCCTCCTGTGCCTTCTGAAGTGCCCTCTCCTTGCCAAGTTACTTCAGAGGCAGTCTGGAATCGTGCGTCCTCCAGGGAGTCTGGTGATTGTGCTGGGGTCGCTGGTCTGGCATGGGCGAGGCCTCTGAGCTCCCCTGCCCCCCTTCCCCGCCTCAGAGACCCTGAGCCCGGCCTCCCTTCCCTCCCTGCCCCTGAGTCGGGCGCCCGCTGGGACAGGTGGGCGGGTGCTCGGGGTACCCACTCACCCCGCCCTCCAGAAAGGAAGCGGCTTCCCCACTCCCAGCCTGGAGGACTTGGGGACAGGTGGGCGGGGGGGCGGTCTTGCCCAGTGCGGCCCAAAGCCCCTATCGCGCTCAGAGCTCATCGCCCTCTTGGTGAGACCCAGATCTCCGAGCCTCCCAGATGCTCCAGCCACTTTGTTCCCTACCCAAGGGGGAAGTGGGCAGCGTCCTGGGCAGGGGGCCAGGCGCCAGGCCGGCCACCCCTGCAGGAGGCCTGGTGAGGGGCCCTCTCCTGGGGGTGGAGACCGGCTGGGAGGAGGTCTCGGGGGGGCCTGTAGGGGAGCAGAGCCAGCCTGGGGTCAGGGGTGCAGGAGGCCGTGACGAGGGCCAGCCCCCCTACCCCCCACTAGGCCCGAGGGAGACCCTGGCCCCTCTGAGGTGAGGTGCTGCTCCCAGGAACACTGGCTGGAGGGGCACGCCCACGGGGGCTGGGCTGTGGGTTCCTCCCCTGCTTCCTCCGACCCCCTCCCCACCCCAGAGGCGGGGGCCACGAGCTCCTCCTTCGGGTGAAGAGGTGGATCCGACAAAGCCGCACCCCTGCCCGAGACCCCTGGCCTGGATGTGGAGGCCGGTCTGACTCTCCCGAGGCCTGGTGCCTGGGTGGGTGGTGTTCCACAGACAGACCCCATGCCCGGGCTCAGGGGTCCTGTGTGTCTCTAGGAGAGAAGTCTGAGCGTGCTGGGAGGTCTCAGAGGCCCTTGGGCCCTGAGATTTGGGTGCTCCCTGCAGGGCGCCCTAACCGTTAAGCCTGATCTCCCAGGGCTCTGGGGATGCCTCTCAGGACACGGTTTATAGGCTGCTGAATGCAAAGCAAGGGCCTCCAGGGCCTGGGGTGTCCCTGCTGGGCCAGCTCCCCACAAGGACCCCTCCCAACCTTGCCACTGACCACCCTTCCCATAGTCTGCTAACCTGCCTGGCGGGGGATGCCTGGGGGGCCGGGGCAGTAGGAGCTGCAGGCAGTGCGCACAGCAGTCCCCGGTGGCCCAAGGCCGCCTCTGGCAGCTACTGGACCATGGGGGCGGGGAGTGGCCTCGAGGGGCGGGGCCCAGCCCTGGAGCTGGGGGACGGGCAGCCTTTCACCAGCTCGGGTACCGCAGCACTCAATCTGTGCCTGAATTATTAAGCGGGGCCTGGCAATTCATCACCCGCATTCCTGTCTGGGGACTGGGCAGAGCGGCTCTCAGGCGCCCTCAAGCTCTGTATTCACAGCACGACCGCCTAGTCCTGCTGAACGCCCGCCAAGCTTCAGGGCACCTACCAGGGCCTGAGGCTGGGAAAGGGGCCGGGAGCCGGGAGCGGGGGTGGTCAGGGCCTGCAGGAAGGCTCCGGGGCCACCGGAAGTCACGGCCATCCTCAGGTAGATGGGCCGTCTGGACCTCGTGTTTCAGGATATCTCAGGGGCGCCAGGGGAGAAACGGGGGTGATCAGACCCCTTAGAGCAGACAGCGCAGCCCTTTGAGGGTCTCTGTTCCTGCCTCCAGGAGGACCCCATGGAAAGAGGGATCTGCTGGCCAGGTGGCCTTGACGCCAAGGCCCCCCAGGTGCCCGGGGTCAGGGGCACAGGACAGGCGGCTCCTCGGCCCCTGCCACCTGGGGCCCGCGCCCTCATGAGTGCGGGTGACGGAGGCCAGAACTGGGCTCGGCGGCTGCAGGCGGGTTCCGCTCGACCCTTCACCTGTGCTGGTTCATTCCCGCACACGGGGAGGTCTTCATACGCCTTTACAGACGAGGACACGGAGGCCCAGGAAGGCGGGCCGATTGCCCAAGAGTGCGGGACGCAGGGCTGACCCCACCCAGGCCCCCTGTGCCCACTCATGTGGAAGGAAGCCCCAGCCCCCACTGGGGCCAGCCAGGGCCCTGAACACTGGACCCAAAGGCCAGCTGCAGCACAGCACACACCAGAATGATTTCTGTCGGGGGTGGCGGGGGGGCCGTGCAGGGAGGAAGCCTAGCTGGGTCCCGTCTGCTTCCACCCCTTCCCCTTCCCAGAGCGGGAGCCCCAGAAGGGTTTTGACCTGTGGGCCCTGCCCCTGCAGAACAGCCAGCCCTCGGCTTGGAGCTGTAAACACACAGGGTCAGAGTCAGGAGAGGGGGCTGCAGCTGCCCTAGCGGAGCTGCCCGGCTGGGCACCCCGGCAGCCGTGTTGGCAGGGACCACCCGCGTGGTGACCCTGACCTCGCCTGGCCCGGCAGCTCCTGGGTGATGACCCTGACCTCACCTGGCCTGGCAGCTCCTGGGTGGTGACCCTGACCTCACCTGGCCTGGCAGCTCCTGGGTGGTGGGCCAGCAGCCTGGCTCGGAGGTCCTTGGTCTCTGAGAACCGAGGCTGCCTTTCTGGGCTCCGAGCCCCCCAAGAACCAGAGGGAATGCCCTTTCCCCCTCTGATCAGGGGTGACCCCAGATGATGCCAGGGTGGTGGTGAACAGTTTGGGGTGATCTTTCGGCAGCTTCGGGAAAAGAGGCTTTGACTCAGGGCTAAGAGTCCTGACGGTGACCCCCTCTTGCTCCGGCTCTGCCAGGGTGACCTGGCCCCCTCCCCACCCCCATGGGCCTGAGCCCTTGCGCCTGCAGACCAAGAGGATGGCACCGCCCTGCAAGGTCTGGGATGCCCCCTCCACTCCGGGGAGTTCAGCGGTGGCGGGGGGACGGGGAACTAGGCCATGCTACAGGTAAGGCAGGGCAGGGCCAGAGTGGGTAGAGAAAGAGGGTGAAAGTGTGAGGCACTCAGTCGTGTCCGAGTCTTGTGACCCCATGGACTGCAGCCCACCAGGCTCCACTGTCCATGGAATTCTCCAGGCAAGAATCCTGGAGTGGGCTGCCATTTCCTTCTCCAGGGGATCTTCCCAAGCCAGGGCTCGAACACGGCTCTCCTGCACTGCAGGCAGACTCTTTACCCACTGAGTCGCCGGGGAAGCCCTCTAAGCACACAGCACGAGCTTGGCCTCCTGACCCAGCCGTCCTCTGCACGTTGCGTGAACATCTTGGAGCGCCCGTGCAACCAGGGGCCGGGGCCACTGGGATCCCCGATACACGGTCAAACATGCGCCGCTGGTCACCTGCCTGCACGGGGTTTTGCCTGGAAACCCAGGATCCTCCAGGGCTTCCCTAGTGGCTCAATCTATAAAGAATCTGTCCGCAATGCGGGAGACCTGGGTTCAATTCCTGGGTCTGGAAGACCCCCCCGCCCCGGAGAAGGAAACGGCCCCCACCGCAGTATTCTTGCTTGGAAAATCCCATGGCCAGAGAAGGCTGGCGGGCTATAGTCGCGAGAGGTGGACACAACTTAGCAAACCACCGGCCCGGCAGTGGCCTCCGGCAGGACTGGTCGTGGCCTCCCCGGGCTGGTCCCTGTGGAGTGCGGGGAGTCTGAAGCCCAAAGAGTGATCAGGGGTGACCCCAGATGATGCCAGGGTGGTGGTGAGAGAACCGAGAAAGGCACGCCTGGGGCTCAGAAAGCCTGTCTGGACAGGGCCTGTGGGGCTGGGCTCCCCAGGGACTGCTTTGGGGTCTGGCCTGGGCTGGGCTCCCCCAGGCGAAGCCTGGGCCTGGGTTCTCCTGCCTGGCTTGTGTCTGCTCCTGGGGGCTGGGGGGAGGCCTCTGCAGGCGCTGGCCGCTCAGCCGGGGAGCAGCGGTGGGGCGAGCAGCCCCTTTGGGAGGGCACCCGGGGGCTGCCCTTCAGACGCACAGCTTGGCTGGGGAGCGAAGGTGAGCCTGTCGGGGCCACGGGCAGCACTGGTGCTGGCCAGCCTCGCTCTGCCCTGGCTGGGATCGGCCACGTGGACCCGCAGTGCCCCGTCCTCAGCCGACTGTGGACCCTCCTGGCCCCGCCAGTCTTCGGCCTCTGCAAACAGAAGCCCATCTGGGGCTGCGTCCCCCATCTCTCTGGACCTCTTGGGCACCCATTTCCTCTGTCTGGCCACAGAAGTTCTGACCTGGTCTGGGAGGACTCAGCTCTGCTCATGGACTTGACCAGTCTCGTTTCCCAGGCAGGCTTTCAGCTCTCAGGGCCTGGAGTTCAGGCAGAATTTCTGGAAGGCCAGGCTGACCCCACCCCGTCACTGGGGAGCGGTCCCTCCGGAGCTGTGGTCCTGCCCTCCTCCCTGGGGTAGCACCCACCCTTGACCCGGGCCGGCAGGCTTCAAGCCCTGTTGTCCGGGGTCCAGCGTCCCACGTGACTGCATTATCTCAGAACTGGGACCTCCCTCCCTGCCAGCCTCGAGCCGCCCCGGGGTCCCTCAGAACCAGCACCACTCAGAGACGGAGGGGTGGGTGGACGGAGGAAGGAGAGGAGAATGGTGCCCCCCAGAAAGGGACCCACACCCACCATCGCCTGTCCCGCAGCCCCTGCTGCGAACAGGCCTCTCTCCCGGCCAGGCCCAGCCCCCGTCAGGGGTGCAGCCCTCAAAGGGCATTTTTTGGAGCCGCCCCCCCAGCCAGCCCTGCAGGCCTGGGAGTCTCCCCTCCCCCAACCCCCCAGGTGCCATCTTCTGGGCCCTGGGGGTCCTGCCCCCTTCCTGCCCCGCGAGCTGCTGCTCTCTGCCCAACAGAGGGCCAGCCCACAGGCAGAAAGTGGTCCCCATACCCGCCTGCCTCCGCCAGTGGCCGCAGGAGGGGGAGCAGGGGCCCTCCCCTGCGTGATGGGGCCGCACTCACCTGAGTAGGGCTGTGGGCCCTCCAGAAGGCCACCTGCGCCAGGGCGCAGAACACCAGCGCGAAGCTCAGGAAGGCCTGCGGGGGCAGGGGAGGAGGCACGCTGAGTCCGGCCCCGCTGTGGCCTGGCGGCTCCCCCTGCCGCGCGCAGACCTGGGGCGGCGGGCACGCTGGCTCCCAGGCCTCACTAGGCCCTTCTCAGGAGGCCCCCACAGCCGGCTTTGGCTTCCCAGCAACCCAGGGAGCCGGCGGTCAGGCCCCAGGATGAGGGAGAACCCTGCCCTCTGCGCCTGCGGCCGGGAAAGGCACCGACCCCAGAAGGGCCAGGCGGACCTTCCCTGAGCCTGAGGTTCAGATTCGGAACAGGTGCCCCCTTCCAAGTGGTCCGGCCTGGAGGGGCGGCTCGGGGATGTTGGCTGCCCTTGGAAGCGCTGTGCTTAGTTGCTCAGTCGTGTCCGATTCTGCGACTGCGTCCCCGCCAGGCTCCTCTGTCTGTGGGATTCTCCAGGCAAGAATGCTGGAGTGGGGTGCCATGCCCTCCTCCAGGGGATCTTCCTGACCCGGGGATCAAACCAGGGTCTCCTGCATTGCAGGTAGATTCTTTACCACTGAGCCACCAGGGACTCGCTTGGATAGGAAGGGCCTTTTCCAGAAGGGACAGCCGGTTTTGCTTGGTTTTTCTGAAACAGGCCTCCCAGAGGTTCAGGCGCTGGGGTTCTAGCCAAGAGCATGGGCCAGTGGCCATCCTGAGATGGGGTGACTCCCAGCAGAGGTGCTCCTCTCCCCACCGGTGTGCTCCCCAGGACCCAGCGGGCCTGTCCACCTCCTGCCCATGCCTGGGCCTCGGGCTCTGGTGGACCTTCCCTCACGGGGATTCTGAAGCTAACAAATATTTGTCCCCTCCCCAGAAAATACACACACATCCCCAAAGCTCTTTTGTGGGTTGTTTCAGAGGCTCACCCCAGGCTGCCCCGGGGACGTCCCCCACTGTAGTCTGACTGGCCACTTTGTGCTGGGGACGCTCCCACGCAGGCCTCGGGCTGAGCCTCCTCCGGGGGCTCTGGATGGTCAGTCCATATGCTGACCACCTGGCCCAGGGGTCTGGAGTCCGGTATCGCTCCTTCCTGGGAACGGGACTGTCTGCCGCCTGGGGCCGGGGTCACCAGGCTCTCCCAACCCAGGGCCTTACTGGGGTGACACCAGAGTCCACAGCCAGCAGGGGGCCCATGGCCAGCATGGAGGGACACCAGGTGCAGACGGGCACACTGACAGTGCCCAGGCTGGACGGGGATGAAGGAGACTGTTCTGCTCCACGCTTGGTGGGGGGGCTGTGTCCAGGAGACGGGGGGGCCAGCCCCCCAGCTCCCAGACTCCTTGCAGGGACGGGGACCTCCAGCTCTGCTCAGGGGTGGGAGGCCCAGCAGCTCCCACCCCGCGTCTCCTCCTGCCTGCCCAGGGGTCCTCCAGGCCTCAGTCTCCAGACGGCTCCGGGCTGCCTCTTCCTCCCCGCCCCCTTCCCCCCTTCCTCCCTTCCTCCCTTTCCTCTCCCTCCTCCTGCTCTTCCCTCCTCCCTCTCCTCCTCCTCCCTTCCCTCTCTTCCCTCCTCCCTTCCCTCTCCTCTCCTCCCTCCTCCCCCTCTTCCTCCCTTTCCTCTCCCTCCTCCTGCTCTTCCCTCCTCCCTCTCCTCCTCCTCCCTTCCCTCTCTTTCCTCCTCCCTTCCCTCTTCTCCCTCCTCCCCTCCCTCCTTCCTCCCCTCTCCTCCTCTCCTTCCTCCCCTCTCCTCCTCTGCTCCCTCCCCTCCTCCCTCTCCTCCTCCCCCTCCTCGATTCACTCTTCTCCCTCCTCCCTCTCCTCTCCCTCCTCCTCCCCCTCCTCCCTCTTCTTCTACTCCTCCCATTCCTCCTCCTCCCGCCCCCAGGCTGGCCAAGGGTCCCTTTCCCCATCTGGAAGCCATTTCCCAGCGCTGCCTCCCAGGCTGGAGGCCCGGAGCCAGCTCAAGGGACTAGCATTTTCCAGGAACTGTTCCATTCCCCAGGAGAGGGAGCACCACTCCGGCCTGCCCGCCGCCCGTCCGCCTTGCACGGAGGGTCCTGGGTGGCACACGGGCCGCCTGTGCGCTGAGGCACTGGGTGCCGTGGGCCCCATGCCCGCCGCCCTCTCTCCCGATCCTAAGCAACAACATAAATAAATCCAAAGGGCTTCCTTGGCGCAGCGGCCAGCCCTGCTCTCAGCCGCTCATTTCCTGTGTGCGAGGCTGGTTTGGGAGGGGGCGGGGGCAGGAAGGGGAGCAGCAGGAAGATGCGGGCGGGGGCGGGGGGGCAGGACGGGAAAGATCGCCCGCTCCTAGCCCTCCCGGGGGGCTGGCACGGTCCTGACACGCACAGGGGAAGACACAACACCGCACCCCGGGTGCACACACGCCCCCCGCTCACCGGGTGGGCGCAGGATGGGGTCCCCCGGCCCCTGCTCTCCCTAACCCCCCCGGGGGCAGTGCTGGGCTCGCGTCTTGGCTGGGGGCCCACGGGAGGCTGGAGTGCAGCAGGAGGGCCCAAGCCGCGTCCCTGGCAGGGAAGCAGAACCGAGGCCCTGGTGCTCCCGGGTCCCTGCCCCAGAGCCGGGCGCCGACCGCGGCGGTCGGGGGAGCCGGGCAAGACCCTGGCCAACAGGAGCCTTCGGCAGAAGCAGCTGCAGCGGCTTCGCGCCCAGCACCATGGCGCCCCCTGGCGGCGGACGCGGCAGGCTGTCCCCGCCGGGACCTCCGCGTCTGGCCCAGCTGCCGGCAGCCTTGACCTCCAGCAGTGAGCCTCTGTGGCAGCCGCTGCCAGCAGCCTTGACCTCCAGCAGTGAGCCTCTGTGGCAGCCGCAGGCCTAGGGCTCCTCTCCGGGGGACAGCCCACTTGCCTGGTCGGATGCCCCTGAGGCCTCCCTCCTTCCCCAGGCCAGGTTGGTAGCACTGCCCACGCTCCTGTGGGGTCCTGGCTGGGGCCCAGCTGCCGGATGGGCCTCTGGCACACCAGGGCCCGGGGCCCAGCTCTGGGAGGTGGCTCTGCCCCGGCCTTGGTGTGTGTCGCCCAGTCGTGTCCGACTCTCTGCGACCCCATGGACTGCAGCCCACCAGGCTCCTCTGTCCATGGGATTTTGCAGGCAAAGATACTGGAGTGGGTTGCCATTTCCTCCTCCAGGGGATCTTCCCACCCCAGGGATCAAACCTGGGTCTCCTGCACTGCAGGCAGATTCTTTACCCACTGAGCCACCTGGCCTTGGAGATGTCTGTAACCCAGGAGTCACTCAACACGTTTGCTGACACTGCTGGCCGAGAACCCCCCAGCCATGGGGATCCAGAAGGCTGCCAGGGAGCCCAGGGTTGTCAGAGTACACCTGGGGAAACACAGCCCCCAGCAGGAGCTCCCGGGGGGGCCGCCCCGTGAACTGCTCCCAGGGTGGGGGTGGGGTCTGCAGGCGAAGAGAGCTGGAAGCAGGAAAGTGGGCACCGCAGGGACCCGTGGAGTCCCAGGAAGGCTAGACTTGGTGCTTCGGGGAGCCTGAGAGGGACTGGGGGTGCAGCTGACAGCCCGAGGCACCAGCCAGAAGCTGAGGCCCCGGTTCAGGCAAGAGAGGGCAGCTTGAGCCCACAGCGGGCACCACAGTCCTCGGGGAGGCGGGGCTGGCAGGTGCAGCAGGACAGGCCACTGGAGGAGCAGGTATGGGGGCAGCAAGGGGCCTGCAAGGGGCGAGATCGGGGCAGGGGAGGGAGCCCCACCACGGGCGGCTGCCATGGAGGGCATGCCGCTCGGGAGGAGCCCGGGGTCTGGGGGCCACGGCCAGTCTTGACCTACTGGGGGGACCAATTGGGCCCGGCCTCTCCCTAAAGGGTGGAATTCATCCGAACTGTGTTCTCAGAGTCTCCTGTGTCAGAACCAGACTGTCCCGAGCCTCTGACCAGCACCCAAAGCCGGGAGGGCCGACGTTGCCTTTCAAAGCCCCCGCGGATGATGGGGGTGAGGTAGAACGCCCGTCATACCACCCCTGGGGAAGGGTGCCCGGGTGGAGGGGGCCTGACTCTCCCGGTGGGGGGTGTTCTGACTGTCCCTGGTGGAGGGGTCCTGACTCCCGGGTAGGGGGGCCCTGACTCCCGGGTGGGTGGTTCCGACTGTCCTGGGTGAAGGGATCCTGACTCCCGGATGGAGGGGTCCAATTCCCAGGTGGAGAGGTCCCAACTGTCCCTGGTTGAGGGGTCCTGACTGTCCTAGGTGGAGGGGTCCTGACTCCCAGGTGGGGGGTCCTGGGTGAGGGTGTCCTGACTCCTGGTGGGGGGTCCTGACTCCTGGGTGGAGGGATCCTGACTCCTGGTGGGGGGTCCTGACTCTCGAGTGGAGGGGTCCTGAATCCTGGGTGGGGGGTTCTGACTGTCCTGGGTGGAGGGGTCCTGACTCCCAGGTCGGGGGGTCCTGACTCCTGGGTGGGGTTTCTGACTGTCCTGGGTGGAGGGGTTCTGACTCCCAGGTGGGGGGTCCTGGGTGAGGGGTTCTGACTGTTCTGGGTGGAGGGGTCCTGACTTCCAGGTTGGGGGGTCTCAGCCATCCCACACCCCTTGGGCTTCGCTTTCCTTAGGGACACAGGCGATGCGGGATCCCTCGGCCTGCACGTCGGAACACTCACCCCAGCCATGAGGCCCCCGGCCCCTCTCACGGTGGCTGCGGCGCTCAACACAGCCCCCAGGGTCAGGAGCGCAGCCAGGGCAATTCCAGCGGAGAAGGCTGGGGGTAGAGAGAAGTGTCAGGGTGCCCGACAGGGGTCCCGGATGTGCAAGAGTGGACTCGGGGCTGCTGGGCTCCCGGGGGCCCTGAAGGGGCCTCGTCTCCCCAGCAGGGATGTACCCCCCCTTCCTGCACTGCCCTCCCCCCCGCCCCNCCTCCCCTCTCCTCCTCTGCTCCCTCCCCTCCTCCCTCTCCTCCTCCCCCTCCTCGATTCACTCTTCTCCCTCCTCCCTCTCCTCTCCCTCCTCCTCCCCCTCCTCCCTCTTCTTCTACTCCTCCCATTCCTCCTCCTCCCGCCCCCAGGCTGGCCAAGGGTCCCTTTCCCCATCTGGAAGCCATTTCCCAGCGCTGCCTCCCAGGCTGGAGGCCCGGAGCCAGCTCAAGGGACTAGCATTTTCCAGGAACTGTTCCATTCCCCAGGAGAGGGAGCACCACTCCGGCCTGCCCGCCGCCCGTCCGCCTTGCACGGAGGGTCCTGGGTGGCACACGGGCCGCCTGTGCGCTGAGGCACTGGGTGCCGTGGGCCCCATGCCCGCCGCCCTCTCTCCCGATCCTAAGCAACAACATAAATAAATCCAAAGGGCTTCCTTGGCGCAGCGGCCAGCCCTGCTCTCAGCCGCTCATTTCCTGTGTGCGAGGCTGGTTTGGGAGGGGGCGGGGGCAGGAAGGGGAGCAGCAGGAAGATGCGGGCGGGGGCGGGGGGGCAGGACGGGAAAGATCGCCCGCTCCTAGCCCTCCCGGGGGGCTGGCACGGTCCTGACACGCACAGGGGAAGACACAACACCGCACCCCGGGTGCACACACGCCCCCCGCTCACCGGGTGGGCGCAGGATGGGGTCCCCCGGCCCCTGCTCTCCCTAACCCCCCCGGGGGCAGTGCTGGGCTCGCGTCTTGGCTGGGGGCCCACGGGAGGCTGGAGTGCAGCAGGAGGGCCCAAGCCGCGTCCCTGGCAGGGAAGCAGAACCGAGGCCCTGGTGCTCCCGGGTCCCTGCCCCAGAGCCGGGCGCCGACCGCGGCGGTCGGGGGAGCCGGGCAAGACCCTGGCCAACAGGAGCCTTCGGCAGAAGCAGCTGCAGCGGCTTCGCGCCCAGCACCATGGCGCCCCCTGGCGGCGGACGCGGCAGGCTGTCCCCGCCGGGACCTCCGCGTCTGGCCCAGCTGCCGGCAGCCTTGACCTCCAGCAGTGAGCCTCTGTGGCAGCCGCTGCCAGCAGCCTTGACCTCCAGCAGTGAGCCTCTGTGGCAGCCGCAGGCCTAGGGCTCCTCTCCGGGGGTCAGCCCACTTGCCTGGTCGGATGCCCCTGAGGCCTCCCTCCCTCCCCAGGCCAGGTTGGTAGCACTGCCCACGCTCCTGTGGGGTCCTGGCTGGGGCCCAGCTGCCGGATGGGCCTCTGGCACACCAGGGCCCGGGGCCCAGCTCTGGGAGGTGGCTCTGCCCCGGCCTTGGTGTGTGTCGCCCAGTCGTGTCCGACTCTCTGCGACCCCATGGACTGCAGCCCACCAGGCTCCTCTGTCCATGGGATTTTGCAGGCAAAGATACTGGAGTGGGTTGCCATTTCCTCCTCCAGGGGATCTTCCCACCCCAGGGATCAAACCTGGGTCTCCTGCACTGCAGGCAGATTCTTTACCCACTGAGCCACCTGGCCTTGGAGATGTCTGTAACCCAGGAGTCACTCAACACGTTTGCTGACACTGCTGGCCGAGAACCCCCCAGCCATGGGGATCCAGAAGGCTGCCAGGGAGCCCAGGGTTGTCAGAGTACACCTGGGGAAACACAGCCCCCAGCAGGAGCTCCCGGGGGGGCCGCCCCGTGAACTGCTCCCAGGGTGGGGGTGGGGTCTGCAGGCGAAGAGAGCTGGAAGCAGGAAAGTGGGCACCGCAGGGACCCGTGGAGTCCCAGGAAGGCTAGACTTGGTGCTTCGGGGAGCCTGAGAGGGACTGGGGGTGCAGCTGACAGCCCGAGGCACCAGCCAGAAGCTGAGGCCCCGGTTCAGGCAAGAGAGGGCAGCTTGAGCCCACAGCGGGCACCACAGTCCTCGGGGAGGCGGGGCTGGCAGGTGCAGCAGGACAGGCCACTGGAGGAGCAGGTATGGGGGCAGCAAGGGGCCTGCAAGGGGCGAGATCGGGGCAGGGGAGGGAGCCCCACCACGGGCGGCTGCCATGGAGGGCATGCCGCTCGGGAGGAGCCCGGGGTCTGGGGGCCACGGCCAGTCTTGACCTACTGGGGGGACCAATTGGGCCCGGCCTCTCCCTAAAGGGTGGAATTCATCCGAACTGTGTTCTCAGAGTCTCCTGTGTCAGAACCAGACTGTCCCGAGCCTCTGACCAGCACCCAAAGCCGGGAGGGCCGACGTTGCCTTTCAAAGCCCCCGCGGATGATGGGGGTGAGGTAGAACGCCCGTCATACCACCCCTGGGGAAGGGTGCCCGGGTGGAGGGGGCCTGACTCTCCCGGTGGGGGGTGTTCTGACTGTCCCTGGTGGAGGGGTCCTGACTCCCGGGTAGGGGGGCCCTGACTCCCGGGTGGGTGGTTCCGACTGTCCTGGGTGAAGGGATCCTGACTCCCGGATGGAGGGGTCCAATTCCCAGGTGGAGAGGTCCCAACTGTCCCTGGTTGAGGGGTCCTGACTGTCCTAGGTGGAGGGGTCCTGACTCCCAGGTGGGGGGTCCTGGGTGAGGGTGTCCTGACTCCTGGTGGGGGGTCCTGACTCCTGGGTGGAGGGATCCTGACTCCTGGTGGGGGGTCCTGACTCTCGAGTGGAGGGGTCCTGAATCCTGGGTGGGGGGTTCTGACTGTCCTGGGTGGAGGGGTCCTGACTCCCAGGTCGGGGGGTCCTGACTCCTGGGTGGGGTTTCTGACTGTCCTGGGTGGAGGGGTTCTGACTCCCAGGTGGGGGGTCCTGGGTGAGGGGTTCTGACTGTTCTGGGTGGAGGGGTCCTGACTTCCAGGTTGGGGGGTCTCAGCCATCCCACACCCCTTGGGCTTCGCTTTCCTTAGGGACACAGGCGATGCGGGATCCCTCGGCCTGCACGTCGGAACACTCACCCCAGCCATGAGGCCCCCGGCCCCTCTCACGGTGGCTGCGGCGCTCAACACAGCCCCCAGGGTCAGGAGCGCAGCCAGGGCAATTCCAGCGGAGAAGGCTGGGGGTAGAGAGAAGTGTCAGGGTGCCCGACAGGGGTCCCGGATGTGCAAGAGTGGACTCGGGGCTGCTGGGCTCCCGGGGGCCCTGAAGGGGCCTCGTCTCCCCAGCAGGGATGTACCCCCCCTTCCTGCACTGCCCTCCCCCCCGNTCAGGGTGCCCGACAGGGGTCCCGGATGTGCAAGAGTGGACTCGGGGCTGCTGGGCTCCCGGGGGCCCTGAAGGGGCCTCGTCTCCCCAGCAGGGATGTACCCCCCCTTCCTGCACTGCCCTCCCCCCCGCCCCCAGGCCCAGCTGACAGGCTGGTAATCTTATCAGTCCAGGCCCGGCCCCAGGCTTCCTGCTTCCTGGGGTTTGGGGCTCCAGATAAAAATGGGAGGCCTGGGGCTAGGACCATGGTAACCCCGCAAGCCTCGGCTCTCACTATATCTGCCCTCCTCAGCCTCTGGTGGTCTCTCCTGGGGCCAAGACCCCCAGGGGTGGGGTTGGGGGGATAGGACGCCATCTCTGTGAGCTGTTCAAGGCCTCATCGTGGGTGAGCACCCCTTCCTGGACATGGAGGATGGGGCCTGGACACCTCCCAACATACCCACACTGCCCCAGGGGCCCAGGGAAGACCCAGGCAGAAGCAGGCCCTGCCCAGGGGAGCTGGGACCTCAGGGCAGCCCCTCCTGCCTCTGACCTCGCTGCCTGCCTCAGCAGTCCTCACCCCAGCCCAGGGCTCCTCCCCAGCCGCCTTTGCTCCTGAAGCCCCCTCTCCAGCAGTGGCTGCCCACAGCGTCACTCACCCCAGTGGCGCCAGGCCTCATAGGTGGTCCTGTCTGCGGACACGGGGCCGACGACAGCAAAGTGGGGCCCAAAGTAGCTGAGCGCGGCTGTGGCAGCCATGGCGGAGCCCAGGAGCTGCGGGCGGGCACGTGCCGCTGGTGGGCGCGGGGCTGGGCACCGGCCCCGCCCGCTGTCTCCACATGCTGGCGTCATGGGACAGAGTCAGCTGCAGGGCTTCCAGGTGTTCTGGGGGGGGCCTCGGGGGTCTTTGCTGCAGACACCTACCCCCACACCCTCACACACAGACATCCAGCACTTAGAGACCCCACCACACACACACACCCCATCACACACACAGACACCCTGTCACACACACACACACAC
>SJYX01011406.1:263581-355763 GCA_006410675.1 Oreotragus oreotragus
ACAGATACCCCATCACACACACAGATACCCCGTCACACACAGATACCCCGTCACACACACAGATACCCTGTTACACACACAGATACCCCATCACACACACCCCATCACAAACAGATACCCCATCACACACACAGATACCCCATCACACACAGATACCCCGTCACACACACATACACACCCCATCACACACAGATACCCTGTTACACACACAGATATCCCATCACACACAGACACCCCATCACACACACACACACCCCATCACACACAGATACCCCGTCACACACCCAGATACCCTGTTACACACACAGATACCCCATCACACACAGATACCTTGTCACACACACAGATATCCCATCACACATACAGATACCCCGTCACACACAGATACCCCATCACACACACACATACCCCATCACACACAGATACCCCATCACACACACAGATACCCTGTTACACACACAGATACCCCATCACACACACACACACACCATCACACACACAGACACCCCATCACACACAGATACCCCATCACACACAGACATCCCCTCACACACACAGATGCCCCATCACACACACAGACACCACACACACACAGACACCCATCACACACATAGACGCCCCATCACACACAGACACCCCATCACACACACAGACACCCCATCACACACAGACACTCACACACACACCATCACACACACAGATACCCCATCACACACAGATACCCCATCACACACACAGATACCCTGTTACACACACAGATACCCCATCACACACACACACACACCATCACACACACAGACACCCCATCACACACAGATACCCCATCACACACAGACATCCCCTCACACACACAGATGCCCCATCACACACACAGACACCACACACACACAGACACCCATCACACACATAGACGCCCCATCACACACAGACACCCCATCACACACACAGACACCCCATCACACACAGACACTCCCTCACACACACAGATGCCCCATCACACACACAGACACCACACACACACAGACACCACAGACACACAGACACCCATCACACACACAGACCCCACCACACACACCACACAGACTCACATTCACATCCCCCTCTTGCCGCCTCCAAGGCAAAACCTCCGACGGTTCCCTTTGTGGACCGCCCCCTCCCCCAGCCCTCTCAGCTCCCCGTCTCTGTGAGAGCACTTCCAAGGGCAGGAGGCCAACCCCAGTCCGCTGCTCTGGGGGGCCCTCTCTGACCCCAGTTCCCCAGCCACCCAAGGTCCTCAAGCCTCCAGCAGGCCCCTTGCTGCCCGGCAGGAGGACGCACACTGCTCACGGGGCAGCTTTCACCGCTGAAACTTTGTCCCCAGGACCCCAGGTGCAGGCCCATGGGGGCAGGAAGGCGGGTGTATGTGTTGGGGGAGGAGCCACAGCTCTGGAGACCCATGAGCACAGCACGCCCCAGCCCCGCCGCCTCCTGCCCAGCCTGCCTGTTACCAGAACAAAGAGGCTGGTGGCCAGCATCTGGCATTTGGCCACTCTGACTCGACCGCAAGGCTCCATGGAGGTCCGGCCGCTCTCCTCTGCTCTCCACTCCCTTCCCCACCCTCTCCTCCCTCCCCTCCCCTCCACTGTGGTTTTGGTTTCCAGCTGGGTGGGGACCTCAGACAGCAGTTGGCCGCTGAGGAGCTGGGTTAGGTTGGTCACCCATCTGCCTGTCAGCATACCCAGGAACCGCGCCTCTGGGTGCCCCAGAAAAAGGGCAGGGAGGAAGGGGAGTGGGGGCAAGGCCAGCTGCCGCCCTCCTGCCTCCCCTCCCCTGGCCCAAGCCCCCAGGACAGGAGCGGGTAAATGAGGCCTCCCTGAAGGGTGCGCCTGCTCCTGGCAGGGCCGTGGGGGGCCCTGGGAGGAAGTGGGTGAGTGAGGGAGGGTGCCTGGGTTGGGGCGAGCGTCCCGTCCTGGGGGTGTGCGAAGGCTGGGCCCCCGGTGAGTCCTGCCTGGGGCTGCTGTCCTTGCAGGACTTCGGGAGAGAGGCCATATATGAACTTCTCTATTGAAACACTGTCTTACGAAACACCTTTCGAAATGTTCTGTGACACCAAAGTTTTCCAAAGAGCCACTTGACTTTTGATGCTTCAGCAGCACAGGTGAGTAATTTAGAGTGGAGCGTGCAGGGGGAGGGGGCTGGCCCTCTCTGCACCCACGCTGAGGCTCTGTCGGAGCACGAGTCTCTGATTAAATCTCCTGACGCGAACCTGGGGCTGTGCTCGTGGGCAGCTGGGCCCAGTGCAGCCTGGGGGGAGCGTGTGGTGGGCCCCGGTCTGGGTCCCTTCTGGGCCAGCTGGAGCAGCAGGGCCCGCCGCTGCACTCCTCCAGGGCTGCCCGGGCAGGCTCCCCTCTGTGCTGAAGTCGCCCCTCTTCCCTCATCATGTGGGTCCTCAGGGCACTCAGGGGCCTCAGCTGGGGAGGACAGGTGCCCCGGACAGCTGGCGCCGTGTCTGCAGTGACGCTTGGCCTTCTTGAAGCCGGCAGAGTGCGGCCTGTGCTGGCCAGCAGCTCCGCCACCTCCTTCCTCTCTCTGTTTAGGGCGGGGGCGGCCAGGACCCCTCGTCCACCCCCCCGTGCCCCCAGCTGCCCCTTGGCGCCAAGGATCCTGCCCCCGTGGACGCCCCCGACGTGCCTGTGCTCCGCGCTGGTGAAGCCAAGCTGCGGCCTGAGGAGCCAGCGGGAGTGGAAGCCCTGGATGAGGGTGGGGGTCGGGCCCTGGGCTGGGGGCTGGCCGCCGGGACCCGCGCCCCTGCAGAGACGAGCCAGTCGCCACCACGCTGGCCTCGCTTCTGGAACTGTCTGCCTCCGACTTGGAAGCAGATGCCCTGACCTTTTCCTGGAGGTCAGAGCTGGCTCCTTGACCTGGCCTGCAGAGTGCCGACGCTGCGCCGGGCCCCTGGCCCAGGTGACCTGACCTCGTTTCCCCACATCAGCCCCTCTGCGGGCAGGAAACGAGGCTTCCCTGGGGACTGGGCTGCTGGGGACTGAGCCCGGCTCAGACCCTCTCATGTCCAGGCCTCTGATTGAGGCCCCCTTGCCCTGGGCCCGCTGCCTGGGCGGGGGGGCCTGGACCATGCAGGGAGCCGTCCACACCTGCCCCAGAAAGCCCGTTTCCACTCCCTCTGGCTCCAACAGCCGGTCAGAGACAGGAAATGACATCTGGAGGGGAAGTGCTGGCCTCGCCCGGTTCCCTGACCCTCAGCCCCTCGCCGTCCCCCCAGCACCCAGGGCGGCCACCCCTCCTGAGGGCGGGGCAGGCTCGGGGGAGCCAGCAGGGCACAGAAGGCAGCAGCTTCTGTCGGAGGCCCTGGGCCAGGGGACAGACGCCCACCCTGCATGGACCCTGTGCCAAGGGTCCCACCTGAGCTGCCTGGGCCGCTCCTGTCTCTGTGTCCACGGGGGATGTGCGTGTGCATACGTGTGCACCCACGTGCATCTGTGTAACGGTCTTTGCCGGCCAGTGACCTCCTTGTTTCTCCCTCTCCCTGCCCTCATCTAATAATTATTTGGTTAATAGAAAGCTTTTTTGTCAGGGGAGCCGACTGACAGAGCTCCCCGTGGCCACGGCTGGGACACCTTGAGCAACAGAGTAAACAACAGATTGATGACAACCCACGATGTTAAACAAACATCCGTAATCCATGCTGGTCCAAGGAAGGATGAATACACCAGTGGGAGAGGCGGGAGATGGCCTGTGCAGAAGAATCCCAAGGAGCATGTGTGGATCCTCCCCTGTCATGGGGGAGCACCTCCTTCCGGCCCCGCCTCGGGCTCTGGCAAGCGCCCCTCAGCCAGGCAATCTGGGGCAGCACCGCCAGGGTGAGCCGTGTCGGGGGCTGTGTTGATGGGACGTGATGGGTGGGCGCTTCACCCCTGCGTTTTCCTGCCCAAACTCACAGCGCTGGTCTGACTGTGGCACAGACGGCTGGCAAACCCCAGCAGAGGGGTGTCCTCCTGTACCCTGACCCCCACACGGCCAAGGTCATCGAAGCCGTCATGGCCCAGAGGAGCCCAAGGAGATGTGACAACCAGTGGGTGTGGGTCCTGGGATGGGGCGCAGTACAGAAAAGGGCGAGCCAGCAAGGACTCGAGAAAGCTGAGTACCGCGTGGGCTCTCGTCAGTAACAGTGGAGCCCTGGGAAGTGACCCGTTGTGACTGACACCCCGCACTCCGCTCAGACACTGGTATTGGGAGGTGGTAGAGGTACGGTCCCATCACTTCATGGGAAATAGATGGGGAAACAGTGGAAACAGTGTCAGACTTTATTTTGGGGGCCTCCAAAATCACTGCAGATGGTGACTGCAGCCATGAAATTAGAAGACGCTTACTCCTTGGAAGGAAAGCTATGATCAACCTAGATAGCATATTCAAAAGCAGAGACATTACTTTGCCGACTAAGGTCCATCTAGTCAAGGCTATGGTTTTTCCTGTGGTCATGTATGGATGTGAGAGTTGGACTGTGAAGAAAGCTGAGCGCCGAAGAACTGATGGTTTTGAACTGTGGTGCTGGAGAAGACTCTTGAGAGTCCCTTGGACTGCAAGGAGAGCCAACCAGTCCATTCTGAAGGAGATCAGCCCTGGGATTTCTTTGGAAGGAATGATGCTAAAGCTGAAACTCCAGTACTTTGGCCACCTCATGCGAAGAGTTGACTCATTGGAAAAGACTCTGATGTTGGGAGGGATTGGGGGCAGGAGGAGAAGGGGATGACCGAGGATGAGATGGCTGGATGGCATCACTGACTTGATGGACGTGAGTCTGAGTGAACTCCGGGAGATGGTGATGGACAGGGAGGCCTGGCGTGCTGTGATTCATGGGGTCGCAAAGAGTCGGACATGATTGTGCAACTGAACTGAACTGAACTGAGGGGTACGGTGGTACCGGTGAACTTATCTCTGCAACTCTCCTTTGCAAATCTAAAACTATCCTCAAAGTTTATTTTAAAATGTGGTGTTAGCTGCCACCTCGTCTCAGAGTGCAGAGGTCCCCAGGCTCCTTGGGGTTGGCTCTGCCGGTCCACTTACCAGGGTGTGAACTCTTGGCCCCAGGCCTGACCGAGCCCCATTCCACTATCTGCTTGTCACCAAGATCTTCACAGACTCAGTGATGTCACTGTTCCCCTGTCCCTCTATCTACCCGCTGCCCTGTCCCCTGCCCACCTGTCCCCTGCCCACGAGTCCCCCTGCTGACCTGCCCACCCATCCCCTGTCCCCCTATCTACCTGCCCACCTGTCCCCCTGCTGACCTGTCCGCCTGCTCACCTGCCCACCTCTCCTTTCTCTTCCCCGCTTCGCTCCCTCCTTCCCTCTCACGCCCTTTCACGCAGTTGTGGCTTCAGCCACTTGGCCCCTTGCTCCTGTCTGCTGTCTGCCGCCCACCTCAGTTTACCTGGGCAATGGCCTCTGGGAATCTGCCAGGTGTTAGCCATGAAGCAGGCCGCTCCTACCACGAGGCAACTTCCCTAGACCAGGAGGTGGCAGCCTCTGCCCGGCTTCCTAACTGCTGCCCCAAGGGAGACATCCCTCCTCCTTCTCCATCGGAGGATATGTTCGGCCTCACAGGCTGGTGACATGGCCCGCCATCCAGGAAGGAGCCCCTGGGCCAGCCGTGAGCACAACGCCTGCCCTCAGTGCAGAGTGTGGGCTCTGCCATCCTCCTAGGGCGGGTATGAGGCTGAGAAGGACCCCGGGTTCAGTCTTTGGCTTTCTCTCTGCCTTTCGGCCTGATTCTGACGTTTTCACAGCAGCCCAGACGTGTCTGCCCTAGGCAGCATCTCCTGGGGAGGATTTTCTTCCTGGACATCTTGCATCTGGTCAACCATGTGAGCTCCGGGGCTCCTGACCAGCTTTCCCTCCACAGGGTGTCATGTTGGCCCATTACCTCGATGACATCCTGCTGGTCGGGTCCGGTGAGCAGGAAGTGGTGGTCATCCTGACACTGTTACCACGGGCCATGCTGGAGGGTGGGAAAGAAATCCCGCAGAACTGGCTGCCTGCTACCTAGTGACCCTTGAGGGGTCCGGGGTGTGTCTGGGGCACTTTGAGGCCCACATCTGGCCCTTCCTGCTGCTTAAGAAGATGCCTGATGCCCAGGGGGGCCTCTGGTTTTGTGTGTGTGCCTTTTAATATTTACATTACTTCATGGCAGATCAATTCAGTTCAGTTCAATTGCTCAGTCATGTCCGATTCTTTGCGACCCCATGAATCGCTGCACACCAGGCCTCTGTGTCCATCACCAACTCCCGGAGTTTACCCAAACTCATTCCATCTAGTTGATGATGCCATCCAGCCATCTCACCCTCTGTTGTCCCCTTCTCCTCCTGCCTCCAATCCCTCCCAACATCAGGGTCTTTTCCAATGAGTCAGCTCTTCGCGTGAGGTGGCCGAAGTACTGGAGTTTCAGCTTCAGCATCAGTCCAATAGACAGGGAAAAATGGAAACAGTGGCAGATCTTATTTTCTTGGGCTCCAAAATCACCGCAGATGGTGACTCCAGCCATGAAATTCAAAGACGCTTGCTCCTTGGAAGAAAAGCTAGCTATGACAAACCTAGACAGCATATTACAAAGCAGAGATATCACTTTGCCAACAAAGTTCTGTATAGTCAAAGCTATGGTTTTTCCAGTAGTCGTGTATGGATGTGAGCGCTGGACCATAAAACAGGCTGAGCAATGAAGAATTGATGCCTTTGAAATGTGGTGTTGGAGAAGACTCTTGAGAGTCCCTTGGACTGAAGGAGATCAAACAAGTCCATCCTGAAGGAGATCAGCCCTGCATACTCACTGGAAAGACTGATGCTGAAGCTGAGGCTCCGATCCTTTGTCCACTGATGGGAAGAGCTATTTCACTGGAAAAGACTGATGCTGAAAAGATTGATGGCAGGAGGATTATCAGAGGAAGATTATCTGACGAAAGAGGAAAAGACGATTGGATGGCATCACCGACCCACTGAACATGAGTCTGAGCAAACTCTGGGAGATAGTGAGGGACAGGGAAGCCTCGGGTGCTGCGGTCCACGGGTCAGAAAGAGTCGGACACGACTGAATGGCTGAACGACAAGTGTGTAAAATAGATGACCAATGAGAACCTGCTGCAGAGAGGTGCCCAGTGCTTTGTGACAACCTAAACGGGAAGGAAATCCAGCAAAGAGGGTATACATGTGCACTCATAACTGACTCCCTTTGCTGTGGCAGAAACTAAAACGACACTGTAAAGCAACTGTACTATAAAAACTTTTTTAAGTCCAACAATAAGAAAAATAAATGAATGCATGGCAGATGAAAAACAAAGAATGGGTATCCCACCAGAGAGCCCAGCCCAGGCGGTGCAGCTGGGTTTATAGTTTCACGCCGTGCAGCTGGGCACACACAGTCCTGTTCCACCATCGGAGAAGGGGTGCCTGCAACACAGGTCAGGGCAGGTTCCGAGGATGCAAGCAGGTCACGCGAGGAGCGGCCGCAAAGCCCGCTGTGCCCACTCCCTGCTGTGTCACCTCTGGCCTCCTGGGACCTTCCCATGACCTGGTGACCGAGGACGGGAGAGCCAGGGCCTGTCTCTCCAGGGGTTCTGCGCTGTGTGGGGTCACCACCCAAAGTGAACAGCCCAGAGCTCCAGGAACGCAAGCAGCATCTCTCCGTTTGACTTTGCCTGGAAGGAGAGGTCGGGGTCTCAGGTCTAGAGACATCATAGCTGTGAACAGTTTGGCTAGTCGGTCAGGGACTTGGAAGGGGCACAGTTGGAAAGTTGCTGGCGGGAGGTCTGGGAAAGAGGGGCGAGGTTAGACTTCCCCAAAGGACACAGAATGGGGAGGCGTTCGAGGCCCGTGTGAACGCCAAGCTGCCGCCGCGGCCAGGGAGAATCGCAGTTACCAGGCAGACCGCTGGCTCTTCTGCGGACCTCCCCAAGCTCTGTCCAGAGGGCTCGTGGCTGCCACGGTGGAGGTGATGGGCGGGCTTGGCACACAGACTGCCCGCTCCACATGGCTGTCCCCAAGGGCCTCTCGTGAAGCACCAGAGACAACACCTATGCCCCATGCAGCCCGGGCAGTCCAGACAGGGCCGCGGGTGAGGCGGCTGCTTCCACGTGGGAGAGGCACCAGGCGGCTTCCCTAGAGTAGACGCTCCAAGTATGGTGTCACTTTCCTGCCCCCACGTGGCTGCAGACATTCCACCTGTGCCCAATGGGACGCCTAGCCCACCGTCACAGGCTGACAGCAAAGAAGCCCATTCCCCAGCCAGAGTGGGGCTCAGGCTAACTGACTTGTAGGTTTCCCGAGAACCCCCATCACCCTGAAGCAGCTGGCTCAACAGGACAGTGTAACGAGCTTTTGAAGATGCGGCTGTAGCGCCTGCTGGGGGTGCAGGGCTGGGGTGCTCTGAATCAGCGTTTTCTCTCTTTGCTCAGATGTGTGGTTCTGGGAATCACGAGGGAGAAATGGCAGTGAGCTCTGTTACCCAAATGAAATGCCTCCGGTGCGTCTTTGCCTCCTGTCCCCACGACTCTAGGTTTTTTTTTTGCCTAGAAATTCAAGTTCCCAAGGGAGGAGGGCTCCCACCAAAGACACACGAAGAGTCCATTGGACCCGGGCCACCATGGGTCCTCGTGGCAGAGAATCAACAGGCAGAGAAGGGTGACGATAAGGTCGGGGTGACCTGTCCCATCAGGTAGCGAGGGACCCACCCTTGGTGTCTCATCCAAGGAGGCGAGGATGAGAAAGAACATGTCTGGAAGGCAGAAGTCCTCTGGAGCACGGAGATTCCTGGTCCTGTGATGGAAATCAAATGGGAATTATAGCCATCGGCCCAGGCCTCTCAGGAATGAGGCCTTGGATTGACCCAAGGCAAGGAGCCAGCGTCGGCTGAGGTGCCTACGGAGGTGAAGAGGATGTGGAGGTGGGCGTGGGGGAGGTGCTGATAGAGGGCAGCCGTGGCCGCCGGGCTAGGCACAGAGTTTGCAGGGTGTGACCGTGGTCCCTGGCCCACCATTCCGTCTCTGCAGGTAAACCATAAAATGTCAGAGTGGGAATGTGACCGGGCCAGAACAGGAGCGGACGCCACCCCGGGGGCACATAAAGGGGCCTCCTCCCTTTCGGGGGAGGGGCGCGTGCTTCTGGTCATACGGGGGGAAGTGTAATTTCGCTTTGCCTTTATTTAGAAGTTGCGTGTGTTGCTCACTCAGTTGTGTCTGACTCTGTGAGTAGCCCTGCAGGCTCCTTTGTCCAGGGAATTCTCCAGGCTTTTGGAGTGGAAAGCCATTTCCTTCTCCAGGGCATTTTCGTGGCCCAGGGATCAAACCTGGGTCTCTTGCATTGTAGACAGATTCTTTACCATTTGAGCCACTGGAAAAAGTTAAGTACAGAAAAAAAAAAAAAAAAAAAAAAAGCACGTCACATTTTGTGTGACTCCATGTGTATGGCAAGCCCAGAACAGGCAAATCCAGAGACAGAAAGGGGAGCTGTGGGCCTTCCCTGGCTGTCCAGTGGCTAAGCCTCCGAGCTCCCAATGCAGGGGGCCCAGGTTTGATCCCTCGTCAGGGAAGTAGTTCCCACATGCCACAGCTAAAGGTCCTGTGTGCTGCAACTGAGATACAGTCAAATAAGTAAATATGAGAAGGATGTGGTGTGATACACAAAATTTCCCATCATAATCCTAAGTGCTCGGCTCTGTGGTGTTGAGTGGACTACGGCAGGACCATCTAGCTTCCTCCAGAATGCTCTCATCTCCCTAAACCCACACTCTGTCCCCATGAAGCACTCATTCCCTCTCCCTCCCTAGTCTGGCCCCACCACCCCAACATCTGTCTCTAGGAATCTGACCCCTCCGGGGGCCTCATGTAAGTGGAGATATACAGGACTCATCCTTGATGAAGGAGGTGTCCTTTTGTGTCTGGCTTTTTGGCTGGAGGTCCAGAATATTCTACACAGCTGCACTGCTCTCCTTCATGGCCATCAGCCTATGGCCTCACTCATCTGACCTCAGTAGCCAACAGCCGGACTCACCAGTCCTGTCTGTGGCATCCACTCTCCCCTGCAGAGAGTGGGAGAGGGACTAATCCATCCCAACACCAGAAGTGGCCGCTAGATGGGGACACTCAGGATCAACCATGGAGAAATCCTAGAAGCTGGAGGGAGGGAGGGATCTGAGGGAAGATCAGAAAGTGTGGTAAACTTCCAGGAGTGCTGCAGGTGGTGGTGAACTGCAGTGCTTGTGTGTGAGTGTGCGTGTGCACATGTGTGTGTGCATGCATGTGCATGCGTGTGTGTGCCTGCATGTGTTTGTGCTTGCGTATGTGTGTGAGTGTGCATGTGTGACCGTGTGTGTCTGCATGTGCGTGCGCATGTGTGTGAGCGTGTGTGTGCGTGTGTGCACGTGTGTGCGCATGTGCATGTGTGTGAGCGTGCGTGTGTGCCTGTATGTGTGTGTGTGCCTGTGTGTGCATGCATGTGTGCACATGCATGTGTGCCTGTGTGCGTGCGCATGCATGTGTGTACTTGCGTGTGTGCGCATGCATGTGTGCACACGTGTGTGCACGCGCACCTGTGTGTGTGTGTGCGAGACACATGCAGTGTGTCTCTCTGTTTCCCTCTCTCCACGGGTCTGTCTGCAAATCCTCCTTCCCTCAGCCTCCTTGACCTTAGGTCTCCACCTCCCCACCTCCGTGAAACCTTGGGCTCAGCTGGAAAATCACCCTCCTGACTCCCGGGTCAGTCTCACTTCTCTCACAGCTCCCTCACTCCCTGCTGTCTGTGTTTGGGCACGAGGTCACACATGCTGCTCCCTGTTCTCCAGGCACTGACAGCGGGTAAATGTGCTCCCAGTTATCCGCATGGCCAAGAGAGGGATACCTGGAGGTACCAGCTTTTAACAGGCGATTAGATGTAAGTCACAGGTTTGCAGTCAGTTTACAGGGTGAAGTCAATATTCTGCCCTTTGTGATTTTCATTTTGTGGGGAGGAACCTAGAAACTGTAAATATCCTGCTGCTCTCCCACCTTTACCCACTGCTTTAGCGCTGATGGGTGATTTACACCTACGTAAGTCAGCACTGCGATGCTGTGATGTGGGCTACCAGAGGGGACCCTGAGCGTGTGGGGAGGAAAAGGAACGCGAGCTAACTGGTCAAGAGGAGTCACAGAGGGAAAGAGAAACAGCAGGAGGGAATATTTGAAAACATAACCAAATTAAGTGCCTCAGAAGGAACGAAACATGACAAAAAGCCCTCAGGGGCCAAACAGGATGTAAAGGAAGAAGCTAGATTCCTCCTATCATAGTGACACAAAGGTGAAAGTTCTGGAACTTTCCAGAGTAACCTGAAGATGGCCTGACGGATGAGCTTCATGCCGTTCTTCTCAAGAGCAGAGCTGGATACAAGGAGAAGTCACATATGGAAAGTTCGGAGGACCAATGACCTCACAGAGGACTTTCCAGGATATCATTATCATTTAAATGTGAAAGTGGAATAAAAACACTTTCAGAGACACCAGACTTCAGAGTGTTTAGAATGTTTGCCACAGTAACACCCACTCTGGCAACAAGGTTCTCGAACAATAAGATAAATTCCAGAAGCTGCTGCAAGGGGTATGAAGTGGGCGAGACTAAGGATCTGCTCTCCATGTGTAAAAGTCACCAGTGGGAATACAAAACAGCATACCAGGCATCACCTCGAACTGTACCGAGACCAAGAGCAACTAGAAATTCACGGGTCAGGGATGTGCCAGGCTGCCCTGTGCTAGATTCTGGACTCAGAGACCCTGGTGGAGGTTGTTGAAGTGAACAGACAGACATTTCTTGTAGGAATGCCTTAATAGGACAAAAATGTCAAACCTCCTGAAAGTAACCCAAGCTTATCCAGTGCCACCCTGATTCACATCTCAGCTGGGAGTTTGAAATACTTGGTACACTCACTCTACTGTGGATTACTGTTCAGTTGTAAATCATGTCTGACTCTTTGCGACCCCATGAGTTGCAGCATACCAACTGTCCCTCACCATTTCCTGGAGTTTGCGCAGGAAATGCACAAACACACATGTGGATGCACATCACATCCACTAAGTCAGTGATGCCATCCAGCCATCCCATTCTCTTTCACCTTCTTCTCCTCTTGCCCTCACTCTTTCCCAGAATCAGGGTCTTTTCCAATTAGTCAACTCTGCACCAGGTGGCCAAAATATTGGAGCTTCAGCTTCAGCATCAGTCCTTCCAGTGAATATTCAGGACTGATTTCCTTTAGGACTGACTGGTTTGATCTCCTTGCAATCTGAGGGACTCTCAAGAGTCTTCTCCAGCTCCACAATTTGAAAATATCAGTTCTTTAGCACTCAGCCTTCTTTGCGGTCCAACTCTCACATCCATACGTGACTGCTGGAAAAACCAGAGCTTTGATTATGTGAACATCCGCCTGCAAAGTCACGTCTCTGCTTTTTAATATGCTGTCTAGGTTGGTCATAACTTTTCTTCCAAGGAGCAAGGGTCTTTGAATTTTGTGGCTGCAGTTACCGTCTACAGTGATTTTGGAGTCCAAGAAAATAAAATCTGTCACTGTTTTCACTTTTCCCCATCTATTTGCCAAGAAGTGATGGGATCAGATGCCATGAGTTTTGTTTTTTGAATGTTGATACTGAAGTATAAAGGTCCACGAGTAGGTAGATCAGCTTTGAATAAAAAGGACAAGAAAGAGGGACTTGCCATATCTGATATGAAGGCAACCTGATGGAGCCTAATAGGAAAACCCCAAACGGCATGGGATTGTCACCCAGATGAAGCTGGAGAATAGAAAGCTTGGAGAAAGACTCCTGTGTACGTTTACTCCATGCTTAAAAATAGTGATTTGTTCATGACAGTCCTTTGGGGAAGTGAAAAGCCATTACATGGGAAAAGAAATCCATTAATTTTAATGGTAAAAATTATAATGTCTTTCATCCTAACCTGATAACTTACAAACATTCACAGATAAAATACCAATCAAGGCATGAAGATGAACTAATTTGAGTTATAAAGAACACAAGGATTTTAAAAGTTTGTCAACTTAAAAAAAAATCTGCTGGGATTTTGATCGAGATTGTATCAGATCTATAGATCAGTGTGTACCCAGGCAGAACGATATGTCAGGGCCGCATGAGCCTCAGTTGGCCTCAGACACCCAGTCCCCAGCGGCCCCAGCCAGCTGATTTTAAAAGTTTGTCAACTTAAAAAAAAATCTGCTGGGATTTTGATCGAGATTGTATCAGATCTATAGATCAGTGTGTACCCAGGCAGAACGATATGTCAGGGCCGCATGAGCCTCAGTTGGCCTCAGACACCCAGTCCCCAGCGGCCCCAGCCAGCGGTGAGTTTTCCAAATTTGTTGGCATATTGAGTGCAGCACTTTCACAGCATCATCTTTTAGGATTTGAAATAGCTCAACTGGAAATCCATCACCTCCACTAGCTTTGTTCGTAGTGGTGCTTTCTAAGGCCCACTTGACTTAGCGTGGCACGCCCTGCTGTGTGTCAGCACTGGGGTTCGGTGCAGAGAGCCCTTCCTCCTGGGACATGGGGCACGGCCAGAAAGGTGGCCGCCCCCTCGCCCATCATGCACTGCTCCTTTGTGGGGAACCTTGTTCTAAATCATTAATAGACTACCTGCTTCTTGGTCCCAGCTTTTGGCAGATGCAGAGCAGCTCCCTCGCTGCACTCTATTGAAAGCCAGCCCTTGGCATGAGGGTTTCTAAAAAAACAAAGAAGAAAAAACCAAAAACAAAGCAAAACAAACAGAAAAAGGTTTAAAAAGAAAAAGAAAAACGAAAAAATGATTAGACCAATGTGGGGGAAGATAATATCTATTGGATCTCCTAATCCATGAATATAATCCTTATGATTATACAGTGGAAGTGACAAATAGATTCAAGGGATTAGATCTGATACATAGAGTGCCTGATGAATTATGGACGGAGGTTCATGACATTGAACAGGAGACAGGGATGAAGACCATCCCCATGGAAAAGAAATGCAAAAAAGCAAAATGGCTGTCTGGGGAAGCCTTACAGATAGCTGTGACAAGAAGAGAAGCGAAAAGCAAAGGAGAAAAGGAAAGATAAGCATCTGAATGCAGAATTCCAGAGAATAGCAAGGAGAGATAAGAAAGCCTTCCTCAGCAATCAGTGCAAAGAAATAGAGGAAAAGAACAGAATGGGAAAGACTAGACATCTCTTCAAGAAAATCAGAGATACCAAGGGAACATTTCATGCAAAGACAGGCTCGATAAAGGACAGAAATGGTATGGACCTAACAGAAGCAGAAGATATTAAGAAGAAGTGGCAAGAATACACAGAAGAACTGTACAAAAAAGATCTTCACGGCCCAGATAATCACAGTGGTGTGATCACTCACCTAGAGCCAGACATCCTGGAATGTGAAGTCAAGTGGGCCTTAGAAAGCATCACTACGAACAAAGCTAGCGGAGGTGATGGATTTCCAGTTGAGCTATTTCAAATCCTAAAAGATGATGCTGTGAAAGTGCTGCACTCAATATGCCAACAAATTTGGAAAACTCACCAGTGGCCACAGGGCTGGAAAAGGTCAGTTTTTCATTCCAATCCCTAAGAAAGGCAATGCCAAAGAATGCTCAAACTACCACACAGTTGCACTCATCTCACAGGCTAGCAAAGTAATGCTCCAAATTCTCCAAGCCAGGCTTCAACAGTAAGTGAACCATGAAATTTCAGATGTTCAAGCTGGTTTTAGCAAGGGCAGAGGAACCAGAGATCAAATTGCCAACATCCGTTGGATCATTCAAAACGCAAGACAGTTCCAGAAAGACATCTGCTTCTGCTTTATTGACTGTGCCAAAGCCTTTGACTGTGTGGATCACAACAAACTGTGGAAAATTCTTCAAGAGGTGGGAATACCAGACCACCTGGCCTGCCTCCTGAGAAACCTGTATGCAGGTCAAGAAGCAACACTTAGAACCAGACATAGAACAACAGACTGTTTCCAAATCAGGAAAGGAGTACGTCAAGGCTGTATATTGTCACCCTGCTTAGTTAACTTATATGCAGAGTACATCATGTGAAATCCCAGGCTGGATGAAGCACAAGCTGGGATCAAGATTCCTGGGAGAAATATCAATAATCTCAGATATGCAGATGACACCACCCTTATGGCAGAAAGTGAAGAAGAACTAAAGAGCTTCTTGAGGAAAGTGAAAGAGGAGAGTGAAAAAGTTGGCTTAAAACTCAACATTCAGAAAACTAAGATCATGACATCTGGTCCCATCATTTCATGGCAAATAGATGAGGTGGCTGACTTTATTTTTCTGGGCTCCCAAGTCACTGCAGATGGTGACTCCAGCCATGAAATTAAAAGGCGCTTGCCCCTTGGAAGAAAAGCTATAATCAACCTAGACAACACACTAAAAAGCAGAGACATTACTTTACCAACAAAGGTCCATCTAGTCAAGGCTATGGTTTTTCCAGGAGTCATGTTCAGATGTGAGAGTTGGACTATAAAGAAAGCTGAGCGCTGAAGACTTGATGCTTTTGAAGTGTGGTATTGGAGAAGACTCTTGGGAATCACTTGGACTGCAAGGAGATCCAGCCAGTCCATCCTAAAGGAAATCAGTCCTGAATATTCATTGGAAGGATTGATGCTGAAGCTGAAACTCCAGTACTTTGGCCACTGGATGCAAAGAACTGACTCATTTGAAAAGACCCTGATGCTGGGAAAGATTGGGAGCAGGAGGAGAATGGGACCACAGAGGATGAGATGGTTGGATGGCATCACCGACTTGATGGACATGAGTGTGAGCAAGCTCCAGGAGTTGGTGATGGACAGGAAGGCCTGGAGTGCTGCAGTCCATGGGGTCGCAAAGAATCGGACATGACTGAGCGACTGAACTGAACTAAAGTAGGCTTGTCATAGCTCTTCTTCCTAGGAGCAAGCTTCTTTTTATTTCATGGCTGCAGTGATTGTGGAACCGAAGAAAATGAAGTCTGTCACTTTATTTTATTTTTGTAGATTTGGTCAGATTTCTTCATAGACGATTCTGTTTTCCATGAATTACAACATTCCGCTCTTACTTTCAGTTGGTTTCTTTTTCCTGCCATGTTGCACCAGCTAAAACGTTCAGAACAATGTTAGACAGAAGTCTTGACAAGAGACATTCTCGTCTTATTCTTGATCCTAAGGAGTAATCAACCAGTTTTCCACCATTAAATCTGAGGCCCTTTGTTAGGCTGAGAAAGTTTCCTGTGATTCCTAGTTTGCTGGCACGTTTAAAATTATGAATGGCTATTGGATTTTGCAAATGTTTTTTCTGAATCTATTGAAATAATGATATGGCTTTTATTTTTAAATTTAATGTTGTCACTTAATTGAGTTGACTTTTTAAAATGTTGAACAAGCGTGCATTTCTAGAATTGATCCCCACTTGTATTGTTGGATTTGAGTTGTGAAGCTTTTCTTTAGATTTCTGCCTCTTGTGTTCCTGAGGAATATCTGTAGTTTCTTTTCTCGTGTTTGTCTCTCTTTGGTATCAGTACGATGCTGGCTTCATAGGATGCATTGGGAAGTGTTTCACCCTTTTTAATTGTTCTTAGTGAGTTTAGGTAGAATTGGTTTTATTTCTTCCTTAAATATTTGAAACAAGTCACCAGCTAATTCTGTCTAAGCTTGGACTTTTTGAACAGTAAGTGTTTTCCCTTAACTACAGATTTAGATAGACATGAAGCTACTCTGATCATTTCTTTTTGAATTCGTTTCGGCAGTTTGTGATGAGTTTGTTGTCTGTGTGTGGAAACACAGCTCTTCCCTGTCTGTCGGTTTTGTGTCTGGCAACTTGGCTGCGTTTGTTGATGAGTAATAACCATTTTTTGTTGCGTTTGTCTTTGATTTGCGGAAACTTTAGGGTTTTCTATACATAAGTTCAGGTCATTTTCAAAAAGAAGCAGTTTTACGTCTTCCTCCATGATTCGGATGTCTTTGATTTTTTGTCCTTCTTGAGTGCTCTGGCTAAGACTCTCGGTATTTTGTTGAACAGGGCTGTGGCAGTGAGCACCCTTGTCTTTTCCCTGATTTTAGAGGAAAGGCTTTCATCTTTTCATCATTGAGTGTGGTTAGCCATGGGATTGTCATATGTGGACATCACTATGTTGAGGTACGTTCCTTCTATACCCACTTTGTTAAGAGTTATTTTTTTTTTTCAATCATGGAAAAATGTTGAATTTTGTCAAATGCTTTTTCTGCATTTATTGAGATAAGAATATGATTTCCATTTTTCATTCTATTAATGCAGTATATCACATTGATTGATTTGTGTATGCTGAGGCATCCTTTCACCCCAGGGATGAATTCCACTTGATCATAGTGTATGATCCTCTATTTTGTTTGCTAGTATTTTGTTGACAATTTTTGACTGTATATTCATCAGGAATATTGATCTGAAGCTGTTTTTCCTTGTAGTTTCCTGATCTGGCTTCGGTATCAGGGTGATGTGATCTCGTAAAATGAGTTTGGGAGTATTCCTTCCTCTTCAATTTTTGAAAGACTTTGAGAAGACTTGGCATTAATTTTTCTTTAAGTGTGTAGTAAAGTCCCTTCTGAAGGAGGTCAGCCCTGGGATTTCTTTGAAAGGAATGATGCTGAAGCTGAAGCTCCAGTACTTTTTTTTTTTTCAATCATGGAAAAATGTTGAATTTTGTCAAATGCTTTTTCTGCATTTATTGAGATAAGAATATGATTTCCATTTTTCATTCTATTAATGCAGTATATCACATTGATTGATTTGTGTATGCTGAGGCATCCTTTCACCCCAGGGATGAATTCCACTTGATCATAGTGTATGATCCTCTATTTTGTTTGCTAGTATTTTGTTGACAATTTTTGACTGTATATTCATCAGGAATATTGATCTGAAGCTGTTTTTCCTTGTAGTTTCCTGATCTGGCTTCGGTATCAGGGTGATGTGATCTCGTAAAATGAGTTTGGGAGTATTCCTTCCTCTTCAATTTTTGAAAGACTTTGAGAAGACTTGGCATTAATTTTTCTTTAAGTGTGTAGTAAAGTCCCTTCTGAAGGAGGTCAGCCCTGGGATTTCTTTGAAAGGAATGATGCTGAAGCTGAAGCTCCAGTACTCTGGCCACTTCATGCGAAGAGTTGACTCACTGGAAAAGACTCTGATGCTGGGAGGGATTGGGGGCAGGAGGAGAAGGGGACGACCGAGGATGAGATGGCTGGATGGCATCACGGACTCAATGGACGTGAGTCTGAGTGAACTCCGGGAGATGGTGATGGACAGGGAGGCCTGGCGTGCTGCGATTCATGGGGCCGGGGAGAGTCGGACACGACTGAGCGACTGAACTGAACTGAACTCTCATCAGTGAAACCATCTGGTCCTTTGTTGGGAGGTTTTTGATTAATGGTTTCAATCTCTTTACTCACGTGCCTCTTAAGATTTTCTCTTTCTTCAGATTCAGTGTCAGTAGATTACATCTTTCTAGGAATTTATTGATTTCCTCTAGAAATAGTGACATTGCTCACAGTGGTCTCCGGTCATCCTTTGTGTTTATGTGGCACTAGCTGTAATGTCCTCTCTTTTGTAAGTTTATTCATTTGAATCCTGTCTTTTTTTCCTTGGCTAGAGATTTGTCAATTTTTATTTATGCTTTCAAGAACCAATCCTTAGTTTTGTTCATCTTTTCTATCATTTTTCTATTCTTTATTTCATTTATCTCTGCTCTAATCTTTACTATTTCCTTCCTTTTGTTAAATTAGAGCTTAGGTTTTTCTTTTCTATCTCTTTGAGATGTACTGTTAATTTAGGGGGAGATTTTTCTTTTTTCTTAATGGATGTGACTCCAGGTTTCTTTTGATTAGTTTGACAGAATATCTTTGGAAATCTGTACCAATTATTCATCGCTGCTTAACAAATATCCCAAAACCTAGTGGCTTAAAATAATAAAATTTTTATCTCACAGCTTTTTTTGGGCAAGGAAACTGGACCTGATTCATCTGGGTGCCTCTGAATTAAGGATTCCCATGGGGCTAATTTTTTCTTTTCCTCAGGCCCCAGTAGGGCTTATCTTGGCAAAGCATCAAACTGTTACCGATCCTATTTTTATTTAAAATTCATATTTTAATTTTCATGAATTTTTAACTTGAATTTGTATTTTTTTAAAATACTGCAATAAGATGTTATTTATTTTGATTGATGAGTTTTTTGCATGCTTCCTTATATTACTGACTGAGGCAAGTGCCTCACTCACCTCATCTTAGACTCAGCCCTGGATGTGTCTCGCAAGATAACCAGGGCCTCTTTAGCCACTATCTATAAGAGCATTGTCTTACTTTAAACATATTTGTGACTTTATATTTGATGTGTATTTATTTGATGTGTATTTCTAAAAGGCAGCATAGAGTTAGATGTTTCTTTATTGTGCATTATGACAACATCTGCCTTTTAACTGGGATATTTAGGCCATTTACACTGAAGGTTATTCGTGATTTGGTTAGGCCTGTCGTCCAACTGTTTGTTTCCTTTTTACGTATCTGCTCTTTGCTCCTTTTTCTAGCTTAAAAAAAATTAATTGAACATTGTTATTATAATTAGTTCCTGGCATCTAATCTCAGATTGGCTTATTATCTATAACCTTCGTGGTCTTATTTTAGAAGTTGCTTTAGGATTTGTAGTTTATGTCTTAAATTTATACTCTGCCTTCAAGTGACACTATACCACAGTACACGGTGTCAGGACCTCACAAGAAGCTCTTCCACGCCTCCCTCCTGCCCTTTGCACTATTGTTCCCATGCAGCTCACTTCTGCATGTCTCACAACCCCACACCATCTAGTTATTACTTTTGTTTAAACGTTGACTTGTCCTTTAAGATTATTTTTGTTTGGCTCTGCTGGGCCTTCCCCGCGGCATGCAGGCTTTCCCTAGTGTGGCGCGTGGCTCTCTAGGAGTGGCGTGCAGGCCTAGTCGCTCGGTGGCATGTGGGATTTTAGTTCCCCAGCTGGGGACTGAACCTCCACCTCCTGCACTAGAAGGTGGTTTATTAACCACTGGACCACCAAGAAGTTCCATGACTTAGCTTTTTTATTTTTAGGTGTATTTAGGTAATAACACTTTAAATATATTCACTCATATAGTTGGGATTCTCAGGTGGTGCTAGTGGTAAAAAAAACCCTGCCCGCCAGTGCAGGAGATAAAAGAGACTCAGGTTTGACCCCTGGGTCAGGAAGATCCCCTGGAGGAGGGCATGACAACCACTCTGGATATGCCTGCCAGGAGAACCCCGTGGACAGAGGAGCCTGGTGTGCTACAGTCCACGGGATCACAGAGTCAGACCCGACCGAAGCAGCTTAGCCACACACACTGACACAGTCACCGTTGCTGATGCTCCGTGTTCTTTTGTGGACATCTATAATTCCATCGCACATAGTTCCCTGACCGGGGATTGAACTCATGTCCCCTGTGTTGAGAGAGCAGAGCCACTGGGCTGCCGGGGAACTCCCATGAAAGACATTCTTTAATATTGTTCTGGTGTAGTTCTGCTGGTGATTAATTGTTTCAGCTTTTGAATGTCTGAAAAAAACTTTGCATCTCTGAATTTTTGCAAAATACTTTCACTGAGTACAGAATCCTAGGTTAACAGATTTTTTTTCTCTATATGTTTAAAGAATTATATTCTTGCATTGTTACCAGTGAGAAATCTGTATTTTCTTTATTTTTATGCCTTTATGAATACCTTATTTCCCTGATTTTTTTTCCTTTTTGGCCATGCCACATGGCATGTGGAACCTGGACCACAAGGGAAGTCCCCAGTAGGTGTTTTAAAGTATAGATTTTGTGATTATTCAGGCATAGCAAGGCCAACAGAGCCAAAGATGAGCCTTGAAAAGACAGTTCTAGTTTCTGAGAGGAAGGGGCAGGATGGGATGCTGGGGCTGGGTCAGGAGGCAGAGGGAGTGGAGAGAGTGGGAAATGTGGAGAGGAGACTTTACTGTGGTCTCCACAGATGGAGTTGGAAAGGCTGGGTGAACAGGCCTAATGTTGGCTGGTTTTAGCAATTCCAGGGTGCTCTGGGGATACAGGGGCTCCCTGGCTGTCTGGTTCCTGATCTGGGATGATGAGGGCAGGGGCTGGTGGTCCTGAGCATCAGAGTCCTATAGAGGAGGTGGTGGGTCTGTGCTCTGCCTGAGACGGTTTGCATGTCTGGCTTTTATCTCCAGGAGCCAGCCCCTCCCAGGGATGGGCAGTCTCTCCAGGGTCCCTGGAGCCCCAAGATGTCAAAGCACTCAAATACCAGACTAGAAAATGCAGTATTACAATGCAGCTTGGTGCTCCCTGCCCAGGCCTGTTGTGGCCCAACAAGGTAGCATGAGTCACACGTGCGTTCAGCATTTGAAACGTGGCCAGCCCAGTGTAAGTATAACAAAACACACATCTGATTTCCAAACTTAATATGAAAAGAAATGGTGAACTATCTATTCAATGGTTTTCATATTGATTATATATGTTGATGATATGTTGAACTGTTATTCATTTGGGTTGATTATATATGTTGATGATATGTCGAAATGTTATTCATTTGGATATATTAAAATTCATTTCTTTGTTCCTTTTTTAAAAAAATGTGGTTACTAGGTAATTCAAAGTTACATTTAAGGTTCACGTTATATTTGCCTTGGGTGGCCTGTGGCTCTTCTAACATGTTTCTGTGGGGGCTTCACAGCCCTGGAGGTGGGAAGGTCCTTACACCCCTCTTCCAGATGGGAACACCATACTCTTCTCTCCAGAGCAGGGGTGTTTGAGTCAATGTGACTGACCACCGGGAGCTCAGCTTCCACAGGATCCTGGGACGTCTGGGAGGGTATTTCCAGGTGAGACTGGCATTGATTTGTGGGTGCAGGAGAGCAGGTGGCCTGCCTGTGTGGATGGGCACCATCCCACCCAGCGAGGCTGGGCCAGAACACTGGCAAAGGAAGGAGAACTCCTCTGCTTCCTGTCTGGTTTCTCAAACTGGACACTGACCTTCTGCCTGTAGTGGTCAGACTTGGGCTAAATCTCACCACTGACTTTCCTGGGTTGCCCTCTTACAGACAGCAGATGGTGGGACTGCTCAACCCCCATAATCAAGTGAGCCAATTTCCCAAGATAAATCTGTATCTCTCATGGTTCTTTCTCTAGAGAACCCTAACCATTAATAACAAAGATTTGGGTACTGAGAGTGGTGCCAGAGGGTACAGAATGTTAAGAATGAATTTTCTGAATTCCAGGTTTCTAGGATCAGTTTTCTAACCTGTTGGGGTTTAAAGACACTGACGACTCTATTTCCAGCCAGAGTGAAAACGCCGGTAGTCCATGATGGGATCTGGCAAGAGAGATATTCAAAGTATTAATATCTGCACCTTCCCCATCAACCCCTCACACGATGCAAGGAGCTGCACTACTCTGTAGATGAGACTTTCGAACATCTTTGGAAAACTGGAGAATGTTGTAACACTGGCTGGTGTCTCCTGACGCCTCTGGACAAAGTGGTTCAAGAAAAGTGCGAGTCTGAGATTTCAAATTCCCAGCTCGAGAGTCTCATAAATAATCTTAAAGATAATCTCAGAAAATAACCTCATAGTCATAAATAATCATAAAAAGCTTCCCTGTATGGCCCGAGGAAAGCCTTATCTCCTTTTGCAAGACTGAGATTACCGACAGCCACATGCCCAATCTCATCCTGACTCACCACGTGAACTGAGCTCCCAGCCTTGCAGGGTGTCCACGGTTAAAGTAGGAAGACCAGGAGACTGTGTGTTGGGGTGAGGACATGTGGGAAGATCCTGGAGGAATGAGGGATCCTGAGCCCTCAAATTCTCATGAGTCCTCTTTGCCAGTGGAAGAAGTCTCTCCAGTGCCAATGAGTAAGAACCTTCCCACCTCCATCTGGAAGGGTTGACCCTGCATTGCCTGGGGAGATGCTAACAGTCCCCTGGAGAGGGTTGCCATGGAGGATGCTGCTGCTTCTCCTCAGGACACACCCTCACCACCTCTTGGCTTCTAGACCCATAATTCGACTCAAGTCCCAGCAGGTCCCCAAAGGTGAGGGGCAAAGTGTGACTCAGGACGAGGTGCTCTGTGCTCCAGAGGGAGCGGAGTTTTCTGATCTATGCAGACAGAAGCCGAGGGGATACGAGAGATGGATGCTGAAGGTGTAGGATCTGGAGGATGAAGTCTGTGGGACCGAATGTGTGGACCTGAGCCTCTGAGCAGAGATTCTGGATCTCCTGCTGCCACTCTGGAGAAGGGGGTGGGGTCTCACTGTTTTGCTGCTTGGCTGAGACAGGGGCCAAACCATGGCCTGTCATGATGGCCCGAACTGGAGGTGGCCTACCTCCCTTGTTCAAAGGTTTGGGGATGTAGGATGAGAGTGGGTTTGTTGAGTAAGCCCTGCCCACCCCCCTGGGAGGGCCCAGAAGGCCCTCTCAGCGGGACTGTGGGAGCGCACCCATGGGGACACCCCAAGGACCATATCCTCGGAGGGCTGCATCCTCTGCCACCCAGACTGAACTGGGAGACCCCAGGGTGCCCGGAGCCTAGCGGGGGCACCGCTGCCGAAAGCAAGGTGGGCGCGGTGGCAGGGATGACCATCAGGGGCAAGACAGTGGCCAGGACAGTCGGTATGGGGACACCCCAAGGACCATATCCTCGGAGGGCTGCATCCTCTGCCACCCAGACTGAACTGGGAGACCCCAGGGTGCCCGGAGCCTAGCGGGGGCACCGCTGCCGAAAGCAAGGTGGGCGCGGTGGCAGGGATGACCATCAGGGGCAAGACAGTGGCCAGGACAGTCGGATGCGCTGACCCACGGACTTGGCCGCTTGGCCCTGGTGCTGGTATGGAAGCCTGCCGGGCTCTTTCCTGACTAAGGAAGAAGTCCTAGGCCAAGTGAAGTAACGTCTACCTGAATCATAAAGACAGGGGGTCACGGCCACTCAGTGAGGCCCCAGGCTTAGCCAGCTTTCAGACCCGGGACCTTGAAGGGGAGGGGGAGGCCAAGTCCCTTGAGGACGGACCCAGGACACCCCTGGAAGTGGATGCTGTCTGCCTTTCTCCCAGCCTTCCCTGAGGACCTGCTGCTGCTTACAGGTGACTGTGAGCCAGGGAACAGGAAAAATGAGAGTTTCCAGGGGCCCCTAGACACTGGCTCTGAACCCATACGCACTCCAGGAGACCCAAGCCTCCCTGGGGACCCCCCAGTCAGATGGGCCCCTGGGGGTCAGGGGGTCGGGGCCGCTGCAGCTCAGGTCTGTCCATATCAGGCTCACCGGAAGGCACAGCTGGAAGATAAATCCTCAGCAGCTGGCAGCGTCCTCACATCAGTTCCCTGACTGTAGCGTAAGGGCTACGATGCGGGGAAAGGCCAAGTGGAGACCACTGGAACAGCCTCTACTGAGGAAGACAGCACACCAGCCAGCAGCTCTGGTTGGACTGCAGAGGTCAGTGCCTCCACCTAAGGCCTGAAGGGTGGAGGGGAAGAGGGGTGGTGATTCCCACCACATCCCATTCTATTTGGCTTATGCAGGAGGCAGTGGGTCTTGGAGGAATGACAGTAGGTCCTCTTAAGCTTAATGAGCTGGTGACTCCAACTGTAGCTGCCGTATCAGACGTGGTGTCATTGCCTGAGCAAATTCACACATTCCCTAGCGCCCAGCATGCAACCCTGGGTCTGACAGGCGCCTTTCCCTTCATCCTTGTGCCCGAGGCCCAGCAGAAACAGTTTGCTTTTACACGGCAAGGCCAGCAGTACACCCTCGCTGTCCTACATCAGGGGTAATTCTAGCCCTGGGTCACAGTGACAGGACACCCTCGCTCTCCTACATCAGGGGTTAGGCGACTGTCTAGCCCTGGCTCACAGTGACAGGACACCCTCGCTGTCCTACATCAGGGGTTAGGTGACTGTCTAGCCCCGGCTCACAGTGACAGGACACCCTCGCTGTCCTACATCAGGGGCAAGGCGACTCTCTAGCCCTGGGTCACAGTGATGGTACACCCTCGCTGTCCTACATCAGGGGTTAGGCGACTCTCTAGCCCTGGGTCACAGTGACAGTACACCCTCGCTGTCCTACATCAGGGGTTAGGCGACTCTCTAGCCCTGGGTCACAGTGACAGGACACCCTCGCTCTCCTACATCAGGGGCAAGGCGACTCTCTAGCCCTGGCCCACAGCTGAACTCACAGGGGCCTGGGTTCCTTTTCCCTTCCTCAGGACATCACACTTGCGCACTACCCTGATGGCATTTTACTGATTTTTGAGCCTATTGAGCAAGAAGCAGGAACTCCTCTAGGCTTACAACGTTTGAATATCAGAGGGTAGGAAATAAAACTAATGAAATTCAGGGGCCTCCCACCTCATTAAAGTTTCTAGAGAGTCCAGTGAAGTGGCAAGACATCCTTCCTCAGGCGAGGGATAGAGTATTCCATCTGGGCCCTCCTGCAACCAAGAAATGGAGGTGATGTAGTCTTCCTCCGGCTGTGCTACTCCGGCCCACTGATGGACTGGGCGATTGCTGGGTGGGGTGGGGGGCTCTGTAATGGGTCTAGGCGGTGCACCCCTGGAGTCAAGTGATCCAGCAGGTCCAGTGGTCCCTGAAGTGTCAGGGCAGAGACAGATGCTCTTTGAGTCTTCGGCAGCCCCTAGAGATGGATCACAAGGCAGGCCCTTAAGATTTGGGAGCAGGACTTTGCCATCCGCCCTAGAAAACTGCTCTCCTCTTGAGAAAAATCTCTGGGCCTGCTACTAGCCTTAGCAGAGACTGCTAACCACAGGTCACCAAGTTACCACACGACCTGCTCATCATGAACTGGGTGTTATCTTTATCTGACCCACCAAGCCAGAAAGCTGGGCGTGTAGGGCGACACCCCACCATCCGCTGGAAGTGGCATGTCGCTGAGCCTGCCCGAGCAGGCCCTTGGGCAGAGATCAGTGGCCTGAAGAAGCGGCTCCGATGCCCACGGCCCCCACCCCTGCTACACTGCCGTCTCTCTCCCTGCCTGCACTTCTGGGCCTGGCGGGAGGGGGTGGTTTCCTAGGATCTACCAACAGAAGAGGCACCTCGGTCTTGTTTACAGACGGTCCTGTGTGACGTGCAGGCTCCCGCCTCCAGAGACAGCCATCCCTCAGGGACATGGTGAAGGGCAGCCCCCCAGCGAGCAGAGCGCTGGGCGGTGCCCCTGGTCCTGCACTTCGCTTGGAAGGGGGAAGGGCCAGATGCGCGGCTATAGCGGGACCCATGGGGTCCGGGCAGTGCTTTGGTCGGGTGGATAGGGACTCAGAAGCAGCACGACTAGAAAATCGCTGACAAGGGAATTTGGGCAAGAGGCAAGACCCCCGAAAATATCCATGTCCCACATGAGTGCTCACCAAAGGGTGGGCTCGGCAGAGGGTTTTAGTAGCAGAGTGCGCAGGAGAACCATCCTGCAGATCCCAATCAGCCTCTTTCCCAGCCGACCAGTCATCGTGCAGTGGGCTGAGTCAAGTGGCCGTGTGGCAGTGATGGGGGGACAGATGGGTCCAGCAACATGGATTCCACTTACCAAGGCTGAGTGTCCAGTCTCCCAAGACCAACACCAAACCCCTGGTTTGGCACCGTCCCCCAGAGGGGCCAGCCAGCTACCTGATTAATTATACCAGCATGTAGCCGAGCAGGACGCTATGGGGACTTCCTGGAAGACAGCCCTCCACTATGTCTTGTCTGCAGAGAAACTTCAGCCTCCCAAACCTTCCCTGAGTTCCAAAGAGTAAATTTAATCACAGAAGTCAGAAAATGTGTAAAGAAAGGAAAACCGTCAAACAAGGCAAAACAATACTAGTTTAGCCATTAAACAGGAGGAGGCAATGGCACCCGCTCCAGCATTCTTGCCTGGAGGATCCCAGGGACGGGGGAGCCTGGTGGGCTGCCGTCTACGGGGCTGCACAGAGCCGGACACGACTGAGCAATTTAGCAGCAGCAGCTGCCATTAAACATAGTTCAGAACCTCGAGGTCCTCCTTCAGGGCTGTAGATGATATTCTGAACCATGTCCTTTGAGGTGCTTTGCAGACACTGAAATCCCCACCAGGCGGAGGAAGTTAACTGCACACTGCCCACCAGCACAGAGACCCCCACATGGGTTGGAACCAGAGGGTGGGCGATGCTGGCTCTGATTAGCTCATCACCAACCAACCAGAAGAATGTCCATGAGCTGATCACCCACCCCACAGCTCTCTCTTACCCTCCAGGGAGTTCAGGCCCTTTGGGCACCAGCTGCCTGGACTCCTTGCTTGGCACCTGCCGTAGACGCTGCACTTTCCTTCGCCACGACCGCGTGTCAGTAGATTGACTGGCTTTGCGACCCCTAGCTGAGTGGACCCATATCCAGTAACGGGACTGTTTTCATCATGGCTCCCAGGTGGCCTGTTGGTAAAGAACCTGCCTGCAGTGCATGAGGCCCCAGTGTGATGCCTGGGTTGGGGAGATCTGCTGGAAAAGGGATAGGCTACCCTCTCCAGCATTCCTGGGCTTCTCTTGTGGCTCAGCTGATAAAGAATGAGCCTGCAATGCAGGAGACCCGGGTTTGACCCCTGGGTTGGGAAGAGCCTCTGGAGAAGGGAAAGGCTACCCACTCCAGTATTCTGGCCTGGAGCATTCCAGGAACCGTATAGTCCGTGGGGTCGCAGAGAGTCAGACGCAGCTGAGTGACTTCTGTTCCTACTGGGACAGACACCCATGCTGGATACAGCTTTGCCTTCTCTGCATTCAGAACTTGTGCCAAGGCGAATGACAGAGTGCCTTATCCACCTCATGGTGTCCCACACAGTGTTGCTTCTGATTAGGGAATAGAGGGTGGTGAGGGGCCCCTGCCTGTGGAACTCACCACGTTCCCCACCATCGTGAAGCAGCTGGCTTGCCAGGCGGTGGAATGGCCTTTTGAAGACTCAGTCATCGCGCCAGCAAGGTGGCACTGCCCTGTGGGGCTGGGGCGGGTTCTCCACGAGGCTGTATGTGCTCTGAGTCAGTGTCCGCGGCCCGGCGCTGGCTCACGGCGGAGGCTCCCGGGATCAAGGGGTAAAGTGGCAGCGGCCTGGACTGTGGCGCTAGTGGGCCACCGGCGTGACAGCTCCGTCCTGTTCCCGAGACCGCGCGTGCTCCTGCTCAGAGCTCTCAGTTCTACCAGGGGCTAAGGCAGTGAGTCCACTAAACCGGGAGTTCGGGGTCCTCGTGTCTCGGAATCAACAGGCAGAGAAGGGACTCCCCGTGCCGGCCGGGGTGCCTGATCCCTCCTCACCGGAGGTGAGAAAGCACACGAAGGCGCCGGGGGTCTGGGACTGAGGCCAAGGGAAAACGACAGGAGCCCANGGACACGACTGAGCAATTTAGCAGCAGCAGCTGCCATTAAACATAGTTCAGAACCTCGAGGTCCTCCTTCAGGGCTGTAGATGATATTCTGAACCATGTCCTTTGAGGTGCTTTGCAGACACTGAAATCCCCACCAGGCGGAGGAAGTTAACTGCACACTGCCCACCAGCACAGAGACCCCCACATGGGTTGGAACCAGAGGGTGGGCGATGCTGGCTCTGATTAGCTCATCACCAACCAACCAGAAGAATGTCCATGAGCTGATCACCCACCCCACAGCTCTCTCTTACCCTCCAGGGAGTTCAGGCCCTTTGGGCACCAGCTGCCTGGACTCCTTGCTTGGCACCTGCCGTAGACGCTGCACTTTCCTTCGCCACGACCGCGTGTCAGTAGATTGACTGGCTTTGCGACCCCTAGCTGAGTGGACCCATATCCAGTAACGGGACTGTTTTCATCATGGCTCCCAGGTGGCCTGTTGGTAAAGAACCTGCCTGCAGTGCATGAGGCCCCAGTGTGATGCCTGGGTTGGGGAGATCTGCTGGAAAAGGGATAGGCTACCCTCTCCAGCATTCCTGGGCTTCTCTTGTGGCTCAGCTGATAAAGAATGAGCCTGCAATGCAGGAGACCCGGGTTTGACCCCTGGGTTGGGAAGAGCCTCTGGAGAAGGGAAAGGCTACCCACTCCAGTATTCTGGCCTGGAGCATTCCAGGAACCGTATAGTCCGTGGGGTCGCAGAGAGTCAGACGCAGCTGAGTGACTTCTGTTCCTACTGGGACAGACACCCATGCTGGATACAGCTTTGCCTTCTCTGCATTCAGAACTTGTGCCAAGGCGAATGACAGAGTGCCTTATCCACCTCATGGTGTCCCACACAGTGTTGCTTCTGATTAGGGAATAGAGGGTGGTGAGGGGCCCCTGCCTGTGGAACTCACCACGTTCCCCACCATCGTGAAGCAGCTGGCTTGCCAGGCGGTGGAATGGCCTTTTGAAGACTCAGTCATCGCGCCAGCAAGGTGGCACTGCCCTGTGGGGCTGGGGCGGGTTCTCCACGAGGCTGTATGTGCTCTGAGTCAGTGTCCGCGGCCCGGCGCTGGCTCACGGCGGAGGCTCCCGGGATCAAGGGGTAAAGTGGCAGCGGCCTGGACTGTGGCGCTAGTGGGCCACCGGCGTGACAGCTCCGTCCTGTTCCCGAGACCGCGCGTGCTCCTGCTCAGAGCTCTCAGTTCTACCAGGGGCTAAGGCAGTGAGTCCACTAAACCGGGAGTTCGGGGTCCTCGTGTCTCGGAATCAACAGGCAGAGAAGGGACTCCCCGTGCCGGCCGGGGTGCCTGATCCCTCCTCACCGGAGGTGAGAAAGCACACGAAGGCGCCGGGGGTCTGGGACTGAGGCCAAGGGAAAACGACAGGAGCCCAACCCAGGCAGGACCACTGATGACCCGACCCTCTAGGAATGAAGGTTTGGCTCAACCACCAAGCACAGAACCACAGCCAGCTGAGGGGCTCGCTGAAGACACAGGGAGCACGGAGCAGACGGTGGGAGAAGGTGGTCACAAACGTTGAGCACAGCCTCGCGAGCGGTGACAGGAGCCAGAGGTGTGGCTGTGGCGCTCATTTCCCCTTCTGCTGTGCTCACCGCTCAGTCACTGTCGTGTCCGACCCTTTCGACCCCATGGGCTGCAGCACGCCAGGCTTCCCTGTCCTTCACCATCTCCCGGAGCTCGCGCAAACTCACGTCTCTTGAGTCGATGATGCCATCCAACCATCTCAGCCTCTGTTGCCTCCTTCTCCTCCTGCCCTTCTGCGGTAAGTGTCATGGAACCGAACCAGTTCAGGTTTGCTCTCCTGCGTGCGGCAGAGCCAGTCTACTGACTTGTGGTTGTGGTGAAGGGAAGTGCAGCGTTTATTGCAGGTGCCAAGCAAGGCATCCAGGCAGCTAGTGCTGGAGAGGCCTGAACTCCCTGAAGACTCACAGGGAGAGGGAAGAGAGTGATGAGTGATCAGGGTGAATGATCCGCTTGTGGACGTTCTTCTGATTGGTTGGCAGTGAGGTAATTGGGAGTCAATGTCAACCTCTGATTCAAACAAGCCTGGGCTCTACCTGCTTGTAGGCAGTAGGCAGTTAGCTTCTCCTGCCTGCTGGGGCTTCAGCACCTGCAGAGCGGCTCAAGGGATGCGGCTCAGCACACCGTCTGCAGCCCTGGAGGAGTAACTCGAGGCCCTTGACTCGACTGGCTGCACTGTTCTTTCGTCTTCCTCAATTGTCTTCTTTCTGCGTTTCTCATTTCCCTGATTCCATCTGAAGTGTTTCCACACACAGTGGCAGGGCGTGCGGGGAGGGAGGCTCCGTTCTGGGACGGCCCCATCGGGTCCTGCTGGGAGATGCGTGTGCGCATTTCTGTCTCGCTTGTCTTCTCCTCTCGTCTCGTCACACAAGATGCCCCGACTGTGAGCCACAGCATTTAGGCCTGGAACTTACAGCAGTGCTTAAGGGTGTCAGGAGAGGGGGACGCAGCCCCAGCCTCCTCCTCCCCTTCTGCGGCAGGAGGGCATGTGCTTTCATTTGTAGGCAGGACAGCTGTGCCCCACGAGGCAGAACTATGCCCCTTCTACTGCTTTTGTCTGGAGCTCAGGCATGGATTCAGGAGCTGGGTACAGGTGCCGTGTTGACAAGGGGTTGGATGTGTGATGATCAGTTTTGAGTGTCAACCAGCCCAGGCCACAGGTGCCCAGATTAGACTTTATTTCTGGGTGTGTCGGCGGGTGTTTCTGGATGGGGTAAAGATTAGAGTCAGCGCCCACTGCAGCGTGGACTAGCATCACGGAGTTCGCTGAGCAAGCGCTTGAAGGGAACAACGGATGTGGTGGGAGGAATTCACCTTTCCTCCTCTGTCTGTGCTGGAGCTGGGACCGCCCAGCTTGCCATCTCCCGCCGCTGCACTGGGGCTTACACCACGGCCCCCAGGTTCTCAGCTCTCCACACTTGGACGGGATCCCACCAGCACATAGGCTTTCTGGGTCTGCCTCCTGCAGATGGTAGACATGGGGCTTCCCAACTCTACCATCATGGGAGACCGGCTTCCTCATCATAAACTTCTTGTTACATATTATCTGTTTCTCTGGAGAATCCTGACTGGTCATTGGTGGGTATGATGCTTGATGTCTGGAAGTACTTCATGTCCCATGGCTCCTGCCCACCCCACTGGATTCCAGAAGGTTCTGGACTCCCAAATGACCTGGGCACACAGGTGGGACTCCTGTATGAAGGCTGCAGGACAACCTGTGGGCTTGGAGAAGCTGCTGGCTTGGCCCAGACTGGCTACCTGCCTCCCACCTGTGCCCTGACCCAGAGAATGCACTTAGGTAGCCAGGGAGGAAGGCCCCGGAGGGGTGGACAGAGAGGTGGGCAGCAGCCCTGGGCCACAGGAGGAGTGAGGAGCCCAGGCCAAGGCAGCTGGCAGTCAGCCCTGCTTGTCCTCACCCGGGCATGGAGCTCGCCCAGCCTCTGCCTGGTCCAGTTCCGCCCCAGGGGAGGCCCCAGAGGGTCCAGAAAGCTCCATCACTCCGAGAAGGGGGACCCAGAGCCTCTCTGCGCCTCAAGTGTCCCTAGGGTGCCCCACACTTTCAGGGTCTGCACCCCAGTCGCATGGAGCCTGTGATTTCAGAGTGGGCAAGCGCTCAGCTTTGGTCACCCCGGAGCAGGGGTTGGCATGTCCCCCTGGAGCAGCAGGACGCTGGGCTGCTGGGACCTCCCAAGGTCAACGGCAGAGCTGGGCCTGGACTGCTCCCCGGTCCCTTGGCCACCGCCCACTCTCACAGTGGCCAGCTCCTTCTGATCCTCTGTGCTGGATGTGAGGTCCCTTTAGCGAAGCAGGGTCATGCATGGCCTGGGCACAGGCGGTGCCCTGTGGACACAGAGAGAAGGGAACCTGTCTTCCCGCATGGAGCCCTCAGATGGGCACCCAGGATGAGGGGCACGCTGTGCACAGCACAGGGCAGAGGGATCCAGACAGGGTTCTGGTGACGCAGCCTCAGAGCTGAGCGTGAGGCCAGCGCAGAGGGGGGCCCAGGCTTAATCCCCAGGGCCCGGGCATGATCCGACTCGCCGAGGTAATGACCCTTCTGCTTCCAGGCAGTGGACAGGTGGGAGGGGCAAAGCCGGAGTCCAGGAGGCTGGGGAGAGGCAGAGGCAGCCCCCAAGACTGTCCGGGCCTGGAGGCCCCGTGGAAGTTCAGGCAGAGCCCTGTTTGCAGGACTTGGGAATTTTCCTTGGCACCCTTGGCAAGGGCAGGCAGATTCCTATCCAAATAACCCTCAGGGAAGGAGGGGGCGGCTCTTACCAGAGAGGGGGTGCAGAGGCGAGCCAGGCCTTCTGCTCTGAAGAGACCTGATTCCTATCTGGATTGCTCCACTGGCCAGAGGTGTGACTGTGGACACATTCCATGTCCTTTCTGAGTCAGCTTCTTCCTGAGAAATGGGGCCCCACAACCACCTGGCTCCTGGCGAGAGCTAGACTCCAGGTCACTTCCTACAGCAGGCAAGCCGACCAGACTTGCCAGAATCCTTCACGGGGCCTGGAGCCAGAGGGCGCCACCAGGCAGGCAGGAAACCCTCGCCAGGGTGCCCTGCGGGGTCCTTGGGAGGCGCCCCAGCTCCCCCTACCCCTTCCCCATGCCAGCAGAGTAAGTCTGCTCGAGGTAGCTGGGCCTGCCCCTTACCCCCGCCCTCCATTCCCAGAGGTCTTGGCCCGAAGGGTCTGGTCACTTTTCGGGAAAAACCTGCTGGGTATGGCCTCCCCAGGGCATGGCCATTTGGCTGGCCTTCCCAGGCCGCGGGGCAGGACAAAACTCTCCCATTAACGGCGCACGTCCAAAGTCCCTGCCCCTCAAACCCCGAAAGGTACCCCCGTCGGTCAGGGGGAAAGGCGGCTGCCCCCCGGCTTCCCCCACAGGCCAATTCCAGCGCAGGGGTTAGGTGGCCGGGGCTGGCACTGAGGGAAAAGGGTCATGAAGGCGGGTAGACATCCACGGGTGAGCGGCCCGAGGGAACCGGTCCAAGAAGGGAGGACGATTTGAGGGGAATATGGAAAGCAGAGGAAGCTTTGAGAGCGGGGCAGAGGGGAAAGGCAGGCTGACTGCCCCCGGGGTGCTAAGCGGCCTGAGCAAATCGCCAGGCCCTCGCCTCAAAGATGCGCAAGGCCGGGGCAGACTGTGTAGGTGGCAGGGAACTGGGGGAACGCGCCCCAGGAGCCAGACCTCCGCCCCCCACCCCACCCCAGAGCGCTTCTTAAGCCCCGCCTTGGCGGGAGGACGGAGTGGCCCTCTCGCAGGCCCCGCAGAATAACAGGTGGGCGCCCGGCCAGGAACAGGTGCGCGTGGGAGCGCGCGCCCACCCGGGGCGCGGGGAGGGGGCCGGGCGGGGCCGCGCGGGCGCCAAGCTTTGTTAGAGACGCTCCGGGAGCCACGCGTCTGGCGCACACGCTTCCTCCCAGGGGCCGGGCGTGGGGCCGCGCCCGCCGCGATTGGCCGAACGGGCGGCCCGCCATTGGCTGAGGCCCCCCCACGCCCCTCGGCCTCAAGGGGCGGAGCGTGGGTGCCGGCTGCCCGGCGCGTGCTGCCCCCGGGGGTCTCACGCGCCTCCCGAATGGCTGCGCGGCCTTGGCGGTGGACACACCCTCCCCTCAAAGGCGGACGCGGCGAGGGGGCGTACCCAGGACCGGTGAACGGCAGCTTCGGGGAGGGGGCGGCGGTGCGCCCGCGGGACGCGCGGACTGCATCTTGGGGGCGCACTGGGCACCTGTTGGGAACAGGGACGCACTGGGGGCCTGAGGGCTGCGCCTGGGGGACTGGGTGCGGTCTTCGGAGGCTCACCGCTCGGTCTTTTGCAGACTGTGCGCCAGGGGCTGGGCGAAGCGTGGCGCGAGGGGGAGGCAAGGGAAAGAGGGCGTGAGAAAGGAGGCGGCGGCGCAGAGGAGGGTTATCTATATATTTAAAAACGCGCCGCCTGCGCCGCTCAGGGAAGACCTGGCGAGCGTCTGACAGCACGCGCGAGTCACGAGCCCCCCACGCTCCTTGGCGCGCACTGCCCGCCCTCTCCCGACCTCCTGCACCTTGCTGTCCCCGGACCCCGGACGACGTGGGGCCGCGTCCCCCAGGGAGTCTTGGCAGCACAGTGCCCGATCGTCGTTGAGACTTGACCGGCTTTCCTGAGCTCTCGGTTCTTTCCCTCCACCTTTTCGCGGCGCACAGACTCGGGGGAAGCGCGGGGCAAGTGAATGCAGACGCGATGGACAGCCGCGCGCTGCCCCGGCCCGCGCCCCCGGCGCCTGGTGTCCCGGGCTGCTGCGCCGTTCGCCGGCGATCGGAGTCCCCAGAGCTGCTGCGCTGCAGCCGCCGCCGGCGGCCGGGCGCGGTGGACCCGGGCAGTGGAGCGGCGGCCGTGGCGCGGCGCAATGAGCGCGAGCGCAACCGCGTGAAGCTGGTGAACTTGGGGTTCCAGGCGCTGCGGCAGCACGTGCCGCACGGCGGTGCCAGCAAGAAGTTGAGCAAGGTGGAGACGCTGCGCTCGGCGGTGGAGTACATCCGCGCCTTGCAGCGCCTGCTGGCGGAGCACGATGCTGTGCGGGCGGCGCTGGCCGGGGGGCTTCTGGCCCCGGCCGCGCGCCACCCCCTGCCCCGCGCTCCATCGGGGACCCCCGCCACCGCCGCCTCGCCCTCCTGCGCCTCGTCGTCCCCGGGTCGTGGGCACAGCTCGGAGCCCGGGTCGCCGCGTTCTGCCTACTCGTCGGACGACAGCGGCTGTGAGGGCGCCCTGAGCCCCGCGGAGCGCGAGCTGCTCGACTTCTCCAGCTGGCTAGGGGGCTACTGAGCGCCCGGCCCCGCAAGGTAGTCTCCGAGAAGCGGGAAGGAGGGAGGGTTGGAGGTAGGGCGGCTGGGCGCGGTGGAGACAACGGCCTCGCCGCTCGCGCCCCCGAGGTCGGAGCGAGGCCGGAGCGACGGCCTGGATTTCGCTCCCTCTTTATTCCTCCCCAGACTTCTTCAAGCCTGTGCAAGACCAGCGTTTGTTTGTCCGGGATTGCAAAACTTCCCCCTTGCTGCTCTGCCTCTGTAGGGGGAGCGGGGAGACGGAGGGCTGGGGCGGGTGAGGCCCCGAGTGTTTGCGGATCACGGGGCAGACTAGGGCGCTGGGAGGCGGAGAGACTTTGCATTGCAAATTGCGCGCCCGGCCCGGTGGCAGAAATGAGTCGGCGGGGCGCGGAGCCCTGACTCACCCCGGCTCGGAGCGCTCGCCCCGCCCGGCGCCCGGGGCCGGGCCACACACCGAAGCAGAGGCTCCCACGGAGACCTGGGCTCCAAAACCCACCCAGAGAACGAAACTGCCGACTCCGCTTGTGGGGGTGGGGGAGGGCCGGGCTGCGCGGGGTCTCCGGGCCGGATCCCGCACTAACGCGCGTGCCTGTCCCCCCTTCCCTCCCAGCGGCGGGGAGCGCGCTCACCTCTGCGGAGCCAGCCGGTTGGAAAGGCTCCCGCCTCCGTGTTCGTCGTTCCGGCCAAGCCACCATCGAGCCCGGGATCCAGCGGATGCTCCCCGGCCATCCAGCCTGACCCAAGGCTAGTGCGCAAGCGGTCGCGCCTGACCTCCTCCTCCCGGCGGCAGCTTCCTCGGATCCCAGCCACCCTGTCCGCAGAGACCTTCCACTGGACTGGGGCTGCGGAAACGACTCTTGGAGGTTTGAAGGGGAGAGGGCTTTGTGACGACGCAGATTGTGTTTTTTATGAACGCTTGCACTTGAACTGCTCAGGGACACTGGCTGCGGTATGAAGGCTTATTTTTGTGCAAAGAGCCCTTAGATTTAGAACTCAATAAAGACTGTTTATTCCCTCCGACTCCCTCTTCCTGGAAGTTGTGAACCTGGCTGAAATCTCCCTTGCCAAAGCCCTGGGGCAGAAGTCCCTGTGAGCGTCCCCTTGCAGCTCTGCCAGCTGGGGAGAGACCAGCCTCAGGAAGCCTGTTTCAGGGGAGGTGGATCTATATATAACCCGGTGCTGTGTATCAGTGGTGGGGGGGTACCTGCTCCATACCCCTGAGGCCCCCCATGATCCAGGTGAGGGTCCCGTGTGGGTGAGAGGGTGGTGGCTTCGACCCTCGACCCAGCAGGCTCACATCTGTGGTCGCGTCTCCCTGGACCCCGCGCCTCCATCTGGGGGTTGCTCTGCCGGGTGGGCCTGGGGCTCCTGTCAGGTGTCAAGGCGCTGGAGGGTGGTCCAGGCAGGGCTGCCTCACGGCTGGGACGCTGAAGTCTTGCAGGCTGCTGACTGGGATCGGGCTCTAAGGCAATGCCCTGCATAGGGCTCAGCCTGAGGGGGTCCGACCAGTGGGCCCCCAGGCTGCCCTCTGTCTCGGGGTCCAGGTTGCTGCGGTCAGATCCCCGCTGTCTGCCACCAGCTGGGTGACCCCGGGCAGGGCTCTCCACCTGGCAGTGGGGGGACCTAGAGTTTCGGGAGGACGGGGGAGAGGTGCCTGGCCATGTCCAGCCCACCATACTCGGCCGAGGCCTGGGCCCTGCCCGCCTATTTGCGGGTGGCGGCTGTGAGGGCCTCCTCTGAGAGGAACAAGGAGGCCTCCCCAGGCTCCCCGAGCTCAGAGGTGATTACTCAGCCCTACCTTTGACCAGAGCCCCGGCGGCTTTGAAGTCTCACCCTACCCAGAGTTCTCTTTATTGCACGGGTTGGGGGTGGAGCCGACAGGGATCCCCCAGGCTGCTTTCGGATGCTAAAGGCACCCCTTCCTCCTGCGGGGAGTGGTTGGGTCACAGCCGTTGGAACCCGGGCAGGTTGGGGCGACTGGTGTTGGCAGAGCAGATGTCTCCCGGGTGAGCAGGGTGACATGCTGGGTGGGTCTGACGGAGGCTCAAGCTTGGCGGGGTCAGCAGAGCAGCTGTGGCTGGGGACTGCGGGGTCAGGAGTGATCTGGCCTCATCCAAGGAACAGACGAGGCGTGTGACGTGGCCCCCAGCAAGGGCCAGCCTGCGGCCTTCCCCAGGGTCCACGGCGTGGTCGGTGACCTCGCCGAGCCTCTGGCTCCGGCCTCTGCTGGGCCTCCTTACCTTGACCCAGGGAAAGGCGTGCAGCTCTCAGGACAGGAGTGGTTGTGGGCAGGGTAGTGTCACACGTGGGTGTTGGCTGGCAGGGGGTGGGGGCGCACGGGAGGGGCAGGCCGAGGGGGACTGGTGATGGAATTCTGCCAAGGGTAAGAGCTGCCATTTCTGGGCTTCTGTTTTTATGGAAAATCCTAAGCGTGTGCAGAAGTTTGAGAACTGCTGGACGTGCCAGGCACGGAGGATGCGGTGGTGCCCGAGGAATCCCCACCCCTCATGGAGCTGACATTCCAGCAGGGCACGCAGGCTCCATCTAACCCACAAGTGACATTGTTGTATCAGGCGTCCAGCATCCGGCCTGGTCAATGGTGGACATGCCAGATCTGGGAGAAGGCTCTGAGAAGCCCCCAACACCAGCAAAGAAACTGAACACAAGCCCTCGGCTGTCCATGCACACCCCCACCCCCCACGTGGTTCTGAAGCAGCCCCCAGACGTCGTACGGTTCCACCCATAAATTCTCCAGATGGGCTTCCAAGGGGAACCCCAGTACCTTGACCCCCCCAAGTGAACAACAGCTCTTTTCATTTTGTCAAACACCCAGCGAGTGGCGCAGCCCTCTGCCTGCCTCCGTTTTCCAAGTTTGTGATTTTTTTTTTTTTTGACTGCATGATTGTGGAACTTCCCTGACCATGGATAGGGCCCGTGCCCCCTGCGGTGGAAGCAGAATCAAGCACTGGACCCCTGGGAAGTCCCTGGTTTTTATAATAAGGATCCGGCGCAGATCCACACTGGAGTTAAGCCTCTCGTGAGCATCCCTTCCCCAGCCGATTCACGAGGAAGCGAGGTCATCCGTGTCCCAGCTGCTGGTGCTCACTGGGTACTGGTCCTGCGTCTCCTGTGACTGGAGGAGATGGCTCGGAAGCAGAGGCAAGATCAGACTCCAGTTTGGTTTCTGGTTCCTGCGCCTCAGAGCATGTTCCTGGCTCTGCATCCCATGTGGTGACTGATCACTGATTATCTGAGCAAGCTCATTTTAAGAGAAGAGTGGGCTGTGTTTGACCAGGCAGGATGCTGGCCTGCCTGCTCACCCTAGGCAGAAAGCGCCCCGTCCCCCGCCAGCCTCCGTAACCGGGTGCCGATCGCTGCCCCCTTTACAGAACCGGAAAGCACAGCTCTGAAAGATGAGGCGCTGGAGGTCGTAGGGCCTGAAGGTGACAGAACACGGGACTCAGACAGGGACGGCTGCATTCCTGAGTCCTTGCAGTGGCCCCTTCCAGGAGGGCGGGGCTGCCTGGGGCTCTCCTGGGGGGCACACTTGGCCATTCCGTGTTCCAGACCAGCACGTTCGCTCGGGTCCCCACCCTCAGCTCCGTGGTGGGGGCAGCGGGGCTCTCCTGGTGGCCTGTGGCCCAGGCCTTGCCCCCTGCTAGAGGTCGGAAGCCGATTTTAGATCGAAGGGGTCTGGGGTTAGGTGGGGACCCCCACTGTGGTGGTGGGGGGGAATGGTGCCTTGGGGTAAAGCTGGGTGGGACCGGGGGAGTCTTTCCTACGGGTGGGCAGGTGGGCAGGTGGTCTGGATGGCCACAGCCCCCAGGGGCGCTCTGGGGGCGCCATGCCATGGGAGGTCAGGATGTTGTCTTCATTATTTGTGACAATGGGTTTCCTGAGGAACCCTGCTTTATAGTCCCAGGAGGCTCCCTGTGGCTAAAACTCACCCAGTCAGGGAATGATGTGTCCCTGGAGGCCACCCACATGGGGCCACCCTCTCGGACGCTGGAGTCCAGCACAGGTGCCCGCTGGCCTCGTCTGCTCTGCCAGGTCCCCTGCCTGGTCTTTCTGGAAGCTCCACTGGGCGCCTTCTCTGTGCCTAGGTACAGCAGTGCCCAGGGAAGGCCTGCCCTCAGGGGCCTGTGTTCTGGGCACACGGCACTGCTTGGCCCTTGGCGGACACACTGGTTCCAGGGGAACATCAGGCCCTGGGTGTTGTCGGGTCACGTAGCGTCTCGGAGCCGTGCCCCTGAAACGGAGCTTGCAGTCCTGTCGCAGAGCCGTCGCCTGTCCTGTGTGCTGGGACCAGTGTGTCCCGAGAGGGCCAGTGAGAACCGCCGTGGTTCCTGCCTGTTCCAGGGCAGCCCCTCCCTGGAACCCCCGGCCCAGGGCTGGCTTCCTTATCTGCAGGGCCCTCGTGCAGAGTGAGGTCACAACGAGCCGCCCTTGGTCAAAAGCGAGGGAAAGTGACGCTAAATGTGCGGAGATCGCTTTTCCCTTTATTCCACCGCCCGTCTTGACGTAGTGTTGCAAACTTGCTATTTAATGCCATTCAAGTAAAGAAAGTTAATAATTTATTGGCGTGAATTTCTATACTGTACGATGCTAGTGTTAGATGTAGAGATAAGTGCGTTAACTGCCACGCAGAATCACCGAAATGGCGCCACTGAAATGTTGCAGCTTGCACGTAATTTTGCTGCTGTGGAACAGCAGAGACGCTGCAAAGACTACATACCCGCATTCTGCCTGCACCTGCTCCCGTCAGCTGTGGCCGAGGAAGGGCTGAAAGGAGGAAATTCTGGGCTCACCCGTCCCCGTTTTTGGCCTGTGGTTGGTTATTTTCCACCTAAGCGGTCACCGGTGCGGGCGGTCACTCGAGGAAGGAGGGACGGTGGGTGCCGTGCGCGTGCATGTGGAGCAGGTTCTGGCTGGACTGAGGACAGGGCCCTGCGGCTGTGGCACCCCGCCTGCTGGTGGAGGAGGCAACCCGCGGACCTCAGGTCTCCCCGGGCCCCATGTCGTGGGTCCCCGCGAGCACTGGTTCCTCCGAGGGGCTCTTCCTGGAGGCGCTGGTTCCTTCCGCGCACGTGGCCCGCATCTCTCTGCGTCCGTGCGTCCTCTGCTGGCCCATCGACCTTCACCTACGAACACTGGCCTTTGCCCTGGTGTCCGCCGGGCTCCAGCGACTGGGAAGCTGAGCCTGGTGTCCGCCGGGCTCCAGCGACTGGGAAGCTGAGCCTGGTGTGCATCGCCCCCTACCCTTCACGCCCAGCTCGGGGGGGGGGCACGTGGGGAGGCAGCCAGAGCAATGTGCATCATCTGAGCCAGAACAAGGGTGAGTCTGAGCATGGAAGGGACCGGACATCAGCCGTGGGGTCACGGGCTCACCTTCCCTCTCGACAGAGACTGGGGGCTGGGTGGGCATTCGGGGCAGGGGAGGGGCCAGGCGGACCGCTGCTTAGTGCCATGGACGCTGGGGTCCTCACCCTCACGCACAAAAGCAGTCCCGTGTGGCCTTGGGGTGAAGGGAGGGGGATGCGCAGGAGGCTGGACCCCCGAGGAGCCGGCATGGGGAGGCCTGGATGGGGGTGGGCTGCGTCTGCCCCCACGTCCTTGCCGGGCCAGCCCTGCCTTCCTGCCTGTGCTGGGTCCCTCTAGGCCCCTGAATCCTAGTTGGGGGGGGGCCCTGGGGGAGGGCCAGGGCAAGGGAGGGTCCCGGGGTTCTGAGGCCACCAGGCCATGAGAGGACCCTGCAGGCAGAAGGGACGCGGCCGCAGAGGCGCTTTGAGAGGATGAGGCTGTACTGGGCCCAAAGGGTGCACGGAGGGTCCAGAAGGCCCGGGAGAGGCCCTGCTGTTTGAGGGGGCAGGGGGCACTTGGAGGTTCTGGGGGAGAGCAGGAGGAGGCTGGAGCTGACCTGGCAGGGCCAACAAGAGAAGGGTCTCAGCTGTGGCTTTGTGATGGGGGCGCTGCTGGCTGGAGGAGGCCCTGGGAGACAGATGGGGTTGCAGACCGCCGCTCGTGGGTGAGGAGGAGGGGGCCCGACAGGGCTTGTGGACCCTTTCCGGACAGCGCCGGTTGGGGTGGGGGCTGTCTGGGGGCCTCCTGGGGCAGGGCACTGGAGGACGAGGTCCACCTGGTCTTTGCTGCATCAGAGAGGAGAGTGGACGGGGGGCCTGTGGTCTGTGAGTCTACCTCGAGCTCTTTGGGGTCACGGTGCGGGCAGGCCCCTCAGGAGCCCCTCATCCTCCCAGCCCCTTCGAGGGGTCTTGCCCCCAGTTCCAGGCCCCAGGAGGCTCAGCGACCGGCCGGAGCCTCACAGAGACGCCGGGTTCTGAGCCGACAGCTGAAGCTCCGGGCACAGCTCCCCGCTCCTGCCTCCCCTCCTGGCCCCCACCTGCCTGGAGGGCACCATTGTTGGTGCTTCCGCTGGGATCACTGCCAGGGAGGGTCTCGTCTGCAATCAGGGACAGAGGGAGGAGCCAGAACGCCAGGCCTGGCCTCCCACACCCTGTCTTCCAACCGGGGGGCCCGGGGAGGCCACGTGGTGAAGGGGAGCAGAGACCTGGCTGGGCCCTGGGGGCAAGCGCCCGGCCCCTCTGCTGGTGCCCCCGGCCAGGGCCGCAGGCAGGTGGATGGAGCCTCCCCGCTTCCTGCAGGGGGACCCAGGACCCCCTCCAGCCCCACCCCCACCCCAGGGCAGATTGTGATTAATGAGGCAAATCTATCAGCCCCGGGGCGGCGGAGGTGGGCATGTGTGGAGGAGGGCAGACCAAGCATTTGTCTCGGGTGCCAAGGAAACTGCCTTCAGCCTGGCCACGTGCCCCCAGCAGTGCCCCCTGCTGAGCCTGGGCCCCTGCAGCCCCCCTTACATGTTGAAAAGGGCCTTTGTCACCAGAGCGCTGAGCCTCAGCTTCTCAGAGGGGGTCACCCCGAGAGCGCCCCCGAGCAGCCCCTGCCCAAGGCCACTCGCCAAATGGCGTGAGAAAGCGGGGTGGGTGCTCACCCCCTGCTGCATGCCGCCCCCGACTCTGCCACAAGCCCCGCGGGAGGGGTGGGGACTCGAGCCAGGTCCTGTCTGCCCGCCTCCCTTCAGCAAGACCCTTCCTCCGTAGTGACCGGGAAAGCCAGGCAGAGCGCTAAGGCACCTGGGGTGGACTTGGGAAAACTGAGGCAGGAAGGCAGGGGCCTTGACGGCCTTGGAGGCAGTGCATTCATCAGCCAGAGATGCTCTAACAAACGTCAGAGACGGGCGGCTCAGACAGCTGACGTTCACTGTCTCCAGGCCTGGAGGCTGGAATGCCAGGACCTGGCCCCTCCCCTCTCTCCTGGGTGTGCAGACGGCCGTGTCCCCACTGCCCTCTGAGTGTGTCTGTGTCCTGACCTCCTCTTCCTGTAAGGACCCCAGTCATACTGGACTAGGGTCCACCCTCGTGACCTCCTTTTACCTTCGTTCTGAGGTCCTGGGGGTCAAGACTCTAAAGAGGACTTGGAGGGGCACATTCAGTCCTTCACAGGCAGGGCTTTCCAGTAACCCCAGCCCCTCTCTGCAGGCCCAGCTGCGCATCCTCCGCTGGGACAGCCCCACCCCTCGGGGCCCTGTCCGCACCCTCGCTGCAGACTGGGGCCAGCCAGGAGACGGGCACCATCAGACAAGGGTCACTGCTGAGGACGGAGGGGCCTGGGTGGCCTCTCACCCTGAGGCCCTGGGGAGCCCACAGGAGGCCAGGACAGGGTCCAGGCCTTCCCAGGGAGGGGCCCTGTGTGCCCAGTACCTGCGACGTGGGTCCCGACAACCTGAAGGGGCAGGTGTCCCCTCACTGGGGGGATGGGCTGGTATCAGGCTGATGGGCGTCATCAGGACGTTTTCTTCTCCCCGCTTGTGCCCCTGGTGTTCTGCGTGGGGGCCCCACGTGGGTGGCCTCCCCCTGGTTCAGGTTTGGTACCCGGGACTATTTGAGGAGGTGCTGGCCGCCACGTAAGGCTCCCCGAGTCCTTCCCCTCACCGCGGATCGGCATTTGCCCACAAGTCCAGGCCTGGCCGCAGAGGCGGGCCATTGCCCGCATTGATAAGCATGCAAATCCCTAAACGAAGTCCAATTAATACCCAAATGAGGGCCTGGGAGCAGCTGGGGCTGCAGATGGGGCTGCGCTGGGCTTTATCTTCAGCCTCAAATATTTGTCTCTCATTTGAATGTCTTTTGTGGGACTGAAAGTGGGCGGGGCTCCATCGGGGGAAACCTGGCCATGCCTGGTTTGGGGAGTCGGGGAGTCGGGGAGTCACCCCTCCCACCTGCACTTCCTGCAGCGCCTCCTGGGCCCCATGGCCTCTCCCTGACCATCCCCTCCCCATCCCCTCCTGGACAGAGGCCTCTCCTCCAGCTGGTCTCTGTGCTGCTCACACCCTCCTGTGGGGCCCAGGGGAGGGACTCGGGCCCCAGGGGCTCAGCTCTGCTGGTCAGTGGTGTGGAGCAGTCCCGCAGGGAGGGCACACGTCATCCTCGGGGTGGGCACTAGCCGGAGGCCACGGTGGGCGACCGAGCGTGTGCGGCCACGTGCGTGCTGGTGTGCTTAGCACGCGCCCTACCCCTCCCTGCTCAGCTCAGCCTACTGTGTTGTGCCTATTTTACGGGCCTGGAAGCTGGGACTCTCGGATGTCGGAAGAGTTTCTGGGGCTGGGAGTCGCGGCAAGGCTGGCTGGCCCAGGGCTCTTACCAAGGAGGGGATGCACAGAGGCCGCTCGGACAGGGGGCATGGGGCCAGCCAGGGTGGGCTGTCCTTCCCACAATCTTCTTCCCACTGTCGGCTCCCCTGGCAGTCACCCCTTTACCCGCGACCGCCCCTCAGCTTGGACACGACCCCTCCTCTGGAGCCCTCTCCTCCCAGACGCTGGCTCTCTTCCAGGAAGCCTTCCAGGGCTGCCTTGCCCTGGTCTCAGTGGTCAGGGCCGATAAGGGCCTCCCGTGAGCTCTCTCTGGGAGGCAGGGAGAGAGGCGAACTGGGGGCCGGGTCAGGCAGCCAGGAGAGGGAAGCCCAGGGGAACCCCCATGCACCCCTGGGCCCTGTGTGTGCTTCCTGCCCCCTGGGGCCCCCTCACCTGGGGAACAGACCAGAGGGCACCTGGGGAGCCCAGGGGAGGGGGCTGAGAGGCTGTGGCCGAGGCTGGGGGATCCCCCGGGTAGAGTGGAGTGGACGGAAGGACACTCCTGCCGGGAGGACACCAAGGGGCAGTGCGGGCCCAGCCCCGCCACCGAGGGCACTGGTGGCCCCGCCCTGCCTGTCCCCTGCCCCGCCACCCAGGGCACTGGTGGCCCCACCCCGCCTGTCCCCTGCATCATGGGCTGCACTCTCATGGCTGCCTCTCTGGGCAGAAAGCAGAAGTGGAGTTGGGAGGGGGCACGCAGCCTCGAGGTGGGTGCTGGGCTGGAGAGGCAGCCTTTGGGACTCACTTTGGAGTCCCGTCTCCGGGATGCCTCGCCCCCGGCTCCCCAGCCCACCACCAGAGGCTGTCTGCGGCGGGGGACGGCTCTGGACCCGGTGGACTCCCCCTTGCCGCGGGCCCCTGAGGCCCTTCCCCTCCACCTGCTGCGGCCCTGCTGGAGGGTGTGCAGGTCTGCGAGGCACTGCCTGGGCACTGTGTCATCTCCCAGTCGGGGTGCAATCTACCTACAATGCACGCGTCTGCAGGGTCTGCTCACAAATTTTGCATGTGTGTACACGTGTGTAACCTCCATGCAGGTCACCACGAGAAATGTTCCTGGCCTGGCAAGCGGCCCCAGGACCCCCGCCCTCCACCCCTAGTCTGACCTGGATCACCAGGCACACCGCCTGTTCCTGAACGTCAGGTCAACCTCACCACACAGCCTGGACACTCGGTGTCCCGCTTCATGCAGGCTCCGCTCGGGGTGGTCAGGGCACTGGGACTTCTGTGTGCCTGTGTGTTGGTGTGTGCGAGCTCCTGTGCCCAGGTGGGGAAAGTCCAGGCTCCATCACTGACCTGCGTCTGCGTCCTGTGGCCACACTGGCCCGGAGCCACCAGCCCTGCCCTCTGCCCATGGGGCCGGGGCCGCGGTCCGTGTGCGTGTGTGTGTGTGGGGGGACGCTGGGCTTCTCTCCATGCCCCACGGGGTCAGCATCCTCATCCCCGTCCTGCAGGATGTTCAGGGAGGCCCCTTTCCGCCGCCTCTCCTCACATCCCTGTTGGAAGGAGTCGGTGTCAATAAGGTCAATGGATGCACCAATTTTAAATAGAGAAAAAGAAGCCAGCGTGCCTCCTGAGGTCTGACCTGCCATGTGGTGCTGAGCCTGGCAGGCTGGGGGCACAGGGGGTGAGGACCCTCCCTCCTCAGACTGGCCCACCCTGGTCCTCAGTCCCCAGGTGTGGGGACCTGGAAGGGAGGCGGATCTCTCGGGACTCTCTCGGGAGTCCAAGCTTGCTTTCCCACCGTCCTGGAGCCCCTGTGGGCGCTGGGAGGGGACCTGAGAACCTCCAGGCAGACGGGGCACCCTCAGGGGAGGGGCGCAGCCAGGCCTGGGCCCCCGCGGCCCCCAATCCCGCTTTCTGTCCCTCCCCGGCCCCTGCCTCCCCCAGGGCTGCCCCGGCCGTGTGCGGTCAGGTCCAACCTGTTCTGGGCAGGGCCAGCCCCCGGGGGTGGATTCCGGCTTTCTCTTCATGCGCCACTTCATCTGAAGGCTCACAGCCTGCCTCCGCCCAGCCTGCTCCTAAACACACACACACACACATACACACACACACACACAAAGACATATGCACACACACACACGGAGGAACACACGATGCACACATCACACACGTGCAGAAAGACACACACATTCACATACACTCAGACTCAGACACATGTATACACACAAAACATTACACAGTCATATACATATACACACTCAGACACATACACATACATATACACACTCAGACACATACACATACATATACACACATAGACACAGACACTCCACACACAGATACACACTCAGACACATGCACACAAATATGCACATATACGGACACACACACTCAGACATATACACATACGTATACACGCATAGACACAGCATTACACACACTCACAAATACACACGAACACACGGAGGAACACACAATACACACATCACACACATGTGCAGAAAGACACACACATTCACATACACTCAGACTCAGATACATGTATACACATAAGACATGACACAGTCATATACTTATACACACTCAGACACATACACCTACATATACCTGCATAGACACAGACACTCCACACACAGATACACACTCAGACACATGCACACAAATATGCACATATACGGACACACACACTCAGACATATACACACACATACACACACATAGACATTACACACACACTCAGACACATACATATATACACACACTCAGACACATATACTCACATAGACACAGACACTCCACACATAGACACACACCCAGACACATACACAAACATACACACACATAGACACAGACATTATACACATAGACACACACTCAGACACATACACAAAAATACAGACACACACTCAGACACATGCACACAAATATACACATACACAGACACACACTCAGACACATACACACACGTACACACACATAGACATTACATACACACTCAGACACACACACATATACACACACTCTGACATGTACACACATAGACACAGACGTTACACAAATAGACACACACAGACACATACACACACACAGTCAGACAAAGACATGTACACACATGCTCAGAGACACACACGTATATAGACACACATATGTTACGCACAGACATGAATACACACATACACACCCAGACAGACACACACACATATGTACACACGATCTGAGGCACCAGAGCAGCCCCACTCATAAGACATTATACACACACATACACTTGCATCACACACATATATGTGTGTATACACACATCATGCACACATATACACACATGCATGACACTTATGATACACACACATATACATTTGCACAACAGATTGGACATGACTTGGTGACTGAACAACAGCAACATACACACTCAGAGACCCGTACATGCACACACACAGACATGACACGCACACACACGCTCGGACACATATACACGCATAGAGGTAAAACATGTTCACACACAGAGACACATACATTGCACACTCGCACACACACACAGAGGCACATACATCACACATACACGCAGACACACATATACACAGAGAGACACATATATTGCACACACGCGCAGACATACATGTATACACACAGAGGCACATACATATATACACACACAGACATTACACACACACACACTTGGACACATACACACGCATAGAGATAAAACATGTTCACACACAGAGACCCATACATGTATACACACACAGACATTACACGCACACACACGCTCGGACACATATACACGCATAGAGGTAAAACATGTTCACACACAGAGACACATACATTGCACACTCGCACACACACACAGAGGCACATACATCACACATACACGCAGACACACATATACACAGAGAGACACATATATTGCACACACGCGCAGACATACATGTATACACACAGAGGCACATACATATATACACACACAGACATTACACACACACACACTTGGACACATACACACGCATAGAGATAAAACATGTTCACACACAGAGACCCATACATGTATACACACACAGACATTACACGCACACACACGCTCGGACACATATACACGCATAGAGGTAAAACATGTTCACACACAGAGACACATACATTGCACACTCGCACACACACACAGAGGCACATACATCACACATACACGCAGACACACATATACACAGAGAGACACATATATTGCACACACGCGCAGACATACATGTATACACACAGAGGCACATACATATATACACACACAGACATTACACACACACACACTTGGACACATACACACGCATAGAGATAAAACATGTTCACACACAGAGACCCATACATGTATACACACACAGACATGACACGCACACACACGCTCGGACACATACACACGCATAGAGGTAAAACATGTTCACACATAGAGACACATACATTGCACACTCGCACACACACACAGAGGCACATACATCACACATACACGCAGACACACAGAGACACATATATTGCACACACACGCAGACATACATGTATACACACAGAGGCACATACATCACACAGACGCAGACACATACATACACACAGAGACACATACATTGCACACAGACGCAGAGACACACGTATACACACAGAGGCACATACATATATACACACACAGACATTACACACACACACACACTCAGACACATACACACACATAGAGATAAAACATGTTCACACACAGAGACACATACATCACACACACATGCAGACACACAGATACACACAGAGACACATACATATATACACACAGAGACATTACACGCACACACATACTCGGACAGACACACACACATAGAGATAAAACATGTTCACACACAGAGACAAATACATTGCACACACGCAGACACACACGTATACACACAGAGACACATACATATATACACACAGAGACAGTACACGCACACACATACTCGGACACACACACACACATAGAGATAAAACATGTTCACACATAGAGACACATACATTGCACACACGCAGACACACACAGAGACACACAGAGACACACACATGACACAAACGCAGACACACATTTATACACACAGAGACACACACATGACACAAACGCAGACACACATGTATACACACAGAGACACACACATGACACACAGAGACACACATATACACACAGAGGCACATACATGACACACATGTGCAGACACACGCACGTACGCACACAGAGGCACACACACAGACAGCCACACGCCTGGGGCAGGTGTGGCCTTGCTGCTCTCAGGCTGCGCCAGCAGGACCCTGGCTTCCCCAGCTGGCGGGGAAGCCTGGCGCCCTGGGGTTGCCTCTGCCCTCGTAGCCCCCAGCTGTGCCGAAGGCCCCACCACCCAGGAGCACAGGTGTGCTCGCTCCCGCAGCGTGGGCCCCACCACCGGCTCCACCCTCGCCAGCCCTGGGAGTGTCCCTTCTGTCTGTTTCTGTTGTTTTAGTCCCAGCCTTTGAAATAGGCATGTCCTGGTGCCATGGTGGCTTTAACTTGCATTTCCCCAGTGACTGGCGGTGCCTTTTCATGTGTTTATTTGGCATCGTGTATCTGCATTGCTGGTCTTTAAATTGCTTAATTTTCTTATTATGAGCTTTGAGAAGTCTTTGCATATTCTGGGTACAAGTTCTGTACCTGATACGTGATTTGCAAGTATTTTCTCCCAGTCTGCCGTTTGCCTTTTAATGTCTTAACGTTGCCTGTTGCAGAGGAAGAGTTTTAAATTGAACAAAATCCAGTGTATTTTTTTTTTCTTTTAAGGTGTCACATCTGAGAACTCTTCACCTAACCCAGTGGTTCTCAACTAGCAACGCTTTGTCCCCTTGGGGTATCTGGCAATGTCTGGAGATACTTTTTCTTGCATATTGTCAGGTATTTGGCTAAATATCCGATAGTGCACAGGACGCGTCCTTACAACAAACAACTGTGTGTGTGCTCCTCACTCAGTCATGGCCTGTCTCTCTGTGACCTCATGGACTGTAGCCCACCAGGCTCCTCCACCTACGGAGTTTTCCAAGCCAGAATGCTGGGGTGGGTTGCCATTTCCTATTCCAGGGGATCTTTCTGACCTAGGATCGAACCCGCATCTCCTGTGTTTCCTGCATTGGCAGGTGGATTCTTTACCACTGAGCCACCTGGGAAGCTCTACAGAAAAGAATTATCTGCCCAGATGTCAGTTGTGCTGAGGCTGGAGGCTCTGGCTGACCTGTCGCAAGGATTTTCTCCTGTCTTCTTCTAGATGCTTTATAGCTTTATATTTTACATAAAAGGATGTGATTTATTTTCAGTCAGTTTCTGCACCTGGTTGTGCAGTTGATGCAGTATCATTTGTTGAAATTCTGTGCTTCACGGAATTGCCTTTGCACCTTGGCCAAAGCACAGTGAAATTAGCTGCATTTGTGTGCATCTGTCTCTGGGCTTCCTATTATGCCCTGTTGACCTATGAGTCTTTCCCTTCATGGTGGCCACACTATCCTGATTGCTGTAGCTTTTAGTAAAATCAGTAAATAATAACATATAAAAAATGAAATATGGATTCATTTTACAAATGGAAATATGGGAAACTCAGGAGTGGTCACAGGACTGGAAAAGATCAGTTTTCATTCCAGTCCCCAAAAAGGGCAATGCCAAATAATGTTCAAACTATTGCACAATTGCGCTCATTTCACTTGCTAACAAGGTAATGCTCAAAATCCTTCAAGCTAGGCTTCAGCAGTATATGAACCGAGAACTTCCAGATGCACAAGCTAGATTTAGAAAAGGCAGAGGAACCACAGATAAAATTGCCGTCTGCTGAATCACAGAAAAAGCAAGAGAATTCCAGAAACACATCTACTTCTGTTTCACGGACTGCACTAAAGTCTTTGACTGTGTGGATCACAACAAACTGTGGAAAATTTTTTAAAGAGAGGAGAATATGAGACCGCCTTGCCTTCCTCCTGAGAAACCCGTATGCAAGTCAGGGAGCAGCAGTTAGAACCAGCCATGGAACAATGGACTGGTTCCAAATTGGGAAAGGAGTACATCAAGGCTGTGTATTGTCACCCTGCTTCTTTAACTTTTATGCAGAGTACATTGTGCAAAATGCTGGGCTGAATGAAACGCAAGCTGGAATCCAGACTGCAGGGACCTGGGGAAGGAAATGACAACCCACTCCAGTATTCGCGCCTGGAAAAGTCCACGGATAGAGGAGCCTGGCGGGCTGCAGTCCATGGGGTCACATGACTGAGCACCCCGCATGCGTGAGTGGGGAGGGAGATGGGTTGGTAGCAATAAACTGATGGGACTGAAAAAAAAGATTGGAGGAAAACCATCAGTAACCTCAGATATGCAGATGATACCACCCTACCGGCAGAAAGTGAAGAGGAACCAAACAGACTCTTGATGAAGGTGAAAGAGGTGAAAAAGCTGACTTAAGACTCAACATTCCAAAAACGAAGATCGAGATGTTCAGTCTCATCGAGCACACGTGCTAAGTCATTTCATTCGTGTCTGACTCTTTGCAACCCTATGGACTGTAGGCTGCCAGGCTCCTCTGCCCATGGGATTCTCCAGGCAAGAATACTAGAGTGCATTGCCATGCGCTCCTCCAGGGGAATCTTCCCAACCCAGGGATCAAACCCACGTCTCCTGTGGCTCCTGCACTGCAGGAGGATTCTTTACTGCTGAGCCACTGGGGAAGCCCTGCAGCCATGAAATTAAAAGATGCTTGGTCCTTGGAGGGAAAGCTACGACAAACCCAGACAGTATATTAGAAAGCAAAGACTTCACTTTGCTGGCACAGGTTCATATAGTTGAAGCTATGGTTTTTCCAGTAGGTATGTACGGATCTGAGAGTTGGACCATAAAAAACCCTGAGTGCCAAAGAATCGATGCTTTCAAACTGTGGTGCTGGAGAAGACTCTTGAACAGCAAGGCGATCAAACCAGTCGATTCTAAAGGAAATCAACCCTGCATATTCATTGGAAGGGCTGATACTGAAGCTGAAGTTCCAATACTTTGTCCACCTGATGCATAGAGCTGATTCACTGGAAGAGACCCCAAATGCTGGGAAAGATTGAAGGCGAAAGGAGAAGCAGGCAGCAGAGGATGAAACTGTTAGGTAGCAACACTGACTCAGTGGACATGAACTTGAGCAAACTCTGGAAGAGGGTGGAGGACAGAGGAGCCTGGCATGCTGCAGTCCATGGGGTCACAAAGACTCAGACACGACTTAGTGATTGAACAGCAACAAATATACAGAGATAGAATTGGTTTTGAGTATTGACTTTGGGCTGAGATCTCGCTAAATTCTCTTATTGGTGCTGGTTTTCTGTAGGTTTTGCAGGAAATTTTCCATGTAAAGCATTCATGTCTTTGTGAATGGAGATGGTTTTTTTTTTTTTCCTTTCCAATCTGTATGTCATTTGTTTCTTTTTCTTGTCTTATCACACTGGCTAGGGCTTCCCTGATAGCTCAGCTGGTAGAGAATCCACCTGCAATGCAGGAGACCCTGGTTCGATTCCTGGGTCAGGAAGATCCACTGGAAAAGGGCTAGGCTACCCGCTCCAGTATTCTTAGGCTTCCCTTGTGGCTCAGCTGGTAAAGAATCTGCCTGCAATGCGGGAGGCCTGGGTTCCATCCCTGGGTTGGGAAGATTCCCTTGGAGAAGGGAAAGGTTACCCACTCCAGTATCCTGGTCTGGAGAATTCCCTGGACTGCATAGTCCATGAGGTTCCAGGGATTTGGACATGACTGTCACTTTCACTTTGGGGCCTTCAGTAAAACACTGAATGGGAGCATTGATTGAGGGTAGCCACGCCTTCTTCCCAGTCCCGGGGGAAGCATCCAGGCTTTTCCCAGTTAGTATGTTAACTTTTCTTTTTTTGAAGATGCCTTTTATTAGGTTAAGGAAGTGCTCTTATATTCCTGCTTTTCTAAGAGTCTTTTTTTTTTAAAATTATGACTGAATATTGAGTTTCTTTCTTTTTTTCCCCCAGGTTTTGATTCCTGTATTTTGAACCTCTGTTGTTTGGAATAAGTACACGGAGGATTGTTCTCTTCTCGTGGAGAACGGGTCCTTTGATCACTGTGTGACGTCTGTCTCATCCTTTGTGATACTGCTTGTTCTGGGGTCTACTGGGTCTGAGGTGAATGGAGCCCCCCCAGCTCCATTCTGATAAATGTTTGTAGACATGTTTTCCCTAGCCTTCTACTCTCAGCCTACTCCTGACTTTTTATGAGGTGAGTTTCTCATAGACAGCATCTAGTTGAGTCTTAATTTGTCTATTCAACTTGATAATCTCTTTTAATTAGTGCACTGAGATTGTTTAAATTGAATGAAAGTGAAACTGAAGTCGCTCAGTCGTGTCCGACTCTTTGTGACCCATAGACTGCAGCCTGCTGTGCTCCTCCGTCCGTGGGAGTCTCCAGGCAAGAATACTGGAGTGGGTCGCCATTCCTTCTCCAGGGGCTCTTCCTGACCCAGGGATTGAACCCAGGTCTCAAAATGAGTGGGATTACCTTTACGTGTGGATTAAACTTTACAATCTCTTTAGCTCTTTTCCACTTTTTCCATCTGTTATGTGTTTCCCGCCTTTTCTGCCCTCTTTAGGGCAGAAAACAAATTAACTATTTGTTCGTATTTCATTTTATCCTCCCTGTTGCTTTATTGTTTATATGTTTTTTTCTGAAGCAGTTAATAGTTGCCCTGTGTTTTGTGAGACACGTCTTTGATATTTTTAAAATTTATTTATTTTTGACCGTGCGAGCCCTCTGGTTAGCTGGGTCTACGTGCCGCACGCGGGCTTTCTCGGTTGCAGCGGGCGGGGGCGGCTCGCATTGCGGTGGGGGGCTTCTCCCTGCAGGGGCCTCTCCTGCCCCAAGCACAGCCTCCAGAACTCAGGCTTAGTACCGGTGTGCTCGAGCTGAGCTGCTCCGCCGCGTGTGAAATCTTCCCGGGCCATCAGTCGAACCCGTGTCCCCTGCATCGGCAGGCGGATTCTTATCCACTGCTCCCCCAGGAAAGCCCGGTACACATCTCGACTCAACCTACCGAACGCTGCCGCGGGGCTCGGCGAGTCGCGTGGGCAATTCACAACCGCGCATTGTCAGTTCCTCCCCTATTTGTGCTCACTGTTGCCGTGAATTACAGTTGCATGAGGCTGCAGACATATGTCACATTACTGCTGTTCTTTTCTTTAGGCCAGTTATCTTTTAGAGCAATTAAACTGAGGAAGAAGTAAGTTTCATTTTTGCTGTTATTGTTCCATTCCCAGGGCTCTTTCTTTCTTTGTGCAGATCCGAATTTCCCCATGACATCATGCTCCTTCTGCCCAAAGAACTTCCTTTAACATTTCCTATAACAAAGGTTCTGGAGCAATGGCTTTGCTTTTCTTATAGAGATTTTGTCATCGTTCAGTTGGTAAGTCGTGTCCGACTCTTTGCAACCCCGTGGACGGCAGCACGCCAAGCTTTCCTGTCCTTCACTGTCTCCGAGTCGGTGATGCCATCCAACCATCTCATCCTCTGTCATCCCCTTCTCCTCCTGCCCTCACTCTTTCCCAGCATCAGGGTCTTTTCCAGTGAGTTGGCTCTTTGCATCAGGTAGCCAAAGTATTGGAGTTTCAGCTTCAGCACCAGTCCTTCCAATGAATATTCAGGACTGATTTCCTTTAGGATGGACTGATTTGATCTCCTTCCTGTTCAAGGGACTCTCAAGAGTCTTCTCCAATACCACAGTCCAAAAGCATCAATTCTTTGGCACTCCGCCTTCTTTATGGTCCAACTCTCACATCCATACAGGACTCCTGGAAAAACTGTAGCTTTGACTATATGGACCTTTGTCGGCAAGGTGATATCGCTACTTTTTAATATGCTGTCTAGGTTTCTCATAGCTTTCCTACCAAGAAGCAAGCGTCTTCTAGTTTCGTAGCTGCAGTCACTGTCTGCAGTGATTTTAGGGCCCAAGAAAATAAAGTCTGTCACTGTTTCCATCTTTTCCCCATCTATTTGCCATGAAGTGATGGGATTGGATGCCATGATCTTGGTTTTTTGAATATTGAATTTTAAGCCAGCTTTTCCGCTCTCCTCTTTCACCTTCATCAAGAAGCTCTTTAGTTCTTCTTCACTTTCTGCCACAAGGGTGGTGTCATCTGCATATCTGAGGTTATTGATATTTCTCCTGGCAATCGTGATTCCAGTTCGTGATTCATCCAGCCCGACATTTCACATGGTGTACTCTGCATATGAGAAATAGATGGGGAAACAGTGGAAACAGTGGAAACAGTGTCACACTATATTTTTTGGGGCCCCAAAAATCACTGCAGATGGTGACTGCAGCCATGAAATTAAAAGACGCTTACTCCTTGGAAGAAAAGTTATGACCAACATAGACAGCATTGAAAAGCAGAAACATTACTTTGCTGACAAAGGTCCATCTAGTCAAGGCTATGTTATATTAGCCGTTTTTCCAGTGGTTATATATGGATGTGAGTGTCGGACTGTGAAGAAAGCTGAGCGCCAAAGAATTGATGCTTTTAAACTGTGGTGTTGGAGAAGACGCTTGAGAGTCCCTTGGACTGCAAGGAGAGCCAACCAGTCCATTCTGAAGGAGATCAACCCTGGGATTTCTTTGGAAGGACTGATGCTAAAGCTGAAACTCCAGTACTTTGGCCACCTCATGCGAAGAGTTGACTCATTGGAAAAGACTCTGATGCTGGGAGGGATTGGGGGCAGGAGGAGAAGGGGACAACAGATTTGTCCTCTCCCTCTGAACGGGAGGGAGGGACCTTGTTTGCCTGGCTGCTTCAAGGTTCCCTCTTTTGTTGTGGGTTTCAGCATCTGAATATGAAATACCTCGGGTTCCTCTTTATGATATTTGTCTTGCTTGGTGTTCTCCGAGCTTCTTCGACGTGTGGTTTGTTGAAAGTGAAACTGTTCGTCCCTCGGTCGTGCCCGACGCTTTGCGATCCTGCGGCCTGCAGCCTCTGTCGGTGGGTTTCCCGGGCCAGCTCTGGAGTGGGCCGCCCAGCTCTGGAGTGGGCCGCCATCCCCTTCTCCAGGTCAGTGAGTCTGGGCGCTCCCAGCCGTCCTGTCTTCCGCGGTTCCTGCGCACTGCCCCTCCCCTCTCCTCCCTCTGGGATCCTTCCCCCTCGCCCACAGCGCTCGGACGCTCTGTTCTACTTTTCCTCCCTCTTTCATTATTTTCCTTCCTCATGTTTCGCTTGGAGTGTTCTCTGTGGCCCCGTCTCCAGGTTCCCCAGTTCTTTCCTTGACTGTGTCCGCTTTACGATGAGCCCATCCTTTCTGTTATGGCGTTTCTCCTTCTAGCATTTCCATTTGATTTTTCCTTCGCGTTCCCACCTCCTGGCTGAAATCTCTCTGATCGTGCATGTTGCCCTCCTTCCCGTTAGAATCTTTAACATATCTATCACATTTACTTAAAATGTCCTGAGAGTCTATTTCATGCTGAGTCTGGCTGTTCTCACGACTTTCTATTGACAGGGTGATGTCTTTTCTTGACTTTTTTTTTTTTTACAGCTTCATAATTCTTGCTGAAACCTAGACATCCTGTGGGGGACAGCGGAGACTGGGGTACATAGGTTTTTTAAAAATAACTTTTAAACAATATTTATTTATCTGTGCTGGGTCTTGCAGCATGCAGTATCTGTCACTGTGGCATGAAAACTCTTACCTGTGGCATCTAATTCCCTGACCAGGGGTTGAATCTGGACCCCTTTCATTGGGAGAGAGGACTCTCAGCCTCTGAACAGCCAGGGAGGTCTCCCGGGATAGACAGTTTTATGGAAATGAGCATATCCTTCTTTTTGATAGGTTTTTGTGGTAGCTCAGCTGGTCAAGAATCCGCCTGCAACGCAGGAGACCCCAGCTGAATCTCTGGGTCCGGGAGATCCGCCGAGAAGGGGTCGGTGCCCCGCTCCAGCATTCTCAGGCCTCCCTGGTGGCTCAGCTGGTGAAGACTCCACCTGCCGTGCGGGAGGCCTGGGCTCCATCCCTGGATTGGGAAGGTCCCCTGGAGACGGGAAAGGCTGCCCACTCCAGCGTTGTGGCCTGGGGAGCCCCATGGACTGTGTGGGGTGCGGTCAGCCTGGTTGGGACTGGAGCTGGGTTGGGGTGTTGTGTTGCATGGGTTGGGAATGTCCCCTGGAGACGGGAAAGGCTGCCCACTCCAGCGTTCTGGCCTGGGGAGCCCCATGGACTGTGTGGAGCGCAGTCAGCCTGGGCTGAGGTGTTGTGTTGCCATGGTTACTCTCTGAAACGCCACCACCTGCATCAAATTCCTTCTGCATCACCTTGTGTCTGGGGTGCAAATGGTTCTTCCGAGCAGGCATCAGCTCCACCTCCAGCGGAAGTATTACCTTTGTGCTCGGCCTCCGGTGGTGTCTCTCTGCGCCCCCAGAACTTTGCCTCTGACGTTCTTCCATCACCTGTTACTCGTCAGCCTGGTGGTGGGCCTGAGGCGGTCCTGTTTTTTGATTAACCTCTTATCTTGTGGATAAAGCCTTCTCAAGACTCCAGTCCCAGGGCACGTGTCTTGTCTCTCTGCTGGGGCTGTGGGGTCCCTGTGACTCTTGCCCAGCTGCAGTGGGTCTTCACTGGGGCCCCAAGTGTGACAATGTGTCTGCCCTTGCCCCACCATCTCAGGCTTGTGCCCCAGAGGGGCGATGGGAGGAGTAAGGAGCCCGGGGGCTTCCCTGCCTTTGGTGGGGCATCTGCTGGTCCACCACCCCAGGCCCACGCACAAGGGGTACACTCGTGGGGCTCCTGCCCATCTCTGAGTGTCGGCCATGGGGTCCTGCACGTGGCTGTGCGTTTCCCCTACGTCTGCGTCCTCGGGCCTCTTGTACCCTCTCCTGCGCCCTCGCTCGCTCTCGCGAATCCCTGGCGACGGCCAGCCCGTGCTTCTCCGGGGTCCTCTGCCCCAGGTCGCCGGGTGCGCCTGCAGGGACCCTGTGGCCCCGGCTCTCCGGGGCCCCAGGAAAGCTGTGAGTTTCGGGTCGCCTCTTGTTTTGTCCTTGTGGAGGGAGGGGTGCTCTCTGCATCCCAGGCCTAAGTGGGGAGTCTCCTCTCCCTTCTGCTTCTGAGGAGCCTCACAAGCCCCTTCCCAGGGGGGCTCCCCTCGCCCTTTTGAGGGGCACCCGCCCATCCCTAGCCCTTTGCACAGATGGGACAGCCAGGGGCTGAAGGGGCGGGCGCCCCACGCTGCAGGGCTGGGGTCAGGCCGTGGCTGGGACGGGTTCTCAACCTGCAGGCTCTGGAACTGCCAGGGGTTCGTCCTCGGGCGGAGCCTGGGGGCAGTCTGGGGGTCTGGGACTTCTGCTGCTTCTTGGATGCTCCCTGGCCTGGCCCCTCCCGGGAGCCTCTGATGCCACCTGGGCTCCATAGGTGCCAAGGCCCATCCCTGGGAGTGCAGGCGGACTGGGGTGTTGAGCATGACGTATGGGGACGTCGTGAGAGCCTGGGGTCAGCCAGGCCAGCAGGGGTGGGCCAGGTGTCAGGTTCCCCTCGGGCCCCCCCCCCCTTGCTCCTCTGTCTCCCACTCCCAGGGGGAGCCCCAGCGACCGTGACTTATCAGGCTGGCTGTGGGTGTTGTCCCTTTGCAGTGAGGCATGTGTGGGTCTCCAAGAATGCCCGCGGGGGTGCCCCGAGCCCCAGGCACCCCCTCCCAGCCCCGTGGACAGCAGTGCCCTTGTGCGGCCCCCAGACCAGGGGCAGGTCTTTCTTTAGTGCCCCCTGCTGGACACACCTCCCCTCCGGGAACCAGGACCTTTGCACCCATGGCCTAAAGCTGTTGCATATGGGTTCCCAAAACTGCTTCTCTCTCCACCCAGATGGATGGCCACAACAGCCCCTGAAACTATGCCCACTGAAAGGCCCCCCCACACCTGCTGTTTAGCCCACGACCGCCAGCGGCCCCGGGAGGGCGGCGGAGCGGAAGCAGCCCCCTGGTCTTCCGCGAATGCAGCTCGCCAAGAGATCAAGGACCCACACTCGGGATTTTTCCTCCCCCCCCCCCCGTTATGGGGGGCCTCCCTAGAAGGCAAGGGCCGTGACCTGAATGCAACACTGGTGGATGGTGTGGGGAGGGCTCCTGTTTCCGCGGCTTTCCTGGGCCCTCCGCCCGACCCAGTCACAAACACAGCTGTTTCCCAGTGGCGCGGCCAACCTGACCTCACGACTTGGCGGGCCTGACAGAAGGCAGCGGGCTTTCCTAATGGCTCAGTGGTAAAGAATCCACGTGCAGGAGACCCGGGTTCCGTCCCTGAGTCAGAAAGATCCCCTGGAGGAGGGTATGGCACCTCACTCCAGTAGCCTGGCCTGGAGAATTCCATGGGCAGGGGAGCCCTGCGGGCGAGAGCCCATAGGGTCACAAAGCGCCAGAGAGGACTGCAGTCGTTAGCACGCACGCGTACACAGAAGCCAGCTCGCGGTGGGCGTTTGCAACCACGTGGTCCCTTGGGATCAGCGGGCGGCGCTGGGTCTCTGCCGGCGGCTCCAGAACCCGGGGCCCGGGCGGTGTCTCTCCTGTGGCTTTTGCCAAGGGCTCCGCATGTTGGGTGTCGTTCTCCACTGCAGACAGCCCGGGCACCAGGGAATGTGCCGAGTGTTATGGCAAAGATCAGGAGCGTGCTAGGGCCCCAGTCTTTGTGTGCCTCCATGCAGGGTCCCCCTGTCTTCCCTGTGCAGCCACAGTGCTTGCCCCTCCTGTCCATCATGCCCCGTTACCACAGTGCCATCCTTGCAGGGAATGAGAGCGATTATCTGTGGAATGTCCAGAGGGCACTTTCCCTTTGGACCGTATCGTGACGGAGAACCGGAGCACTAACGTATTCCCGGGGCAAGACCCTGAACACACACTGTTTGCCCACTTGTGTGAATCCAGACTGCTTCCGAGACCCTGCTGAGACGAATCCATCGACAGCTACGCACTGCACTCCCGAGACTGTTAATGTGATCTCGTGAGCACCCCCACCCTGCCCACATTTGCACTTGGAGCTGCTCCCGGCACACTTGGTCAAGTGTGAGGGGTCCACAGGCCTGAGAGGACGGAGGGTGAGCTGAGCAAAGACGTGGCGGGGATCACTCCCCGGGCGTTAAGTCTTTGAAGGTGTCATTAGTCTCAGGCACTTCCCCTGAGAAATTATGCCTTTTATAGCTTTATTGCAATATGACTGACATCAAGTAGCCTGTACATAGTTAAAGGGTACAGTCTGGTAAGTTCTGACCTACGTGTATAACTGTGAAACCGTCTCCATCATCAAAAGAGGGCACGTTCTCATCACCCAAAAGTTTCTTTACGCTTTGTAGCCTTTTTTCTCACCCCTCCCTCTGACCTTGGATAACCACTGATCCGCTTTCCTTTTTTCTGGTTGTTTAAAATGGAAGAATAGTTGATGTGCAGCATTATATGAGCTACAGATGTACAGGGTAGTGAGTCACAGTTTTTAAAGGTTATGCCCCATTTATCATCTGTACTCCCTGCACTCTAGCCTGTTTTAGAGTCCCTCTTCGTCCCCTACCTCTGTCTCGCCCTCCTCCCTGCCTTCTCCCCACTGACAACGGCTAGTTTGTTATCTACATCTTTGAGTCTCCTTCTGTTGTTATATTCGCCAGTGCGTTGAATTTTAGGGCCTCCCTGGTGGCTCAGACAGTAAAGAATCTGTCTGCAGTGCAGGAGAACCGAGCTCGATCCCTGGGTCCGGAAGATCCCCTGGAGAAGGGCATGGCTAGATGTGTTTTATAAATTCCACATATAAATGCTGCCATACAGCATCTGTCTTTCTCTGTGTGACTTAGTTCACGTGGTGTGACACCCTGCAAGCCCACTCATGTTGCTGCGAATGGGAAATCTCATTTTTAACGGCTAAGTAGTAGGCTATAGATGTATATGAGGAAATGAAGTGAACGTCGCTCCGTCGTGTCCGACTCTTTGCGACCCCATGGACTATACGGTCCATGGAATTCTTCTCCAGGCCAGAACACTGGAGTGGGCGGCCTTTTCCTTCTCCAGGGGATCGTCCCGACCCAGGGATCAAACCCAGGTCTCCTGCGTTGTGAGCAGATTCTTTACCAGCTGAGCCAGCCGCAGGAGAAGCCCAGCGTGAACGTCGCTCCGTCGTGTCCGACTCTGCGACGGAGCGGATTCTTCAGCGGCTGAGGCTGGAGGAGGCCCGAGGGGTGTATGGACTGTAGCCTTCCAGTCGTCTGTTGATGGACACTTAGGCCGCTTCCTTATCGTGACTACTGTAGTGTACGCTGCTCTGAACGTTGCGGTGCACGTATCTTTTTGAGTTAGTGTTTTTGAGGTTTTTTGTTTTTGATATACAGTATACCCAGGAGCAGAACTGCTGGGTCATATGGTGATTCTATCTTTAGTTTTTTGGGGGGGACCTCTATACTGTTCCCTGATGGCCCGGGAAGATTTGCTGGAGAAGGGCTAGGCTGCCCACTCCAGTATTCTGCTGGGCATGACTGGGCAGCTCTCGCGCGCTCCACACTGCTCCGCGTGGTGTCTGCCCCGACGCGCATCCCCAGCAACAGTGCACAACAGCTCCCTTCGCTCCGGCCCTCTTGGCAGCTGGCCTGCCTCCTGCCGCTGTGGATGAGTTTCCATTTCCTCGAGTTCGTGCCTGAGGAATCTCGCAGTGTGTATTCTTTTACTGCACACCCTCTCTGCACACTTATTTTGAGATTCATCGGTATTGTTCAGTGAATCCATGCTCCATGGCTTTTAACTGATGAGTAGTATGAGTGCATGTTTTATTTTGACATTTGTTTGTTGAGGGCATTTGGGTCGTTTCGGTTGGGTCAACACCCACGTAAGCGTCTTTGTGTGGATCCTTCTTTTTCTCTCGGGTAAATGCCCAGGCTTGGAATGCCTGTGCCATACTGTAGCTGTCTGCTTAGCTTTTCAAGAAACTGCCCAACTGTTTTCCAAAGTGATTGCACCATTTTCCATTCCTATCAGTAGCGTGTGAGAATCTAGTTTCTCATATTCTCACCAAAACTTGGTATAATCATTTTTTAAAATTTCAGTCATTCTTATAGCTGTGTAGTGATATCCCATTACAATTTAAATGTGCACTTTTCTAATGACTCATAATTTTGAGCATGTTTTCAGGGGCTTACTTACCATCTTTGGAGGCAAGGTTTTTTTTTTTTTTTTCTTCTTAATTCTTTGTCCAGCTTTACAGGGTTCTTTGTTTTCTTATTACTGACATTTGAAAGTTCTTGGTATATTCTGAATACAGTTCCTTTGTCAGAATATGATTTACGGGATTTCCCTGGTGGTACAGCGGATAGGATTCTTCCTGCCAGTGCAGGGGACACAGGTTTGATCCCTGGTCTGAGAAGACCTCATGCGCTGCGGAGCAAGTAAGCCCGTACGTCACAACTGCGGGGCCTGAGGGCTACAAGTACTGAAGCCCGTTGGCCTGGAGCCTGACTCCACCACAGGGGAAGCCGCTGCAGGGAGAAGCCTGGGCACCTCGGCAAGGAGCAGCCCCCACTCGCCGCACAGCAGCAGAGACCCAGCGCAGGAAAACACCGATTCAAAGGAATGCGATCGACAAATGATTTCTGTCGGTCTGTGGTTTGTATTTTAATTCTCTTAATACTGCCTTTCAAAGTCTAGAAGTTTAAGATCTTCATGAAATCTAGTTTACCCATTTATTTTTCTCTCCTGAGGTTGTTTTTGGCGTCCAACACAGGGTCACAAAGATCTTCTCCTTCAGTTTCTTCTGGACGTTTTGTATGGGCTTCCCTGGTGGTGCAGAGGTTAAAACGTCTGCCTGCAATGTGGGAGACCTGGGTTCTATCCCTGGGTTGGGAAGATCCCCTGGAGAAGGAAACGGCAACCCACTCCAGTATTCTTGCCTGGAGAGTCCCATGGACGGAGGAGCTTGGTGGGCTACAGTCCACGGGTCGCAAAGAGTCGGACACGACTGAGCGACTTCACTCTCACTTTCAGACGTTTTGTAGCTTTAGGCTCCACGTTGGGTCTCTAATTCATACGACTTAATTTTTGTAGACTATATGAGGTGTGGGTCTATTAATGTCAATTAAGTCAAGTCAGTCACATATTTTGTTCAAATCCCTTATATTCTTATCATTTTTCTGTGCACTTCTGTCATTACTGAAAGCTGGATGTTGAGTCTCCTGCCGTGACATGAATTTGTTTCTCCTTATTTGATCAGGTTTGCTTCATTTGTTTGGCGTTATGTTATTAGGTGCATGAACATTTAGGACTGTTATATCCACTTAAAGAATCGACCCTTCTCTTGTTACGAAATGACCTTCTTTACCACTGGTAACATTCTTCACTCTTCACTTTTCTAACATTGACGTTGCCATTCCAGCTTTCTTTTCATTAGTGTAGCTTGGCTTGTCAGAGAAGGAAATGGCAGCCCCCCCAGTGCTCTCACCTGGAGAGTCCCAGGGATGGGGGAGCCTGGTGGGCTGCAGTCCATGGGGTCACTGAGGGTCGGACACGACTGAGCGACTTCACTTTCAGTTTCACTTTCATGCATTGGAGAAGGCGATGGCAGCCCCCCCCAGTGCTCTCACCTGGAGAGTCCCAGGGACAGGGGAGCCTGGCGGGCTGCCGTCTATGGGGTCGCACAGAGTCGGACACGACTGAAGCGACTTAGCAGCAGCAGCTGCAGACCGTTCATATTCAATGTGGTTGCTGATAGGTAGGATTTAAATTTGATAAGGTTGGATCTTACAGTCTGTTTTCTCTCTGTTCCATCTTGGAGTTTTTTTCGTGGTTTATCTGTTTTCTTTGTTGGCTTATTATCTGTAGTCACTTGTTTTATTTCTGTGTTGCTTCAGGATGTTTCCTGGTGGCTCAGCTGGTAAAGAATCTGCTTGCAACACGGAAGACCTGGGTTGGATCCCTGGGTTGGAAAGATCCCTTGGAGAAGGGAACGGCTGGGTACTCACTCCGGTATTCTGGTCGGGAGAATCCCATGGACTGTACAGGTGCGAAGAGTTGGACATGACTAACAGTTTTCCCTTTCATTTTTCAGGAGGTCTCATACAAATATTTATCTTACTGCAGTGTGTCTTCAAGTGATATTATACACATCCCATGTGGTATAAGAACCTTACAATAGTATATCTCCATTTCCCCCTCATCTTTACATTACTGTTATCATACAGTTTACTTTTACGTGCTATAAATCCCACACTGTATAGCTATCAATTTCATGTAAGTAAGTCACATTTTGAATAAAATTTTTATTTCAGAATAGTTACAATTTTAAGAAAATTTTAAAATCAGAACACAGCTCCTGTATATCCCACAGTCAGTGTCCTGTCTCTTTAACATCTTACATTCTTTACAGTACATCTATCACAACTACAGCTATATTTAAAGGGTATTTAAATAATAAGAATAAAGTACATATTTACTTATGCAGTTACCATTCTGTGCTCTTTGATTTTTGGTGTCACTTTCCTTCTGTCTGAAGAATTTCCTTTAACATATTTTGTAGTGGAGGTCTGCCGGGAATTAATTTTCATAGCTTTTGTATGCGGGGAAGGCAATGGCACCCCACCCCAGTACTCTTGCCTGGAAAATCCAATGGATGGAGTAGCCTGGTGGGCTGCAGTCCATGGGGTCGCTAACAGTCGGACAGACTGAGCGACTTCACTTTCACTTTTCTCTTTCATGCATTGGAGAAGGAAATGGCAACCCACTCCAGTATTCTTGCCTGGAGAATCCCAGGGATAGGGGAGCCTGGTGGGCTGCCGTCTATGGGGTCACACAGAGTCGGACACGACTGAAGTGACTTAGCAGCAGCAGCAGCAGCAGCAGCAGCAGCTTTTGTATGTCTAAAATGGTTTCTTTTCATTTTGGAAAGATAGTTTCACTGGACATGGAATTCTAGGTGGACACGCTCTTTCTTTCAATCCTGTTCCACCATTTTGTCATCTCTTATACTGTTTGTGATCTCCTTCAGGATTGACTGGTTTGATCTCCTTACTGTCCAAGGGACTCTCAAGAGTCTTCTCCAGCACCACAATTTGAAAGCATCAATTCTTTGGTGCTCAGCCTTCTTGATGGTCCAGCTCTTATCTGTACATGACTACTGGAAACACCATAGCTCTGACTATAAGCAGCTTCGTGGGCAAAGTGTTATCTCTGGTTTTTAGCACATTGTCTGGGTCCGTCGTAGCTTTAACCCCCTGAAGAGTGTTCTGTGTGGCTTTGGGGAAATGCGCCTTCTTGGTGGAGAGCCGGCCTGTCTGGAGGAGGCTCTGTGTGTATTTCTCAGTGACTAACCCTTCACCCCTCCACAGTCAGAGGCAAGAATGGGTCTTTCGGAGCTCTTCCCCATGAAAACCTGGAAGAGTCCCAGGAAGTCCAGACTGTCCTCCAGGAGACTGGCTCACACTGTCGTCCACACTCAGCTTCGGCAGCTGGTCAGCGCGGCCACGTGAGTGTCTCTCGCTGTTCCTGGCTCGTGGCCTCTGTCCCCAGAAGGCAGGCCTCTGCTGTGACTCATCAGATCTGCGGTTTCTCCTAACTTCAAGGGAGACGTTTTGCCTCGTAACCTCAGGCCTTTGAGAGATCTGAGAAAAGTTAATGATTTTTCAGCTGGTTTGGCTTTTCTTGTGGAAGGAGCGTAGCTCTCTGTGTGCGGGAGCTGAACACAGAAATCCACTGCTTGTTCAGACACTGTCCCTTTCCCATCCCTCCCACGAGAACTCTGGTTACTCGTATGTGAGGCCTCCGGAGGTGGCCCCCGGTGCACTGGCCGTTTGCGCACATTCCTTTTCCTCTCTTGCGTTCGGAATGCTTTCTCCTGGTCCACCGTCAGGGATCGCGGCCAGTGCATCTTCACCTCCACCCTGGTGCTGTTGACGTCTGGAGTCCCCACTGGCCCGGTTTGTGTGGTTTCCGTGTCTCTGGCTGTCTGTGCGATGCAGTCGCGATAACCGGTCACTGTCTCACTGGCCCCGCCTGCCGATTCCAGCAGCTGGCGGGCTCTGGCTGATCCGTGCACCCCTCTCTGTGGGTCTCGTCTCTGCCTGCTGCCTTGCACGCTGCCCAGCTGCTCATCCGTGTGGATGGCATGAGTTTCACCGTGCTGGATGCCGGGTGTCTCTGCGCGGATCTGCTTTATTCCTGAATGCAGTTCTGTTACTTTGGGAAGGATCGTCCCTTTCGGGTCTTGCTTTATGAGGTGCTAGGCAGGTCCAGATCACCGGGCTCTCTGGGGCTATTCCCCACCGTGGAGGCAGGCCCCCTGGGTCTGCTGGTGCCCCATGACTCATGAGGGTCTCAGGCTGGCTGGCGGGCTGGCTGTTTTTGCTCTGAATGGACAGCTGGGCCTCTTGCCCGCATCCCCTGGCGCATTCTTCCCCAGCCCTGGGCCACTGCCTTCCAGCCTGTGCTGGTCAGTTCTCTGCTGCGTATTCGAGGCCCCTCTGCAACCCTCTAGGGCTCTCTGTCCGTACAGCACTTCCTTCTGTCCTGAAAACCCAAGCTGTCCTGGTCTCCCCAGACCCCCAGCTCCATCTTCCCCACTCAGGGTCCTGCCCCATCTCTGCTGCAGCCGGGACACTCTCTTGAAGCCATGAGCTGGGGTTTTGGGGGTCACCTCGTCTGTTCCCCAGCTCTTGGGAATCACTATCTTATACATCTATGGGCTTCTCTGCTAGCTCAGTTGGTAAATAATCCACCTGCAATGCAGGAGAGCCTGGTTTGATTCCTGGGTCGGGAAGATCTGCTGGAGAAGGGATAGGCTACCCACTCCAGTGTTCTTGGGCTTCCCTTGTGCCTCAGGTGGTGAAGAGTCTGCCTACAATGAGGGAGACCTGGGTTCGATCCCTGGGTCAGGAAGATCCCTTGGAGAAGGGAATGGCTCCCCGCTCCAGTGTTCCTGCCTGGAGAGTTCAGTGGACAGAAGGGCCTGGCGGGCTACGGCCCACAGGGTTGCAAGACTCCGGGACTAACACTCCCACTGAACAATTTTCTCCATCTTGGCCACAGGTGGACGGCAGCCCTCTGGCTTTGGGGCAGGGGCAGCAATATGGGGGCTCCACCAGCTCTTGCCCGCTACGGAAGGTCAAGAGGCCACGTGCAGGCCTGCCACTGCCAATCACATCCGTGGTGATTATGCAGCAGGAGGGGCTGGTGGACACAAGCGGCTTGTGGAGACAGATCTGGGTGGGACAGCTGTCTCCTGCCTCATGTGCTGCTTCTCTGGGTGTCTCAGCACTGGTGGGGAGGCGGAGCGGGTGCAGCGGCCCTGCAGACCCCGGGCCCCTCAGGCCCCCAGGGAGACGGCCTGACCAGGCAGCTGTCGGTCCCTGGAGGGGCGGGACCGACGGACACACGCCTCGGTGCTCTCGGTTGTGTCGTGGGTCCTCCCACGGGGACCCCGCTTCCCTCCTGCTGATGCCTGGGTCTGAGAACGGGCTCAGTCTGGGAACTGGTCAGGCCTGCCCTGGGAAGGATGGCCTCCGCCCGGGCCACCTGCACTCCTCTCCCGCTTACCCACCCCTCTCACCTCCCGACAGACCCCACAGGGCAGGCCCCTGGTGCTTCTTCACCGTTGCTGCCTGTGCGCGTCAGCTCAGGCCACCGTCACAAAGGCCCACAGCCGGGCAGCTGAGACAGCCTGGTTCACTGCCACCAGGCCTGGAGGCTGGAATCCCAGACCCAGGTGTGGGCAGGGCTGGCCCTCCTGAGGCCTCCCTCCTGGGCGTGCAGACAGCCGTCTCCTCCCCGTGTCCCCTCAGGGTCATCCCTCTGTGTGTCCCAACCTCCTCTTCCTATAAGGACCCCAGTCACACTGAATTAGGGCCCACCCTCAGTTCAGTTCAGTCACTCAGTCGTGTCCAAGTCTTTGCGACCCCATGAATCGCAGCACGCCAGGCCTCCCTGTCCATCACCAACTCCCGGAGTTCACTCAGACTCACGTCCATCGAGTCAGTGATGCCATCCAGCCATCTCATCCTCGGTCGTCCCCTTCTCCTCCTGCCCCTAATCCCTCCCAGCATCAGAGTCTTTTCCAATGAGTTAACTTTTTGCATGAGGTGGCCAAAGTACTGGAGTTTCAGCTTTAGCATCAGTCCTTCCAAAGAAATCCCAGGGCTGATCTCCTTTAGAATGGACTGGTTGGATCTCCTTGCAGTCCAAGGGACTCTCAAGAGTCTTCTCCAACACTACCGTTCAAAAGCATCAATTCTTCGGCGCTCAGCCTTCTTCACAGTCCAACTCTCACATCCATACATGACCACAGGAAAAACCATAGCGTTGACTAGATGGACCTTTGTTGGCAAAGTAATGTCTCTGCTTTTCAATATGCTATCTAAGTTGGTCATAACTTTCCTTCCAAAGAGTAAACATCTTTTAATTTCATGGCTGCAATTACCATCTGCAGTGATTTTGGAGCCCCCAAAAATAAAGTCTGATACTGTTTCCACTGTTTCCCCATCTATTTGCCATGAAGTGATGGGATCAGATGCCATGCTCTTCGTTTTCTGAATGTTGAGCTTTAAGCCAACTTTTTCACTCTCCTCTTTCACTTTCATCAAGAGGCTCTTTAGCTCCTCTTCACTTTCTGCCATAAGGGTGGTGTCATCTGCATATCCGAGGTTATTGACATTTCTCCCGGCAATCTTGATTCCAGCTTGTGCTTCTTGAAGGAGTCTTTTGGGCCTAGAAAAGAAAACAACAGTCTCAAAGGCCCTTGCTGAATCACCTAACTTCAGAGAAAACAAAACAGAACTTTAGGTCCCGCCCTGATGCTCCAGGCTGGTTGCATCTTTCTGGGACTTATCACCCCCTGTCCAGAAACCTTCCACCCCCTACACCTGCCCAGAAGACTCATCACCCTCGGCCCAACTACAAATGCCATCTCAACTAAAGAATACCCAAAACATCCCCCCTGATTGCCGTTTCCCCCATCGCTTCCACAAGCCTCGCTATAAACATGGAGCCTCCCTGACCCCTCTCCCGCTCAGCCTGGTCGTTAGGCCGAATGTCGCCCCTCCTTGCCTGAATAAAGGTAACCTAGTTCTGTTGAGGTCCTCTCTCCTCTTTCTGCCTCGGCCCGAACTATACCTTACACTTCTTCCAGCCCAGCGTTTCTCAGGATGTACTCTGCATATAAGTTAAGTAAGCAGGGAGACAATATACAGCCTTGACGTACTCCTTTTCCTATTTGGAACCAGTCTGTTGTTCCATGTCCANCACATCTCATGATGTACTCTGCATAGAAGTTAAATAAGCATGGTGACAATATACAGCCTTGACGTACTCCTTTTCCTATTTGGAACCAGTCTGTTGTTCTATGTCCAGTTCTAACTGCTGCTTCCATAGCTTACACATTGGCAAATGGATGCTGCCCAAGAGCTTCTAAGGACTTGATTCTCTTTTCACCATATTTGCTTCATAGAACCTCTTCCTCCAATAGTACAAGAAAAGCTTATTTCATCCCAGCTCCTAGCCTGATGACATAAACCCCAAATTACTGGAATAAGAACTATTGTGGGATGGGATGGGGGCAGGGGGTTCTTCCCTAAGGCTCAGTGGTAAAGAATATGCCTGCCAATGTAGGAGGTACACGATCAACCCCTGGTCTGAGAAGATCCCACATGCAGCAGAGCAACTAAGTCCATGCACCATAATGTAGAGAAAAGCCCACACAGCAATGAAGACTCAGCACAGCCGAAAATAAATTCAAAAAATTTTCTTAAAAAAGAACTATTGGAGTTTGGCCTTCCCTGGTGGCTTGGATAGTAAAGAATCTGCCTGCAATGCAAGAGACCCAGGTTTGATCCCTGGGTTGGGAAGATTCCCTGGAGAAGGGAATGGTTACCCACTCCAGTATTCTTGTCTGAAANCTTAAAAAAGAACTATTGGAGTTTGGCCTTCCCTGGTGGCTTGGATAGTAAAGAATCTGCCTGCAATGCAAGAGACCCAGGTTTGATCCCTGGGTTGGGAAGATTCCCTGGAGAAGGGAATGGTTACCCACTCCAGTATTCTTGTCTGAAATTCAAGAAACTTAAAAATAAAAATCCCAGAAACTTCTGCCCAAATTTAGTCTGTATATACTATGACCCTCAATCTCTCTTTACTCCCCTGATGCTCTCTTAGTTTAGTATTAGTCACTCAGCTGGGTCCAACTCCTGGTGACCCCATGGACTATAGCCCACCAGGCTCCTCTGCCCATGGGGTTTTCCAAACAGCAATACTGGAGTGGGTTGCCATTCCCTTCTCCAGACAGAATGCTCTCTTAGAGTTCTTAGTAAAGTGACGTTTCACAAAGATAGGCAGGCCCAGCCTTGGGTTTCAAAGACAGGAAAAGGATGGTGCCATGTGCTATGGGGAGCATCACAGACTCCTTGTCCCCTGACATCACTCCACGTTCCCTAGCTCCTCACAGTCCACCGGTATGGACTCATTCCTTTATTAAGGGGAAGTTAAGAGTGGGGGGCTTTAGGAGTGGATCATCTGGGCTCAGCTTCTCAGCAGCTACGTCACTTAAGCTCTCAACTTATTAGGAAAGGTCCCGGGTCCTACTCCACAGTCTTGTTCTGCAGATAAGATACAACAATGTATGAAGCCCATGGCGAAGGTCATTATAACAATGCCAATTGCCATTCATTTTTTAAGTCAGTAATTCTCGACGCCCCTAGTGATAAACTGTGCTGGACCTGTAGACGGTGAGACGCGGACCAGGCTGAGAACTGCCATTGTCAGCTTTCTCTCTCCATCACGATGCGAGCCACCAACACAACACGAATGCGTCCACTAGTGAAATGACTTTGCTTCATGACTGGAGAGACCCTGAAGCATCATGACAAGGCTGGAGGGGAGAGATAAGCAAGACTCACTTAGCAGAAGAAAAGAAAACAGAGGGTGGGAGGCAGCCCAGAGGAAACACACTTTTAAGTCTGCCAGACTGGCCTATATTGATACAAGATGTTACCACTGAGTGCAGGGCATCAGGATCTTTCTGTGAATCCAAAATGATCTCACAAAAATAAGTTTTTAAAAAAAGAGAGAAAAGTCAATCAGAAGCCCAGGTCCCCAAGACTCCATGGAAATGAATCTGGTGCCATCAGCAAGCTGGCTCCCACGCCATCCTCACTCTGGGCCAGGCTTTCCAACAGCAGGAACCTTTTTTTTTTTTTTTTTTTCATCTCTGCATCCCCAGCAGATTAGGGCTTTGCCTGGCATACCGCAGATTCACAGCAAATGTTACATCAACGCATAAAAGGATTAACCCTCTTTCCCGAGCCCCGAGCCCCTGAAGGCTAGCTGAAAGCACTCCTTCCCCTTTGGCTCCAGCACAAATGCTTAGGGTTTTGCTGCATTTCATTTTTTTCTGTGTCTTTGGAAACTTCAACAAGAAGAGACACGTGTGCACTGCTGGCAGCTGCAGATGCCCAGCCAGCAAAGGTTAACGGGAATGCAAACCAGCTGCCATTAGCATCAGGAGGTTAATGGCAACAGGGCTGTGGCTGGACCACCTTCAGATCTCTAGAAATGTGGGACAAAGGTGAGCCACTCTTCCAGGCTGGTATTCCCTCTCTGCTCTTCCACCCACCTCTGGGTTGCCAGCCAAAATACCCACTCTAATTTCCTTCCCTGCTCTTGGCCATGTGCTTTGTGAATTTCCTCTTTTGACAAAAGATAAAGTGAATGAGCAGAGGAATTGGCCCCCTACAGAAACCAAAGGTGAGGCCAAGTCTGTTTGCTAAAACACTCCCCGCTCACCAACCACAGCTTGACAGTCACCTCCTTCCTCTGCCTCGTACTAATGGTACCACAAAATCATCCTCGGGCATCTGGGACTTTCGAGACCCCGAGCTAAATGTAGTCACAAATAAAGAGACAAGACATCCCCTCTGGGGGCATCCAGCAGGCCCAGCCACAGTGGCTGCCCAAACCAGCCTGCAGAAATGAAGGCACCTGCTAGATCCGAGGTTCTGGGCGGCACGTGCAGTCTGCTCACAGTGCTGTTCTAGATGGCCGCTTTCCTTTCATCTCTGCACCTTTCCAAGCTGCATGTGTGTGTAAGTGTGCGCATGTGCATCTGTGTGTGTGTGTTCAGTCACTTAGTAGTGTTGGACTCTTTGCAACCCCATGGACTGTACCCCATTAGGCTCCTCGTCCATGGCATTTCCCAGGCAAGAATACTGGAGAGGGTTGCAGAGTGGTAGATACCACAGGAGAAGGGTGAAGCCCTTCTCCAAGAGATCTTCCTGACCCAAGCATCAAACCTACCTCTTCATTTGCAGGTGGATTTTTTTTAACCACTGAGCCACCTGGGAAGCCCCCAGGCCGCATACCTACACTTTAATTCCCCTAACCGTGCTAGGGGCTACCTGAGATTCACTCCACAAAACCCAAGATCTCCCCACCCCCATCTCCCTCTGGAATCCAGATGCTTTCATCCACATCCAGTGGCAAAACAAGCATGCATGTGTAGACACCCATCACATCCGAAGCCTGCTCCCAGGAGGCAGCTCTCTCGGCCCTGGGCAGGACTCCACTAAAGGCAAGGACACATCTCAGCACATCATCTCATCGTTCGTCAGGGACAGCAGGCCCCAAACAATCCCTCTCTCTAGAAGGATGTACATGCCTGCTAAGTCACTTCAGTCTAGAGGGATAAAAACTGCCAAATTCTATGGGCAAGCAGAGTGTCACTGAGTTGTATTTGAATGAAAAGGGCCCATGTCAGAGTGATGTCTGTTCACAGGTGACTGGCCTGCAGCCTGACAAAGGCATGCTCACCAGGATTTTGCAGGAGATTCTAATTCTCTCCAGAAGAAAAATGAGGGTAAAATGTACAACATTCAGGACTTATTTTCTTTGTTCTCTTCTCCATATTCTCTAAAGGAGTCTGCTTCCCCAGTGGGCAAGGGGTTTGAAACCCTCTGTCTTCCCAGAAACCAAGCAGGTCCCTCCTGGGCCAGGCTGGGAGCTGGGGGTGCTGGGCCTACAGAGAAGGAACGCCTGTCTCAGCTCCTCTCCTCACTTACAGGGTGTTTAACTGAGGGTCTTTGTTGATGTTTTTTTGAAAAATAGCAGGAGAGAAGGGGATGCACATCCTGAGTCTGAGTTGGTCTCTTTCTTTTTCTTTTAGCTTTATTTTTTATTGAGATAACATTGGGGTATAACAATATGTAAGATTCACCATGACATTTCTACTTCCGTATACCCTATGGCCAGCTCACCACCAAATATTTAGTTTCCATCCATCACCATGTGCTTCACCCTTCTCCTGTGGTATCTACCACTCTGCATCTCTGTGTTTGTTTTTGTTTAGTGGTTGTTTCACTTTTCAGCTGCCTCTTTTCTTTCTCTCTGTTACACATGTCTATGCACAAGGATGTGTAATCATGTGCCAGACAGGCCTGTGAGCACCAGAGGCTGCTGCCTCTGGCCTTGGTGCTGAGATCCTGTGCCTTGGAAAAAGCCAAGGTCCCCTTCAGAAGGACCATGTTCCCTTTCATGGGTTCAAGTAGTTGAGGCCAGCAGGGGTGGGAGGGGGACTGAGGGACTGGAAATTACACCTGTATTACTATTAATCACTGCAATTAACTTTGTAAACCTCTCAAACAGTTTCCCAATTATTCCTCTCTAGAGCAACTTCTTTGATCTTTATAGCACTCTGGGGGTGGGCAAGAACCATCACCCAGTGGACAGAGAGAAACAAACTCGCCCAGGGCTGCTCAACTACCAAGTGGCAAGCTCGGGATTCAGGCCCAGGGCGCCTGATCCCAGTTTTCTGTCATTCACATCACCACCCACAGCCTCCTTCCACTGACCTCACAAGTTCAGAGGGCAGAAATGTCAAACAGAAGAACATGAGGTGCTCTCCTTTGCTTCTTTCCAAATCAAACGATCAAGAAGGAAGTAACCACATGCTGACCTCATATCCTCTTGGAATTCTTACAGTTGTGATGGGAAAAAAATGAAATCTATTATTGTCATTCATAGACTCTATTCGCTCTGTGTATGCCAGGCATGGTGCCAGCCACAGGTAGGTAACCTTGACAAGTATTACACAGGAAACCTCTCTGCTCTTAACAAATGAAGCTCCCCCTTCTCCTCTCCAAAGGCAAATTAATGGGATGCAAAGAGAACCTTTGCTGTTCATTACACCAGACAACATCAAGCAGGTCACAGGAAATGTTTAGCAGGACTGAGTCCAGTAAAGGCAGCCTGCTGGTCTCTCCCACAGTCTCATCTTTTTTCCTTCCTTCCCATTTCCACCACTGGCATCCACCCTCTTTGCCACTTCACCCTCATAATCATGGGGTTGCAGATGCACTTGTGGTAGATAAGCTCATTAGTACTTTCATCTCCAAAGGTAATTTTTTTGCCGGTGCGGGGGGCAGAAAAAATCCAAGATAGTCAGCAGTCTTAGAGGCAAAGGAGATTGTTCTGAATGAAAGAACTGACAAAGACCTTGACTCCTAGTGAGCTTTGGGCCTCCTGGGAGGGCAACAGGGAAACACCTGGAAAATGCTCACAGGCCATGCCTAAGTAATGCCCAGGAGTCCAGCCAGGTCCTCCTCCGGTGGTCCTGGTGGTCCCCAGTCAGATGGGTTCAGGTGTAGTCTGCTGAGGATTCAGACTTCAGTTTGGGATCTCTGAGGCCATTCAAGTTTAAATCTCCTGCAAATCCTGTATGAGTCCTCCTCTCCAGATCAGAGTGATTTAGACTCTCCCCAGATCTGTCTCTAAAAATAGAATGATCTCCAGGACAGAGGTGGGTCCACAGATCCCTGTCATATTTTTATTTCATGGGGCCTTTTTTGCCATGACCCTGACAATCTCAGTATTTCAGACTCAATTTTTCCCCAGAGTAGCAGCCAGTGCACTCAACAAAAAGATCTGCAACCAAACTTGAAGGGGCAGGGGAATGTGTAAAGGCAGAATATAGAGAAGATGCCAGAAAGGATATCAGTTCATTAGTGATGCAAGAACATGGACACCCAGTCAGTGACTTGCAGGATTCGTGCAGGGATCCAAACTTGTTTTCCTGCCCGAGGATAAAAACTTGCAAGGGTAAGTTCCTTCCTCGGCTAACAAGATGAAAGGCGCTTGTGGACTGATACTTCACAATCTGGTTTATTAGACAAGATAAAGGCCTCCTAGACAAGATGGCAAGATGACAGTGAAAAGATATTTCTGAGAAATTAGAATAAAACCAAAGATAAGAGGAAATAATGTCAAAGAAGATGACACAGTAGATCAAGAGGAGGAGGAGAAATCCAATCACTTTGCAACTGCGATCCACATGCATGAATATTCTGAATCGTCCAAATAAGAACAGTGTTCTCTCTGCAGAACATTGAGGGAAATGCCTGCATAGGCAGAAGGAAACTCATTAGTGCCCCAGGGCAGGGTGGGGGAGGGACAGGTACAGCGTGGCTCTTGGAGGCTCCCTGCTGAGAGATACAGGGTGGCTCTTTGTAACCCGACAAAACAAGCAGAGATGTGCTGTCTTTCTAAAATGTGTATCCAAGATGAAATGACAAAGAGCCAATAATGGGAGAAAAATGAGCAGGCAGGGTTTTGATATTGAAATTTGATATTTGAAAAAACTATATGTCTGGGAGATAACACAAACCAGAGTGTAGAATTCCAAGGGAGGACATTTAGGGGAAGAGCTGGAATCAAGGAGAAATATCAACAACCTCAAATATGCAGACGATACCACTTTAATGGCAGAAAGTGAAGAGGAACTAAAGAGCCTCTTGATGAGGGTAAAAAGGAGTGAAAAAGCTCACTTAAAACTGAACATTCAAAAAACTGTGGATCGTGGCACCTAGTCCCATCAGTTCATGGCAAATAGATGGGGGAAAAGTGGAAACAGTGGCAGATTTTATTTTCCTGGGTTCAAAAATCACTGTGAATGGTGATCACAGCCACAAAATTAACAGATGCTTGCTCCTTGGAAGAAAAGCTATGACAAACCTAGACAGCATATTAAAAAGCAGAAACATTACTTNAAATAGATGGGGGAAAAGTGGAAACAGTGGCAGATTTTATTTTCCTGGGTTCAAAAATCACTGTGAATGGTGATCACAGCCACAAAATTAACAGATGCTTGCTCCTTGGAAGAAAAGCTATGACAAACCTAGACAGCATATTAAAAAGCAGAAACATTACTTTGCCAACAAAGGTTCAAATAGTCAATGCTTTGGTTTTTCCAGTAGTCATGTATGGATGTGAGAGTTGGACCAGAAAGAAGGCTGAGCACCAAAGAGTTGATGCTTTTGAATTATGATGCTGGAAAATGCTGGACTCTTGAGAGTCCCTTGGACTGCAAGAACAAAGCAGTCAATCCTAAAGGAAATCAACCCTGAATATTCATTGGAAGGACTGATGCTAAAGCTTCAACACTTTGGCTACCTGATGCTAAAAGACCCTGATGCTGAGAAAGATTGAGGGCAGGAGGAGAAGGGGATGACAGAGGATGAGACAGTGAATGGTATCACTGACTCGATGGATATGAGTTTGAGTAAACTCCTGGAGACAGTGAAGGACAGGGAAGCCTGGTGTGCTCCATTCCATGGGGTCGCAGAGCTGGACCTGACTTAGCAACTGAACAAAAGGAGGTGACGGGCGAGTTGCCAAGATGGCAGCTTCACCACTGTGGGTTGGACAAGACTGATGTTTCATCACAGTCATTAGTGGAAATTTTAGCACCAAGAGGAAGCTTGGCCCCAAAGTAATATTGTCTCTAAATTTTCCACTACTTGAAGATGAGATTCTTCAGTGAACTCCACAATCCTGGGTTGCCATCTTGGGGATGGGGGGATAGGCGGCAAAGTGAATCAAGATGCTCTTACCTCTTCTCACCTCCCTTGATGTCAACCTTCTTATCTTATTCTAGACAGCAAGTGGTACAATTTCTGTGTTTTCTAGCCGAAACAAGGAAAGGAAGTCACCGTGATTACTCAGCAGAGAGAGTTTTATAGGGACTCTGGCAGCCACTTATGGATGCTCCCTCCTGGGGCCACTGCCCAGGTTCTCCTCCAGTATAGGGAGCACCCATCTCAGTTTAACCTAGTTAAGAATGACAGGCAACAAGCACCGTTTGTTAATTCCAGCTGCTTTTCATAAGACAGAAAAATCTGTCATAGGATGATGTCAAAAGGCCTCAAGATCCTCAAAAGATTTCCCAGAGGGTCTCCTAAAAGAGGAGGAATGACCAGAAGTCATTTTAGTGGAGGTAACTGGGTACAGAGCACTCCTCCAGCTGCGGGAGCTAAATAACACATTCCCAATAGAGATGACGAGACTCTCAGAATCCAGACACAGCAGTGCTATCAAGGATGCCGGTATCTCTGGTAGCCCGACTCTATTTCAAGAAGGACATCATATAGATTCCGCCCTTGTCCTGTTAACAATATTATCTCTTCAAAGGTAGAGAAAGCAATTAGGAAAACTGCTCTTCGTGACACAATTCTGACCATCAGGGAAGAACCTCCTGGCAATGCGCGAGTGGTAGGGGTCTCCTAAGTGCCCGCTTTATCTCAGGATTTGGAGTAGCTAAAATCACTGCAGATGGTGACTGCAGCCATGAAATTAAAAGACGCTTACTCCATGAAAGGAAAGTTATGACCAACCTAGACAGCACATTCAAAAGCAGAGACATTACTTTGCCAACAAAGTTCTGTCTAGTCAGTGCTATGGTTTTTCCAGTGGTCATGTATGGATGTGAAAGTTGGACTGTGAAGAAAGCTGAGTGCCGAAGAATTGGTGCTTTTGAACTGTGGTGTTGGAGAAGACTCTTGAGAGTCCCTTGGACTGCAAGGAGATCCAACCAGTCCATTCTGAAGGAGATCAGCCCTGGGTGTTCTTTGGAAGGAATGATGCTAAAGCTGAAACTCCAGTACTTTGGCCACCTCATGCAAAGAGTTGACTCATTGGAAAAGACTCTGATGCTGGGAGGGATTGGGGGCAGGAGGAGAAGGGGACGACCGAGGATGAGATGGCTGGATGGCATCACTGACTCGATGGACATGAGTTTGAGTGAACTCCGGGAGATGGTGATGGACAGGGAGGCCTGGCGTGCTGCAGTTCATGGGGTCGCAAAGAGTCGGACACGACTGAGAGACTGAACTGAACTGACCTGATGGAAGGCACAGGTAGAAATGGTCATCCCTCACAGCCAGCATCTATGAGCAGAAATTGGGTTTGGCTCCTGCCATTTGAGGGCTTCCACTTTATATGGAATATAAATAACTTGCAGGGCATTTTGTCAGTGATAAAGGAGAAGCAGAAGGACCAAGTTCCTGGAAGGAAGAGTATCTGGTGGGGAGGACAAGAGGGTCAGGAGATGTCTGCTGCAGGAATCTGACTAGAGCTGACTTATGGACGGTGATGGATTAAATAAAGGGTACAAGGTGGGTGAGTGAAGGAGGAAGCCAGGTTCCATGTCTGGGCAGTCAGTTGAGAACTAGAATGTGAACATACACGTGTTTGGCCCAATGAATTCCTTTAATGATGTGGCCAGTGATGTAACGGATGACACAAGGTAGTATGTGCCTTTTAGGCATTCAGTAAGCTACACCCGTCTTCATAGAGCACTGCCCTAGCCCTTAGGGTAGGCCCTCCCCCACCTCCACACCACAAGCATCTTTGTTCCAAGTTACCATTCACACCATCGCACCACAACTGTTTGGATTGGGGTGAACACGTGATGAAAGCTGAGCCAAGCAGATGCTTTCTCCCAGGAGTTTGGAATTTGGATTCTCTGCTGGTCAGTTGCTTTTTGGAAACAGCAACTCAGGAACTCTGGGGAAACCATCTGCTCCCAAGAGCAAGAGAAAAAGAAAGATGGGAAGGCAGTCTGCAGAAGAAGAGTGAAGCAGACAACCAGAGAAAAGCAGAGATGAGCCTTGCCATGTTCAGTCCTATCCTGGTCCCTCCCAGGGCCGGCTGGCCTCCTTGTGTTGGGGTCCATGAAAGCCCTGTACTCTGATGCACTTGTTTAACCAGATTGCTGAGTTCTGGGCCTGCATCCCAGAAGAACTGATGCTTTCGAACTGTGGTGCTGGAGAGACTCTTGAGAGTCCCTGGGACAGCAAAGAGATCAAACCAGTCAATCCTAAAGGAAGTCAGTCCTGAATATTCACTGGAAGGACTGATGCTGACGCTGAAGCTCCAGTACTCTGGCCACCTGACGTGAAGAGCCAACTCACTGGAAAAGATTCTGATGCTAGGAAAGATTGAGGGCACAAAGAGAAGGTGGCAGCAGAGGATGAGATGGCTGGATAGCATTACCAACTCAATGGACATGAATCTGAGCAAACTCCGGGAGATAGGGAAAGACAGGGAAGACTGGCATGCTGCAGTCCATGGGGTGAATAGAGTCAGACACGGCTTAGCAACTGAACAACAACGAGATCACATTCCAAAGGCTGTGATGTCGTCCATGGCTAACACTTTGCTATGTTCCAAGCACTGAGCTAATCAATTCTATACAGTTGTCTCCACAAACCTGTAGGTAGATACTATGGGCTCCAAGTAACCTGCACACAGTCACTGAGCTTCTAGGATGATGGCAGGGCCAGGGCCAGCACCCATATGGTCTGTCTTGGGGCCTGTGCTCTCAACCCCATTGCCCTCTCCCCAATGCCTTGGAAAGGCGTGTGAGTTGCACCTGGAGCTTATGATTAAAGACTCAACTCAGTCCTTAAAACAAGTAATGGAAGAGTTTTGATCACAGACAGGATGGTCATGGGAGAGAAGATCCTGAGGGTCAAGCCCGGCCAGAAGACAGTTTCAGAGTTGTCTGTAGATGCACTGAGCCTTACTGGGAAGGAGAGGAAAATAAAACCAGAAGGACAGATGAAGTCGTTAGCCAGGAAGGACAAGAGCCTGGAGGTCAGTTGCAGGAGGAAGGGATAGAAAAGATGGAGCACAGGGAAGTCAGTAGCCAGGTCAGAAGTGCCAATGAGGCAGGAGGCGGGGCAAAGAACGGAGGAAGGCAGGGGCACCAAGGAAGCAGGTCGGCCAGTGCACAGCGAGGCCCGGCACTTCTATGCCTGCTGCCTGGATGGAGCAGCTCTTTGGCAGAATCACCTTGGAGCTCACAGCTTCAAAGGCACCAGGGGGCCAGAAGTCAGTCTGCAAAGGACAATGGAAGGAGCGGATGGGGAGCCCAGTGAGGGCGAGGCAGGACCGTCAAGGAACATGGGCATGAACTTGAAAGGAAGGAGAAAAGTAAGACAGTTATTGGAGGGGGACAGTAAAATCAAAGAGGTTCCTCTCTTATCTTTTTCTCTTTACTTTCATTTTTGGTCTTTTTTTTTTTTTTCTCCTCTTTTCTGGACAAGGAAACTCTGCTTATCTTTGTAGGCGGGAGGTAAGGAGCCGGCAGGCAAAACTGAAGCTGCAACAGACAAAGAATAGAAATGAGGCAGAGTCCAGGCCTAGGGAGGCACCTGGACTTCAGAAAAAAAGTGAAATAGAAATAGTAGTGGTGAGAAAAATGGATAGAATTTCATGGCAAGGTGTCTAAGTCAAACCTTTGTGCCAGAAAGATTCTGAAAGGTGAAACTGCAGCTGAAAAATGACAAAAGATCCCAAAGATGAAAAGGAGTGGGAGACATCTAAAGGAGGCCACAAGGGCACCCAGACCAGATGGCTGTCCCCTGGAGCCCACGCATTGAAGAGGCAGGTACAAACACGGGGGGAGGGCTCCGATCCTGGGGTGCACACGCTCCGTGGCAGAGGTTTGGGGTGCCTGCTATTTCCAAATCTGCAAGATAATTTTTAAAAGTACTTACGTGCTATGTCTGAGAACACAACCAGGAAAAGATGAACTCGCTGCTTGGGGAAGACAACTTACTGCTCACAGATGGCAAAAAAGACTCCTATCGTGTCTGCCTTTCCTTCAGGAAATGATCTGGGAAGTGAGGCAGGTAAACATCATAAAGAAATAAGTGAAGCAAGAAAGAGAGAGTGAAATGATAAGAAGAGAACAGTTGGTTTCCTTAAATGAGTTCAACTCTTCAAGCTCAGAACTGAAGGCATGGCTCATGGGTCTGTATTTAGGAAAGTTTTCAGAGATGACAGTTGATGGGCGAGGAACAAATGTTGTCCATATCAGGAAAAGAAGAAGGCACTCCCTTAGGAGCCCCAAGCAGATCCCCAAAGTGGAACAAATTACTAAACTCATGGCTTGTGAGTATTTAGAAAAGAATATGTTAATTATAGGAGAAGGAAATGGCAGCCCACTCTAGTATTCTTGCCTGGAAAATTCCATGGATGGAGGAGCCTGGTAGGCTACAGTTCATGGGGTCGCAAAGAGTCGGACACAACTGAGCGACTTCACTTTCTTTCTTTCTATAGTTCCTTTTGGAGAAGGAAATGGCAACCCACTCCTGTGTTCTTGCCTGGAGAATCCCATGGATGGAGGGGCCTGGTGGGCTACAGTCTATGATTTTGCAAAGACTCGGACATGACTAAGCCACACACACACACACACACACACACACACACACACATTAATTACGAAAGCCAAGGGGGTCCATCAACTGGGCGAAGTAAGCTCAGTTTCATATTTTGAGAGAGAGGGGTGACTAGATTTGAACTCATTTACTTACACCTAGTCTCATTCAAAAAAGAATTGAAGGCTGATTAAAGGGACACCAACTGAAAAATCTACCGAGACACTGCGACATAGAGATATGAGAAAGAAAAACAGAAAAAAACAAAGGACAGAAGGACGTAAAAATGGAGCCATGAGTGAGGCTAATGGTCAGACGTGCGGCAGAGAGTTCTACTCACTTGTTAAAGTGAACTCGTCTCCCTTAGACTGACAGTCGTTTGGCTTTCTGTGTTTTGACAGGAAACAGCAAAGGAGAAACTTGATGGATCATTCACTTCACACCAACTAGGAAATTGACAAAGAAGTTGGAAAAAGGGAGAAAGGAAGGCGGGTGTGGAAGCAGGCAGCAAGATATAAAGACTGAAAGAAAAGCACCACAAACATTTTAGCACGTATGCACACTCGTGGATGGGGGAGGGAAAAGGCTGTGCAGGACATGGAAAATATCTTAAGAACTGAGGCCTGGAGAATAACTCTCGAGATACTCACAATGATAGCAAGAGAGGTGCCAAAAGGCCAGATATTAGAGGCTATAGAGGCCACGCCCTCATGGCCTGTATTTCTTCATTAAGGAGGTCAGAGTTTTGTATTAGGAACTCTTAAGTTTGAAGAGTTTTGAAGTTTCATAGATTTTAGTTAAATCTTACTCTTTCTACTTACAGATTTGTTTGCTTAGTCAAATCTATTAAACAGTATGAGTTTTTGTTTATTCAACTCTAAAACTAGAATAATTTTATCCACCTCAAAGAATGACTGTGAAAAATAAATGGGGTGGAGCGAGAAAAGCAATATTATTCCTGAGACTAGACCTCAAGGAAACTTCGCCTGAGAGTCCCCATAAAAGGGAGCGTGAGTGATGATAAAAAAGACTTCAAGGAATTTCTTGCAGTTAGATGTAAGATAATCTAGCTTGCAATACCTCCAAGAACCCCTTTAATTCTATGTTCCATGATTATTTGTAACTCAAACTAAACTTTTTTTAACACACTCCCAGTAACATTGAAGTATTCTAAGTCCCCAAATGCTGACCTGATTATCGTAAGCAACATTCAGTACAGGTGAATTTCAGAACAAGCTGAATACTAATTAAAGAAGAAGAAGAAAAAACTCTGGAGAACTTTCCACATTCTTCTGAATGGGTCCCCCATCCTCTATGCTGGTCTGTCCAGAGTTCGGCTTTAAGAAGACTGAGGGTCTGTTCACTCACGGGACCAGCAACAAGTATGATTCTCCCTGAGGTTGGGTAGGCCCAAGTGGACAACTAGTGACCCTCACTGGGGAAGGGATTGGAAAGTGAAAAGTCCCTGTCTTCAGGTAAGACTCTACTGAGGCCATACCAACCCCACCAATGATTATCTTCAGCTGCCTCTTCTAAGTTACCATCTCTAAGGAAAGAGGTTTCACTTATACCTGGCCTATCTAGAAGACCTCACATTTATCTCACAGCCAGTCCCCCCAAAATATGAGCCCTGTAAACTTGACCTCAGTTGTGATCCATTGTCCTCAACTGATCTTAGACTCTACTCTCTCAACTACTTCAAACCCACTTGGCTCCCAGCTGAATCCCCACATGGGGTAATTAGTCCCTTTGATTACACTGTTTCCAACTGCCTTTGACATCCTTGAGTTAAAACTGACCAGCTCAGGTCCTCAGGGCCAGCGGCCCATCTGACTCACCCTTCATACTGTATCTGAGCGGACGGTGGTATGTGGTGGTCATTTCTTTGTCTAATACACTTAGCAAAGTTGTTCACAATATGACCCTGTATTATGCCTTATATTGCTCTGTCCTAAGACAATTTGGAATAAGACCATGGCATTAGATGATAAATGCCACTTTCATTTTCAATTCTTGGTAAAGATCTAATGGAATCAGAAAAGGTCTGGAGGAGGGCAGCTAAAATCATCAAAAACCAAAAAGCCTCCTTCATAAGGATGAATTAAATAAATTAGGAGTCTGCAAGACAAATAAAAATGTTAGGAGAGGACAAATGTCAAAGTTTTCCAAATGTCTTAGAATAAAAATACAGTCATACACCAAATTCCACAATGCCACACTGAAGCATCATCCCTTAAATCTTAAAGCAGACAAATGTAGGGCAGTTAGAAAGAAATTATGAATAATAACAACAAAACTGGTGACATCGAGCGGTGGTAAAGACTAAAAATGTAAATTGAAGGAGGGTTTGGATAAAGTTATGGAAAAATCTATGTAAGAGCATTAGGAGAAAACTGAACATCTGTAACCTCCAGAGGAAAGCTCAACTCTCAAATCACATGGCATGTTGTCCACCAAAGTTGAGTTTTACAAGCCATAGGCAGTAAGCCTTTGTGTTGTTCTTCTACTGTGATGATTAAATGGGACCATCCCTGTTTAAGTATTGATTCACACAGTGCCTCACACACCAAGACCCAGTAAATAGCAACAGCAGCCATTGTGTGGCAGTAATTCATATACAGTTCAGCTGAATGAAGTGGTGCCCAGCTCAATATAACAGTTCTTCCACTGAGCTATTCTGTCTTCAACAGATCAACAACCACCATCTCTCCACCTCTCAGCTCAAATCCTTGGGATCACCCTTGGGCATTCCAGCCCTTCCACATTTAGAAAAAGGATCCAGCAGTACAAATTTTCCAATACTAAGATCATCTGGTCTCAGAAAAAAAATCTTTTTATAAAAAATAAATACACATTATTCCATTACCAAATAATTCTTCACCCCAGCAATATTTGGCAAGAAAAGCTTGTGTTCTGAGAAGTAATGAGGCAAAGAGCTGGTGTGACCTCAGGAAGAATGTGGGGGATTTTAACAAATGCTTCAGACATTTGTCTTTACAATAAGTGATGTCAAATGTGAAAGATAAAAAGTTAAAATGTGAATGGTAAGAAAAAGATTTCTAGACACATACGAAATTAATAGCAGCTCAGAGCCCATCCAGGGAAAATGGTACCGTTGACTGCAGGAGACAGGACGGGAAATCTTTATGTAAAGGGAGACTGCAGCTGGGACGCCCACAATCCTCTGGTGTATCTCATGGGGTCAGGCCGAAAGTTCCCAGGATGCTGACATTCCTGCTCTGAAATTCACCTGCTGCTTCTCCAGGGAAGCCGGTGTGACTACATCCTTTTCCATTGGTCCCTCTTACTTTGAGCAGAGGCAAAGAGCATTTTAGGGGTATTTTGAACCAACTTCCACCTTCTACTGATAAAGCAGCAGAGACCCAAAGCTTTATAATGGGGAGGAGCCAACACGGTTGGTCTGCCCGTCACCAGAGATCACAACACCCACTTTGCCAGCCATGACCACTTGGCCTCCAAGTTCAAGGACAAAATGGGGATAGTAAGAGTCCCTCCCTGATTACCTGTAGGAAATTCTATCTAATAAATGCGATCATCTAAAGACGATAGTTCATGAACTATACCCAACAGAGTATCTGGCACCATCTGAGCATTTAATAAATTAGCCCTATTATTAGAGTTCTTCATGATGCTTCCCTTTCCTCTCTTCTCATCCCCATGTGGTTGGGAAGAAAGAACGAGCAACAAGAACATTTTTGGATCACCTGCTGTCAGCTGTGCCTGGATCTTCAAGTGTTCATTTATTTAATAGGCTGTGCCATGACTACCGTCCTGTATGGGTCTGAATTTACATTCCCAAGTATGTTTGAATTTCACTCGCATTCCTCTCCAGGGAGTCATGCTATGTCAATACCTCTTATCCAATAAGGCTTAAATTGGTGTCGTAAACTACCATTTGGACTCTGTAACAGAATTGTAAATAGAGCGATAATTAACGAATTTCCCGATTATTCTCTCCAATTCCACATTTACCAGGCATCTCATCTTCAGAACTGTCTTTCACCCTCAGGAATTTGGAACAAAAATAATGAGCAAATGGGACTTTAAAAAAAAGGAAAGCTCTACGAATTACAAGCAGGTGGCTTAATTTTACGACTTATCCTGCACAGTTGAATACTATCTTTCTTCTCCCCTTCCAGCCTCTCTTCCCCCACCCCCTTCCTCCTCTCCCCTGCTGCTGCTGCTGCTAAGTCGCTTCAGTCCTGTCCGACTCTGTGTGACCCCATAGACGGCAGCCCACCAGGCTCCGCCGTCCCTGGGATTCTCCAGGCAAGAACACTGGAGTAGGTTGCCATTTCCTTCTCCAATTCATGAAAGTGAAAAGTGAAAGTGAAGTCATTGAGTCATGTCCAACTCTCAGCGACCCCATGGATTGCAGCCTACCAGGTTCCTCCGTCCATGGGAGTTTCCAGGCAAGAGTACTGGAGTGGGGTGCCATTGCCTTCTCCCCTAGCTGATGCTTTTAAACTGCAGTTTTAAGGTCAGGGTTATAGAAACATGATGGCCAAACCCGAGGGCACGCTTCAAGCCTAACCACTATTTCCATCTCTAGATTGTCTCTACCTCTGACTCCTGGCTTCATTCCTTCGGTCAGAGCATCTATTGCTCTGTTGTATCTTCTGAATATCTTTTTTTTTTTTGTCAGTTCTTCATTGCAGTGCCCTGGCCTAACTTAAACTTTTCTCATTGCTCACCTGGACCACGGCCAAGGCTCCCAAATAGGTTTCCTTGTCTCCGGGATCAACTCCACACACCCTCCAATCCCATCTCTGGTCCCCTGGCAAAATGGTCATTCAAAAAAGCAAAGTCAACAGGGGAAAGGGGTAGTTAGGGAGTTTGGGATCAACATGTACACACTGCTATATTTAAAACGGAACCAACGGATTCCTGCTGTACAGAAAGGAAACTCTGTATGTTATGTGGCAGCCTGGATGGGGGGCATCTGGGGGAGGATGGATGCATGTATATATATGGCTGAGTCCCTTCGGTGTTCCACCTGAAAGTACCACAATATTGTTATCAGCTATACCCCAAAACAAAATAAGAAGTTAAAAAATAAGAAGCAAATTCTACCACATCACTCTCCTACTTGATTTTTTTTCATCTACAAAATCATATCCAGACAATTCCCTACGGCGCACAAGTCCCTTCTCGATCTGGCCCTGCCTGCCTTCCCTGCCACAGCCTCCCGCATTTCTCCACGCTTCCCACTGGCCTCTCCACAGCGCCACTCCCTTCCCTTTGGGCCCATGCTGTTCCCTCGCTGAAAACACTATTCACCCGTCTTCCCACACAGGAACCCGCACATTACCAGGGTGCATTTACACTTCTGCCTTCACATCCTCCAGAAAGTTCCTTAAGGGGAGGGTTCCCCCCCTCCCTTATTGGACTGTGGTCCCTGGTCCCTCATGGGCAGCAGGTACATGTCAGCCACTTGGTACCCAAGCTGATAAACAACTAAAGAAGATAGAGAAGCCTTCCTTCAAAATGATATTTTTAAACCCCAGAGAAGAAAAGATGACAAAGGCCCTGTGTCTGCTCACGTGAGTGGCATTCTGGGAAGCTTTTGGAAAGGAAAAAAAAAAAAATCTTGTGGGTTTAACTGATGGTGCCAGAAGAACGAGCCTATCCCTGGGGCGCTATTTAAACTCCACTCAGTGATTTGCTTTTTAATTCATTTTTATTCCAGGTGCAGCCCTGCAGCTATTTTAAAACTGAGACTTAAAGTAATACTAATAGCTGGTGTTATCACAGGCTCCTGCAGTAACAGGGTGCCTTGAATCCAGAAAAAAAAAAAAAAAGCCCTTCATGGAGCCTTGACAAACCACAATATCCTGTGCCTGGGAGACGGAGGAGAAGGAATGAAACAGTGGGCTTCATCATCAAAAGATTGTGCTTCCCTTTGCAAAAGCTTTCATTCCTTCAGGCCCTGAGAGTTCACGTTGTACAGTTAACCATCTGTCTGCAAAATGCTAACGGTCTGAAGGGGAGACTAGCACGCCGGGCAGGGAAGCAGACAGACACCAAGGGTAGCTTCGTCCACATGCAGCCACTGCCCTCTGCATCCGCCACCTGAGACCCTGTATTGGAAGGATCAGTTCCAGACCCCACCCCAGACCGTGGGGTCAGCATCTCCGCTAGGAAACAAAACCAAGTGTAATTTAAATGCGTGTTTTCTGGACAGCAACACTCCAGGCGAGAGAAAGCTGCCCCAGGAAATAGGGTTTTATGAGTGGTGCCCAGAGACATAGCCCTGCCTCTGACCTGCTTGTGTCAGCAAGAACCGGGGCTGTTTCCTCTCAACTTGTTAATGAGCAAACTCAGGCTTTAATTACTGGCCTGAGCCAGCAGGTAGTCCACAGAATGACTGCAGCCCAGCCAGGGCTCTCTCCCACACAGTGACTCATGGACACTTCACGGTCAGTAGCCCTATGCCTTCCTGTGTTCTGAGATTGGCACTGACCCTCCAACATGGGAAATTCCTCTCTTCATCCCCCACCGGATGTACGGCACAGATCTGAGAAGAGCTGGCACCTCCTCCATCAGCAGGGTTACAGGTGGAAGGAAGGGCATCTGATACAGGCCAGGCCACCTGGAGTTCCTCACTGAGCACGAGCCTAGGAAGATGGGTGGGTGTGGCCTGGCACCCCCTGCCCCGCTCCACCCCATGGGAAATAAACAGGTGACCAAGTTTACCCAGGCTGGGTGTGTGTGACTCTTTTGGACAACCATAGAGCCCTACGTGTGACCCAAGGTTATTAAATGGAAAATGAACTCTGAGGGTTTCGACTGCCAGAATCCCAGAAGGGTATCAGATGAGAACTTGAAAATCCATGAAGCTTTGCAATGGGGAGCCTCCAACGGCCACAAAGAGGGTGATCTAAGAGGTACCCAAGCTATTTGCTCACAGCCAGCTTCCCCAGGGGGCACCCCGGTTTAGTTCAGTGAGCTGCGTCACTTTGGTCAGACTGAGGATTCATGAGTGGGGCCTGCCCTGGCAGTCACTGCACTCCTTTCCAGCCAATCTCCTGTCCAGGACCACCTGCCCGTCCACCCACCAACCCCAGAGACCCAGAGCACAGTCTTTCCCAGCCAGGAGTGTGCACCAGAGTCCAGCTCCTAAATTAGATATTTTCTTTTTTAAGGAAGCATCCCCTGCTGCCTGGGAGGAAAGTGGCCGTCTCTGCCGTCTATCAATTTCCATAGCATCTGTGGTGCCTACCATGAATTTAGCACTTATTATTACAATTCATGACAGCCTTTAAGCCAGAAAGAGAATTGGCCAGTGTTTCCCAATTTTTTTAATTTGGCAGACCTGTAAAATCTTCCCATAAAAAGAGTGCCAACTTACCATTCACCCACTCCAATGGTTACCGAGCCTTTTTCTTATTTGGGGTTCAGCTCTGCCTCCCTCTCACGTCCATTCTTTGGCCCTTGTCTTACCCTTCAGAACCCTCCTGCTACATAATTGTGTCTAAATTTCACCACGAAGTCCTTTCTTCTCCAGAACAAGTGGGCCTTGTGTAGCATTTTCAAGGATGACAAGCTTCCGTCTGAATCCCTAGCACCTGTCATGGTTAGGTGGCAGACATTCCATAACTGTTTGTTGCAGAATGAAAGGATGAATTGTCCCTCCTTCGACGTGTTTTCTAGACCCTTCACTCTCTGGGCTACGTCCCACAAGAGGCAACGCCACATTTCCATGTGCTTCTTGAAATGTCATGCCCAGAACGGTGTGCCATGCACCAGATGGGCTCAGCTGTGTGGAGCGCCAAGGCTCCATGGCCCTCCTGCCCTGGGCACCAAGCCTTTATTTCCGAAGCTTGAGACTGTTCTTGCTTTCTGGCAGCCACTTCGTACTGCTGACTCCTATGAAACGAGTTCACTAAAACCCTTAGATATTCCCAATTCTGAATTTCTTTTTCCTTAACATTTTTTTTAAACTTTTTAAAAACATTTATTTTTAACTGAAGGGTAGTTACAATATTGTGTTGGTTTCTGTCATACATCAACACGAATCAGTCATAGGCTGATTCCCTCCCTCCCTCTTAAGTCTCCCTCCCACCCCAACCCACCCCTCTAGGTTGGCAAGGAGCCCCAGAATGGAGAGAGTAGCATGGAAACATATACACTAACATATATGAAATAGACAGTGGGAATTTGCTGTATGACTCAGGGAATCCAATTCTGAATTTCTTAACTGGTATTTTCAATCCAAGAACAGAGCTTTTCCATTTAGGCCAACTGTGTTTCTTTTTTGTGGGTCAGTATCTTCGATTCTTATCTGACTCTTCACATCTTCTCCATCCAACTAGAGGTTAGGGTTCTGGAGACAGTATCTTATACACTTTGATATAAGGAATAAGTGTAAGTATTTAGCATGGTGGCACTCAGCAGATATTTGACAAGTATGTGTTGGTTCATTAGGTTCCACCCATATCCTAATATCCCCCAGGACTCTCAGTTCCTGATGAATCACACGGAAGTCCCGAGGGCAACACCTAAGGACTTCTTCCAATGGCCCCTTCCTACCTACATGCTTCCAACTCCGAGTTGTGCTCGTCTCCATCGGACTCACTGGATGCACCCACAGCAGCCTGCCTGCACCCCAACACCCTGCTCTCCACAAATGACCAGCCCCCTCCCCAGTACTCATCACTGCCTTCTGTTTCTCAAAACTCAATGCATCCACCAGCACCAATTCATTGCATTTTCCCCACAGTCCCTCAGCATTCCTAGTACCGGCCATCATACAGGAAAAGGATTTGGAGCAAATCTGGACTCATTCAGATGAACCAAAAGAGAATCATCACCTACTTTAAAAATGAGATTCCCTCTACAAAGCAGTTTGTCATAGATATTTATAAAAGCCCCCTTTCAGTTCAGTTGCTCAGTCATGTCTGATTCTTTGTGACCCCATGGATTGCAGTATGCCAGGCCTCCCTGTCCATCACCAACTCCTGGAGTTTACCCAAACTCATGCCCATTGAGTTGGTGATGCCATCTGACCATCTCATCCTCTATCGTCCCTTCTCCTCCTGCCCTCAATCTTTCCCAGCATCAGGGTCTTTCCAAATGATTCCGTTCTTTGCATCAGGATGCCAAATTACTGGAGTATCAGCTTCAACATTAGTCCTTCCAGTGAATATTCAGGACTGATTTCCTTTAGGATGGATTGGTTGGCTCTCCTTGCAGTCCAAGGGACTCTCAAGAGTCTCCTCCAACACCATGGTTCAAAAGCATCAATTCTTCAGCGCTCAGCTTTCTTTAGAGTCCAACTCTCACATCCATACATGACTACTGGAAAAACCATTGCTTTGACTAGATGGACCTTTGTTGGCAAAGTAATGTCTCCACTTTTTAATATGCTGTCTAGGTTGGTCATAACTTTTCTTCCAAGGAGCAAGTGTCTTTTAGTTTCATGGCTGCAGTCACCATCTGCAGTGATATTGGAGCCCCCAAAAAATAAAGTCTGCCACTGTTTCCATTGTTTCCCCATCTATTTGCCATGAAGTGATGAAACCAGATGCCATGAACATCAGAACAAGACGTTGTTCCCATCAGAACAAGACCCAGTTTCCCCCTCAGTCAGTCTCTCCCATCAGGAAGCTTCCATAAGCCCCTAATCCTTCTCCATCAAGGAGCAGACAGACTGAAAACCACAATCACAGAAAACTTACCAATCACATGCACCACAGCCATGTCTAACTCAATGAAACTATGATCCATGCTGTGTAGGGCCACCCAAGATGGATGGGTCATGGTGGAGAGTTCTGACCAAACGTGGTCCTCTGGAGAAGGGAACCTCAAACCACTTCACTATTCTTGCCTTGAGAACCCCATGAACAGTATGAAAAGGCAAAAAGATAGGACACGAAAGATGAACTCCCTATGTCTCTAGGTGCCCAATATGCTACAGGAGATCAGTGGAGAAATAACTCCAGAAAGAATGAAGAGACAGAGCCAAAGCAAAAACAACACACAGCTGTGGATGTGACTGGTGATAGAAGCAAGGTCCGATGCTGTAAAGAGCAATATTGCATAGGAACCTGGAATGTTAGGTCCATGAATCAAGGCAAACTGGAAGTGGTCAAACAGGAGATGACAAGAGTGAATGTCGACATTTTAGACATCAGCAAACTAAAATGAACTGGAATGGGTGAATTTAACTCAGATGACCATTATATCTATTACTGTGGGCAAGAATCCCTTAGAGAAACGGAGTAGCCATCATAGTCCACAAGAGTCTGAAATGCAGTACTTGGATGCAGTTTCAAAAACAACAGAATGATCTCTGTTCATTTTCAAGGCAAACCATTCAATACCACAGTAATCCAAATCTATGCCCCAACCAGTAACACTGAAGAACCTGAAGTTGAACAGTTCTGTGAAGACCTACAAGACCTTTTAGAACTAACACCCCCAAAAGATACCCTTTTCATTATAGGGGACTGGAATGCAAGGAAGTAGGAAGTCAAGAAATAGCTGGAGTAACAGGCAAATCTGGCCTTGGAATACAGAATGAAGCAGGGCAAAGGCTAATAGAGTTTTGCCAAGAGAACACACTGGTCATAGCAAACACCCTCTTCCAAGAACACGAGAGAAGACTACACACGGACATCACCAGATGGTCAACGCCAAAATCAGACTGATTATATTCTTTGCAGCCGAAGTTGGAGAAGCTCTATGCTGCTGCTGCTAAGTCACTTCAGTCGTGTCCGACTCTGTGTGATCCCATAGACGGCAGCCCACCAGGCTCCCCCATCCCTGGGATT
>SJYX01011406.1:357897-419112 GCA_006410675.1 Oreotragus oreotragus
TGGAATGTGAAGTCAAATGGGCCTTAAGAAGCATCACTACAGACAAAGCTAGTGGAGGTGATGGAATTCTAGGTGAGCTATTTCAAATCCTAAAAGATGATGTTGAGAAAGTTCTGCACTCAATATGCCAGCAAATTTGGAAAACTCAGTAGTGGCCACAGGACTGGAAAAGGTCAGTTTTCATTTCAATCCCAAAGAAAGGCAATGCCAAAGAATGTTCAAACTACCACACAATTGCACTCATCTCACATGCTAGTAAAGTAATGCTCAAAATTCTCCAAGCTAGGCTTCAACAGTATGTTACTGTGAACGTCTAGATGTTTAAGCTGGATTTAGAAAAGGCAGAGGAACCAGAGATCAAATTGCCAACATCTGCTGGATCATCAAAAAAGCAGTAAAGTTCCAGAAAAACATCTATTTCTGCTTTATTGACTATGCCAAAGCCTTTGACTGTGTGAACCAAAATAAACTGTGGAAAATTCTGAAAGAAATGGGAATACCAGACCACCTGACCTGCCTCCTGAGAAACCTGTATGCAGGTCAGGAAGCAACAGTTAGAACTGGACACAGAACAATAGACTGGTTCCAAATCAAGAAAGGAGTATATCAAGGCTGTATATTGTCACCCTGCTTATTTAACTTCTGTGCAGAGTACATCATGAGAAATGCTGGGCTGGAGGAAGCACAAGCTGGAATCAAGATTGCCAGGAGAAATATCAATAACCTCAGATATTCAGATAAAACCAACTTTATTTCAGAAAACAAAAAAGAACTAGAGCCTCTTGATGAAAGTGAAAGAGGAGAGTGAAAAAAATTGGCTTAAAACTCAACATTCAGAAAACTATGTTCATGGTATCTGGTCCCATCACTTCAAAGCCCCCTTCAGTGTATTTAAATATGACTTGACGTGCCCATAGGTGGTTACCAAGCAACCTTCCATAAACACATCTATTGTATAGGGCAACGCCTCTGGACCTTCACAAAGAATTGTTCTCTGCATCAGTGCTGTCTCCACACACCAAACAAAAGCCTAGACACACACTCGGTCCCTGTTGGAGCAATAATGAATTCTTCTAAGTATGTATATAAGAAGGGCTTTCTCTGCACTCTCTATATACTGCAGTTTTTCCATGAACCTTGGGCTTCCCTTGTGGCTCAGCTGGTAAATAATCCGCCTGCAATGCGGGAGACCTGGGTTCGATCCCTGCCTTGGGAAGATCCCCTGGAGAAGGCAAAGGCTACCCACTCCAGTATTCTGGCCTGAAGACTTCTATGGGCTATTTAGTCCATGGGGTCACAAAGAGTCAGACACAACTGAGCAAATTTCACTTCACTTCACTTCCAGTGGAATTAAAGAAACCATAGAGTCTTAATATGCGGAAAGGACTTTGGTGGAGCAACTCACACTGTGGGCAAGGAAAATGAAGCCAAGTAGAAAGGTTTATAATTCCTTTACTCTGCTTTCAAGTACCAGCAATCCTTCCGTGAATCCCACCTCCTCTGGGAGCTGAAGATGGTGCTCCCGGCCTTCCTCTACAGGGACTCAAGGACAAGTGACCTCCAATTATTTTATTGGAGACAGTGGACATCCTTTCTTCTGAAGCTCCTAAAGACTAGTGGAGAGACTCATAACAAACTATCGAATCTTGTGTTACAACAGTCATCTGAATTCCACGCTGCAACTATGAGTAAAACTGAAGCCATGTGTATCTTCACTTATTCAGATACTGCTCTTGGGAGAGGCCTAATACCTAAGACAGGGACTTCCAGGGACCCTTCCCAGCTCCTGAGACAGCACTGGGCACAGAAACCTTTGGCAGACCGGCCTGACGCTTATACCCAGAGCACACGAGAGCATTATAGCAAAGGCACAGTCTCTCTCCAGCTGTAGTTAATGGTCAGCTCATGGTCCCTGGGATACAATGAATGGGGCTTCTCTGGTGGCTCAGACAGTGAAGAATCTGCCCACAACAAGGGAGCCCTGGGTTCGATCCCTGGGTTGGGAAGATCCCCTGGAGGAGTAAATGGTAGGTACCCCTTTCCAGTATTCTTCCCTGGAGAATCCCATGACACAGGAGTCTGGTGGGTTACAGTCCAGGGGGTCGCAAAGAGTTGGACATGATTGAGCACACTAACACCTTGTTGAAATAGCATCTGTTTAGATGGCTAATCATTATCAGTTTGTAGAATGCTGTGTTTGGTTGTGATTTTTCAATCATGTATTAGATCAGTCTTGTATCTGTGCCCTAATGTCTCTACAAAAATGTCTCAATTTCTCATTCACTATATCCCTTGACTTGTGCTGAGTTGCTCAATCGTGTCTGTGAAATTTCCCCAGCAAGAATGCTGGAGTGAGGTACCATTTGCTACTCCAGGGGATCTTCCTGACTCAGGGAACAAACCCGAGTCTCTTGCATCTCCAGTGTTGCCAGGTGGATTCTTTACCACTGAGCCACCAGGGAAGCCCCATTCATTACATCCCAGGGACTGTGAAAGTTGGAGAATGTTGTTTCTGTTGACTTTCTCTTTCAGCACAAGCCACTGTTGTGCCTGGAGAATTCCATGGACTGTATAGTCCATGGGGTCACAAAGAGTCAGACACGACTGAGCGACTTTCATTTACCTATGAAGGGAGTCACATCCCAGAAGAGGAGGTAAATATGCTGCTCTGGGTAAGGTGGTGAGGGAAGTCCCCTGGCAGGTGACTGGAAGGGAGCTCTCAGAACCCCTGACTTTTGGAGCAGAAAAGAGGTTGTGCCTGGTGACATAATCCCCAGCACAGGGGCCCTCGGGACTCTGGTGGAGTGACCCCAAATTAGGTTTCAAATGGGAATGTTGTTTTCTCTCCAGTGAGATAGCAGAGTTGATACTGAATGTTATTTATAGATTTGACTGTAGCTGCCTAAATCATTGTTCTTGTTTGTAATAAATCATTTCAGAGAAATAGCTACAGATGATTCCTTCTTTGTTTTAGAAGTAAATGACTTATTAAATAAGTAAAACCCTCCAATTGTACTACACAATGTTAATTCAGCAAAATGCGTTCCTCCCTTCATAAGTAAATGAAAGTCACTCAGTCGTGTCTGACTCTTTGTGACCCCATGGACTATACAGTCCATGGAATTCTCCAGGCCAGAATACTGGAGTGGGTAGCCTTTCCCTTCTCCAGGGGACCTTCCCAACCCAGGGACCGAGCCCAGGTCTCCGACATTTCAGGCGGATTCTTTACCAGCTGAGCCATCAGGGAGGCTCACTTTCATAGCTAAAGGTTCGAATTTAAAGTAACATCAATGACCAGGATTTGTTGAACATGGACTATATGGGAACATATAATCATCACTTCAGGAGAAACGAAAGGCACTAGGAACTGACTTCTGAAAAATGTGCCACCCAATTAGAGATCAGAAGCATGAACGTCAACTACAGCACAAGGTGGTGAACCGTAAGCAGTGGTAAGTAGTTGAGCTCCGTGAACAGGAGGCCAAAAAGAGCTCCCTCGTGTCTGGAGTGTCCACGCAGGGGCCGGGTGTTGAGCTGGACACTGAAATACGGGAGCGAGACCTGAGAAAGGGGACAGTGTGTCCAAAGACATTACGGTGAGGCAGAGTAGGGCTGTCCTGCCCCATGGGAGAGCAAGTTAAATCCTGACACTTGGCAGCTGTGTGACCTTGAGCAAGTTCCTTGGCCTCTCTGAGCCTCCGTTGTCTAACGGTAAAACAGGGATGCTAAGGAACTTAGCCCCTCTAAGAATAAAGGAGATCATGCAAGTGATGCACTTGGCAGAACCACCCAGAACAAAGGCTAAACCCTTGGTACACTATTAATCACACACTATTAACAGTACATGGTTAACTACTGTTACACTTTCAAGGTTATAAAAGAACTCAGACAGCCACTGGGTTGAGCTCTATGGTGGAGCCAAGATCAGCGATGAAGGGACCTTGTTTTGCAACAGCATCTTACGTTTGGAGAGGAAATGGTTCATGGAGCTCCGTGGTGACTGTCATGAAAATGAACACAAGGGAAAGTTAGGATGTCCCTCCCAGTGGCGGCTACTACAAGTGGAATCCACTCACCCTTGCCCAGGTCCTAAACCACTTACACTCTTTAAAAATCTCATAAAGAGAACATTGGAAAGAAACCAGAGCAGGGAAATACCTGAGAACGGTGCCTTGTGACCCTCCGAGTCAGGAAACCAGAAGCCCTAAAGGCAGAGACAAGCAACAGTCATGGCTGGAAGGCTGGAAAGCATGGAGAGATTTTGAAGCATACCTCCTTCCCAACCCCAGCTTCTCAGCAGACTCAGTAATGCAGAAACCATGCTTACTGGAACGTGGATACAGCCAGCTATGGAGCGGGTGGGATTTGCCTCATCCAGGAACTGATGTGGGAGTTAAAAAAAAACTCCTCTGTTACCAGGGCAACAGGCAAACTGAGGACACAATCAACTGTCCCCTCAAAGTCCCAGGAGAGAATCTGATAGCCCATGTCAGACAGACCTGGCTTAGAGCACTCAGGAACAAGCAAACCTTCAGAGTGGCTGGCGGTGGGCTATGCTGGGACCCACTGTAATGGGGTCTAGGAGAAATGTATAGAAATGGAACCAGGATGTTCTGGAAGGCACAGGCGGTGCTGACAAGGATGATCACGGAAGCATTCTTTCTGAACATCTGGGCCGCCCGGCTGACTGAGTGGCTGAAGTGTGGTGGCATTTTCCTCTAGGTACTGGTCAGAATGACATGGCACCGAGGACATGGTTAACACTCAGCAGCACAGGCCAGCATAGCTATGGCTTCGGTTTTTTGGAGGTTTATAAAGAAAGTTTATCTTTCTTTGCATCATTTTGATTAAGCTGCAGCTGGAACTATACAGTATTTTTTTAAGCCCATATTTTAATTAGAAATGATGGTTTCAGGGAGAATGGTAAAAACAGCAACAATGAAAACAATGAAACTAACAAAACTACTTTTGATGAACATATGTGACGGATAAGAACGAGGTTAAATGGTGGCTGAATATGTATGCTGTTTAATTACAGGTGGCGGGAGTGGTAAAGAACCCACCTGCAATGCAGGAGATGTAAGAGATGCGGGTTCAATCCCTGGGTCGGAAAGATCCCCTGGAGAAGGGAATGGAAATCCACTCCAGTATTCTTGCCTGGAGAATCCCTGCGGATAGAGGAGCCTGGCTGGCTACCATCCATAGGGTTGCAAAGAGTCAGACATGAATGAAGCCACTTAGTACACAGCACACAATTGCATGAAATTTTAGTATCAAAAGACAATGCACTCAAAGAAAATTCCTGAATGTCAGTTTCTTATCATCCTGGGGTCTCCTCTTTCCAGGACTGAGCAATGCAGCTCAAATCAGGGACTCCTCAGGGCTGACTGGCCCATGTGAACTTCTGAGTCTGAAACAGACACTCCCCACTTGAGCATTTCAGCTTGAACCAGAGCTGAGACTGACCATATAAAAATCAGAAGCTGAACCAGGTGTTTCCCCAAGAGTCTTTACTTCTGCTACCAGATTCTAAAGCCGTACAATTCTTAGAGTACTTCAGGGACCACAGCTCTTTAATCAAAAGACATAAATACACCCTATCTGGGGGAATCCATCCTATCATGAATGTCTAGACAGTCACTGCATTTCTTATTGATGGCCAGTGAGAAATACGGGCCTCTGTGTAATTCTGTAGCACTCCATAAACAGTGGCACAGGACACAGTGCCCATTCCCCCTCACCAAACTGGGCAAAACAAACTTCATACTCCCTTAAGAGCCCCAACGTTGACCTTCAGGAGAAGCTCTGAGAATATTTATTAAGCACATGCAAGTGCAGGTGCCAGCCAGTTTCCATGGATGAGATGGTTGTCAGCCCAGCTCCTCCCTCCCCCAGTTATAGGAGGAAGACTAGAGACTCAGGCCAGCACAGCCCTGAAGAGGCTGTTAAAGGAAAGCGTGACCCAGACAAGAACGCAGCATGAATTAACTACGAGGCTCAGCCAGATGCTGGAGAAAGAGATCCAGCAAAGCCCAGAGAACAGTGTGGCTCCGCGACGGCTGAAGCCAGCCGAGCTGCAGCACAGAAGGCCTGCCCCAGGGCTCTGTAACCACTCCAGTCTCTGCAGACGTGACTTGCTTTTCAGCCTGATGCTTGATGTCAGCACATTAACCAGGGATGCCCACATCTACGCCTGTGCCTTGGAGGATGTCGGCTTGAAGCCAACATGGAAGAGGAGGAGGCCAAGGGTAGGTGAGCCCTGAACAAGCTGTATCAGAAAAGAGGCTGCTCAAACCTATAGCACCATCTAGGGTTTCAAGTTTCAGTATTTTTCTCAAGAAACTCAAGACAGTCTTTAAGAGACATTATCTCCTTTAGTTCCCCAAACAGCTCCTCTGGTTAAGGTCTCTGCCATCAGAACATCAGTTTCATCACTGAGGTCTTGAAACCCACCATCTTTGTTTTGAGCTATGTGACCCTCTCTTCTCAGTTAGAAACTAAAGCCCATACTTTAGGTAGGAATAACTCCTCAAGCCCCTATTATGACAGTGTGAAGTAAATTAAGAAATTATTGAGCTCCTCATTAGGAGGGACGGGAAAAACCTTTAAACAGAGAAATTTAAAGCAAGTAGGAGGACCAGACATCTGTGGAAAGGACCAAGGATGGCTGAAGAGTTTCCTTCCTTCTCTACCTCGCCCGAGTCAGCGGTGCTTTTAGCTCAAGATCAGCTGCGAAGGAAGGAGTCTTTCTGATGTCACGTTCTTGTTCCCCTCTACCCACCTCCTTAGGCAGCAAAAGGAGACAGGCAGCACCCCTCAGGCCCTACTGCTCTCCACCTGGCCAAGCACAAAGCCCCTGGGAGCATCGCCTGGTTTCAGAGGAATGACAGGCAGGTCACAGGGGCTCTTGAGCAGTTTTAGGAAAAGAATCTGGACAAGTCACACTTTTGGAAAGTCCCAACTGCAGCAAAAACACTGAACATAAACCATAACTTGGGTCTGAGTCTCCTTTCTTATTTCTGTTTATAAACACACTTCTTCAAGTAACTGATACTTTCTCGATGAACCATTGACAAAACTGCAGTGTTTGTGGATAATCTTCTACAAACAACAACCACCTTTTGATGACTTAGTGTTGTACAGCTCCGCCGGGTCCGAGACTAAAGGCAGCAATGTCTTGTCATGAGCATGACAAGAGGTGTCAAGATTTGCTCAGAACCCTGAAGCAGCCCCCCAAACCCACTAGGGGGTCTGCACAGCCTTCCTTAAGCCAAAAGCCAGCAGGAATATCCACTCAGTTACATTTCCTGGGATGGAAAGGATGGTGAGCTGAACCCACCAGGAACACTCTGTTGATACAAGGTTTTCAAGAACTAACAGTTCCACGTGTACACCATTTGCTGAGAAAGCAGCTGCAACTAGAATTCCGAGTTATTAACAGAAGATTGAGGGACAGCAGAAACTAGGTTTATCTCTCTACTCAGTGTTCCAGGGTCCTTAGGTTAAGGGGCCCGCTCTCAGCCACACCTTCTGCCAACAAGGAGATCAGTTACTCATCAGGGCTCCAGGCTGTCTCAGAAGGAAAATGAATGGCATGATTCTCCCTCAAAGTATTATCACAGAATAAGTCTTATCAGAAGAGTGGCTGTTCCACTATGAAGAACAGTGTTAAATGGGAATATGGGACAGTGTTAAAAAAAAAACTAAAAATAGAGCAAACATATGATCCTGCAATCCCACTCCTGGGCATATATCCATAGAAAAACATGATCTGAAAGGAAACAATCTCCCCAGGGTTTACTGCAACACTGTTCACAATAGCCAAGACAGAGAAGCAACCTAAACGTTCAGCATCCATGAATGGATAAAGAAGATATAGTATATATACACAATGGAATACTACTCAGTCATTAAAAAGAATGAAATATTGCCATTTGCAGCAACATGGATGAATCTAGAGATTATCATAAGTGAAGTAAGTGAGAGAAAGACAAATATGATATCACTAAATATGCTATCACTATGTATCACTAAATAGCATATCACTAGATATGCTAAATCTAAAACAAAAATGACACAAATGAACTTCTTTACAAAACAGAAGTAGATTCACAGACAGAAAACAAACATGGTTTTCAAAGGGGAAAGGAAAGGAGGGATGGATAAACTAAAAGTTTGAGATTAACAGATACGTACTACTCTACATAAACCAGATAAACAATAAGGATTGACTGTGTGGCACAGGGAAGTATATTCTGTATCTTGTAATAACCTGTAATGAAAAAGAATCAAAAAAAAATACATATATGTATATCTGAATCACTCTGCTGTACACCTGAAACTAATACAACGTTGTATTCAACCTTGTAACTCAACTATGCTTCCAAAAAAAGTTGCTTCTTTGGGGGAGAAAAAAAAGAAGAGGGTTTCAATATTTTTGAAAAGAAGTTTCAATATTTTTCTCAAGAAACCTAGGAGAAACATTATCTCGTTTAGTCTCCAAGCAACCACTTTGGTTAAGGTCTCTGCCATGCGAAGTCCTGACCATGTTCCAAGATGGGCCAGTTCATGAAGCAGGAGGACTTCAAGGAGGGGGAACCTCAGGTTCCCCAAGGTCATGGGGACCCCAGTCCCCCAGCCAAGTCATACCCAGGGCCAGTGCTGGAGAGCTTCCATCCAGCAAGCAAAGAATCATTAGCTGGAGAAACCCGACCTGTTGTCACAACAATGCACTTAAAAATCAAACTCTGTCAAGAAGGTAGAGTTGTTAGCCATCATGACGACATCAGCAGTCAGGGGGCTGGAGGGACATCATTATAACCTGTGTTCACCATCATCTCTGGGGTCCTAAAAGCGTACTGGATTTGGGTGTCACAGTTTCTTTGTCCCTTATGAATTATATAGCCTTCAGCAAGTCATTTAACCTCAGTGAACCTCAAGTGTCCCCTCCATTATACAAAACGAACACTATAAAACTTAAGGATCTTGTAAGGATCAAGAAGATTCTTGAGAGTCCCTTGGACCGCAAGGAGATCCAACCAGTCCATCTTAAAAGAAATCAGTCCTGAATATTCATTGGAAGGACTGATGCTGAAGCTGACACTCCAATACTTTGGCCACCTGACGCGAAGAACTAACTCATTTGAAAAGACCCTGAAACTGGGAAAGATTGAAGGNTGCAAGGAGATCCAACCAGTCCATCTTAAAAGAAATCAGTCCTGAATATTCATTGGAAGGACTGATGCTGAAGCTGACACTCCAATACTTTGGCCACCTGACGCGAAGAACTAACTCATTTGAAAAGACCCTGAAACTGGGAAAGATTGAAGGAGGGAGGAGAAAGGGATGACAGAGGATCGGATGGTTGGATGGCATCACCAACTCAATGGACATTAGTTTGTGTAAACTCCAGGAGTTGGTGATGGACAGGGAGGCCTGGTGTGCAGCAGTCCATGGGGTTGCAAAGAGCTGGACATGACTAAGTGACTGAACTGAAGGATCAAATGAAATAATGTACATAAAAGTATGTTAAAACTACAAAGGGCCACATCAATATCAAGCATTATTTTGAAAGTATCTGAGAAACTTTTGGAAAACACATAAAACGACAACGACAACAAGCTGATCCTGCTCCTTCATCTGACCCCAGTCCCAGAAGAGATACATCTCACCTAGCCACTTCACATATTACCCATCCGTTCATTCACGATTCATTGAACTTCCCCAGCGTGGCCTTCACTGTGCTAGATGCTGGAGAAAGAACAATAAATGAGACACTCTTCTTGGTCTCAGGGAGCATGAATCTAGAGAATTCCAACACTATTCCCACCTCTGTTTTATGTTCTTCATCTGTGAATCCCATCCTAGCAAGGTGCCTACACCTCCCTCCTGGTGTAGATGAACAAATTGAACCTGCCACCCCTGGCTGCGAGCTAAGTCTGAGGTGAAGTGTGTATCACTGTCATGAAGCCATAAAGGTCAGTTTTCTCTCAACTCTTCCCTCCCATCTCATCACCTTGCCCCTTCCAAAGCCTTTCATGTAGAAACCTGAACTTCGCGTGGACCTAGCCTCAGTGTTAGCAGATACATCATCTTTTTTTTTTTTTTTTTGCTTTCAGGGTCTTAGTTCCCCAACCAGGGATCAAATCTCAGCCCCTGGCAGTGAGAACACCAAGTCTTAATCACTGGATCACCAGGAAATTCCCACTTAGTCTTTTGAAGTCGTTATTAAAATAAGCACATTAAATACCAAGCCAGTAAACCAGAGGTTTACCTCTACCCTGTAGACCATGTTAATCATGTCCAGCTAAGGACCTGTAGCAGGTTACGTCTAGACAACTTATGTCAGAAAGCCCTGGGTTTGAGTCTTAACTCTATCACTCGTGAGCGTTTAAGCTTTTATTGACTAAGCTTAAAGTACCACACTAAGTTTCAATTTTCACATTTATAAAATTCAGATAATACCTATCCCGTAGAGAGGTTCAAATAATTAAATGTTATAATGTTGGTAAATAATCTAACAGTACTTGGCACTTAGAAGCATCTATAAATGGTAGTCATTATTGTTTATAATTATGATAGTTATTACTATTGACGTGCTTACAAAACAGCCAATTTCATCCTATGCCCCTTGATTTCTCTACTGCCTGAATGGATGTACAGAAAAAGCAATGCTTCTATTGAGTCTGCTGCTGCTGCTGCTAAGTCGCTTCAGTCGTGTCCGACTCTGTGCGACCCACAGACGGCAGCCCACCAGGCTCCCCTGTCCCTGGGATTCTCCAGGCAAGAACACTGGAGTGGGTNAAAAAAAAACTCCTCTGTTACCAGGGCAACAGGCAAACTGAGGACACAATCAACTGTCCCCTCAAAGTCCCAGGAGAGAATCTGATAGCCCATGTCAGACAGACCTGGCTTAGAGCACTCAGGAACAAGCAAACCTTCAGAGTGGCTGGCGGTGGGCTATGCTGGGACCCACTGTAATGGGGTCTAGGAGAAATGTATAGAAATGGAACCAGGATGTTCTGGAAGGCACAGGCGGTGCTGACAAGGATGATCACGGAAGCATTCTTTCTGAACATCTGGGCCGCCCGGCTGACTGAGTGGCTGAAGTGTGGTGGCATTTTCCTCTAGGTACTGGTCAGAATGACATGGCACCGAGGACATGGTTAACACTCAGCAGCACAGGCCAGCATAGCTATGGCTTCGGTTTTTTGGAGGTTTATAAAGAAAGTTTATCTTTCTTTGCATCATTTTGATTAAGCTGCAGCTGGAACTATACAGCATTTTTTTAAGCCCATATTTTAATTAGAAATGATGGTTTCAGGGAGAATGGTAAAAACAGCAACAATGAAAACAATGAAACTAACAAAACTACTTTTGATGAACATATGTGACGGATAAGAACGAGGTTAAATGGTGGCTGAATATGTATGCTGTTTAATTACAGGTGGCGGGAGTGGTAAAGAACCCACCTGCAATGCAGGAGATGTAAGAGATGCGGGTTCAATCCCTGGGTCGGAAAGATCCCCTGGAGAAGGGAATGGAAATCCACTCCAGTATTCTTGCCTGGAGAATCCCTGTGGATAGAGGAGCCTGGCTGGCTACCATCCATAGGGTTGCAAAGAGTCAGACATGAATGAAGCCACTTAGTACACAGCACACAATTGCATGAAATTTTAGTATCAAAAGACAATGCACTCAAAGAAAATTCCTGAATGTCAGTTTCTTATCATCCTGGGGTCTCCTCTTTCCAGGACTGAGCAATGCAGCTCAAATCAGGGACTCCTCAGGGCTGACTGGCCCATGTGAACTTCTGAGTCTGAAACTGACACTCCCCACTTGAGCATTTCAGCTTGAACCAGAGCTGAGACTGACCATATAAAAATCAGAAGCTGAACCAGGTGTTTCCCCAAGAGTCTTTACTTCTGCTACCAGATTCTAAAGCCGTACAATTCTTAGAGTACTTCAGGGACCACAGCTCTTTAATCAAAAGACATAAATACACCCTATCTGGGGGAATCCATCCTATCATGAATGTCTAGACAGTCACTGCATTTCTTATTGATGGCCAGTGAGAAATACGGGCCTCTGTGTAATTCTGTAGCACTCCATAAACAGTGGCACAGGACACAGTGCCCATTCCCCCTCACCAAACTGGGCAAAACAAACTTCATACTCCCTTAAGAGCCCCAACGTTGACCTTCAGGAGAAGCTCTGAGAATATTTATTAAGCACATGCAAGTGCAGGTGCCAGCCAGTTTCCATGGATGAGATGGTTGTCAGCCCAGCTCCTCCCTCCCCCAGTTATAGGAGGAAGACTAGAGACTCAGGCCAGCACAGCCCTGAAGAGGCTGTTAAAGGAAAGCGTGACCCAGACAAGAACGCAGCATGAATTAACTACGAGGCTCAGCCAGATGCTGGAGAAAGAGATCCAGCAAAGCCCAGAGAACAGTGTGGCTCCGCGACGGCTGAAGCCAGCCGAGCTGCAGCACAGAAGGCCTGCCCCAGGGCTCTGTAACCACTCCAGTCTCTGCAGACGTGACTTGCTTTTCAGCCTGATGCTTGATGTCAGCACATTAACCAGGGATGCCCACATCTACGCCTGTGCCTTGGAGGATGTCGGCTTGAAGCCAACATGGAAGAGGAGGAGGCCAAGGGTAGGTGAGCCCTGAACAAGCTGTATCAGAAAAGAGGCTGCTCAAACCTATAGCACCATCTAGGGTTTCAAGTTTCAGTATTTTTCTCAAGAAACTCAAGACAGTCTTTAAGAGACATTATCTCCCTTAGTTCCCCAAACAGCTCCTCTGGTTAAGGTCTCTGCCATCAGAACATCAGTTTCATCACTGAGGTCTTGAAACCCACCATCTTTGTTTTGAGCTATGTGACCCTCTCTTCTCAGTTAGAAACTAAAGCCCATACTTTAGGTAGGAATAAATCCTCAAGCCCCTATTATGACAGTGTGAAGTAAATTAAGAAATTATTGAGCTCCTCATTAGGAGGGACGGGAAAAACCTTTAAACAGAGAAATTTAAAGCAAGTAGGAGGACCAGACATCTGTGGAAAGGACCAAGGATGGCTGAAGAGTTTCCTTCCTTCTCTACCTCGCCCGAGTCAGCGGTGCTTTTAGCTCAAGATCAGCTGCGAAGGAAGGAGTCTTTCTGATGTCACGTTCTTGTTCCCCTCTACCCACCTCCTTAGGCAGCAAAAGGAGACAGGCAGCACCCCTCAGGCCCTACTGCTCTCCACCTGGCCAAGCACAAAGCCCCTGGGAGCATCGCCTGGTTTCAGAGGAATGACAGGCAGGTCACAGGGGCTCTTGAGCAGTTTTAGGAAAAGAATCTGGACAAGTCACACTTTTGGAAAGTCCCAACTGCAGCAAAAACACTGAACATAAACCATAACTTGGGTCTGAGTCTCCTTTCTTATTTCTGTTTATAAACACACTTCTTCAAGTAACTGATACCTTCTCGATGAACCATTGACAAAACTGCAGTGTTTGTGGATAATCTTCTACAAACAACAACCACCTTTTGATGACTTAGTGTTGTACAGCTCCGCCGGGTCCGAGACTAAAGGCAGCAATGTCTTGTCATGAGCATGACAAGAGGTGTCAAGATTTGCTCAGAACCCTGAAGCAGCCCCCCAAACCCACTAGGGGGTCTGCACAGCCTTCCTTAAGCCAAAAGCCAGCAGGAATATCCACTCAGTTACATTTCCTGGGATGGAAAGGATGGTGAGCTGAACCCACCAGGAACACTCTGTTGATACAAGGTTTTCAAGAACTAACAGTTCCACGTGTACACCATTTGCTGAGAAAGCAGCTGCAACTAGAATTCCGAGTTATTAACAGAAGATTGAGGGACAGCAGAAACTAGGTTTATCTCTCTACTCAGTGTTCCAGGGTCCTTAGGTTAAGGGGCCCGCTCTCAGCCACACCTTCTGCCAACAAGGAGATCAGTTACTCATCAGGGCTCCAGGCTGTCTCAGAAGGAAAATGAATGGCATGATTCTCCCTCAAAGTATTATCACAGAATAAGTCTTATCAGAAGAGTGGCTGTTCCACTATGAAGAACAGTGTTAAATGGGAATATGGGACAGTGTTAAAAAAAAAACTAAAAATAGAGCAAACATATGATCCTGCAATCCCACTCCTGGGCATATATCCATAGAAAAACATGATCTGAAAGGAAACAATCTCCCCAGGGTTTACTGCAACACTGTTCACAATAGCCAAGACAGAGAAGCAACCTAAACGTTCAGCATCCATGAATGGATAAAGAAGATATAGTATATATACACAATGGAATACTACTCAGTCATTAAAAAGAATGAAATATTGCCATTTGCAGCAACATGGATGAATCTAGAGATTATCATAAGTGAAGTAAGTGAGAGAAAGACAAATATGATATCACTAAATATGCTATCACTATGTATCACTAAATAGCATATCACTAGATATGCTAAATCTAAAACAAAAATGACACAAATGAACTTCTTTACAAAACAGAAGTAGATTCACAGACAGAAAACAAACATGGTTTTCAAAGGGGAAAGGAAAGGAGGGATGGATAAACTAAAAGTTTGAGATTAACAGATACGTACTACTCTACATAAACCAGATAAACAATAAGGATTGACTGTGTGGCACAGGGAAGTATATTCTGTATCTTGTAATAACCTGTAATGAAAAAGAATCAAAAAAAAATACATATATGTATATCTGAATCACTCTGCTGTACACCTGAAACTAATACAACGTTGTATTCAACCTTGTAACTCAACTATGCTTCCAAAAAAAGTTGCTTCTTTGGGGGAGAAAAAAAAGAAGAGGGTTTCAATATTTTTGAAAAGAAGTTTCAATATTTTTCTCAAGAAACCTAGGAGAAACATTATCTCGTTTAGTCTCCAAGCAACCACTTTGGTTAAGGTCTCTGCCATGCGAAGTCCTGACCATGTTCCAAGATGGGCCAGTTCATGAAGCAGGAGGACTTCAAGGAGGGGGAACCTCAGGTTCCCCAAGGTCATGGGGACCCCAGTCCCCCAGCCAAGTCATACCCAGGGCCAGTGCTGGAGAGCTTCCATCCAGCAAGCAAAGAATCATTAGCTGGAGAAACCCGACCTGTTGTCACAACAATGCACTTAAAAATCAAACTCTGTCAAGAAGGTAGAGTTGTTAGCCATCATGACGACATCAGCAGTCAGGGGGCTGGAGGGACATCATTATAACCTGTGTTCACCATCATCTCTGGGGTCCTAAAAGCGTACTGGATTTGGGTGTCACAGTTTCTTTGTCCCTTATGAATTATATAGCCTTCAGCAAGTCATTTAACCTCAGTGAACCTCAAGTGTCCCCTCCATTATACAAAACGAACACTATAAAACTTAAGGATCTTGTAAGGATCAAGAAGATTCTTGAGAGTCCCTTGGACCGCAAGGAGATCCAACCAGTCCATCTTAAAAGAAATCAGTCCTGAATATTCATTGGAAGGACTGATGCTGAAGCTGACACTCCAATACTTTGGCCACCTGACGCGAAGAACTAACTCATTTGAAAAGACCCTGAAACTGGGAAAGATTGAAGGAGGGAGGAGAAAGGGATGACAGAGGATCGGATGGTTGGATGGCATCACCAACTCAATGGACATTAGTTTGTGTAAACTCCAGGAGTTGGTGATGGACAGGGAGGCCTGGTGTGCAGCAGTCCATGGGGTTGCAAAGAGCTGGACATGACTAAGTGACTGAACTGAAGGATCAAATGAAATAATGTACATAAAAGTATGTTAAAACTACAAAGGGCCACATCAATATCAAGCATTATTTTGAAAGTATCTGAGAAACTTTTGGAAAACACATAAAACGACAACGACAACAAGCTGATCCTGCTCCTTCATCTGACCCCAGTCCCAGAAGAGATACATCTCACCTAGCCACTTCACATATTACCCATCCGTTCATTCACGATTCATTGAACTTCCCCAGCATGGCCTTCACTGTGCTAGATGCTGGAGAAAGAACAATAAATGAGACACTCTTCTTGGTCTCAGGGAGCATGAATCTAGAGAATTCCAACACTATTCCCACCTCTGTTTTATGTTCTTCATCTGTGAATCCCATCCTAGCAAGGTGCCTACACCTCCCTCCTGGTGTAGATGAACAAACTGAACCTGCCACCCCTGGCTGCGAGCTAAGTCTGAGGTGAAGTGTGTATCACTGTCATGAAGCCATAAAGGTCAGTTTTCTCTCAACTCTTCCCTCCCATCTCATCACCTTGCCCCTTCCAAAGCCTTTCATGTAGAAACCTGAACTTCGCGTGGACCTAGCCTCAGTGTTAGCAGATACATCATCTTTTTTTTTTTTTTTTTGCTTTCAGGGTCTTAGTTCCCCAACCAGGGATCAAATCTCAGCCCCTGGCAGTGAGAACACCAAGTCTTAATCACTGGATCACCAGGAAATTCCCACTTAGTCTTTTGAAGTCGTTATTAAAATAAGCACATTAAATACCAAGCCAGTAAACCAGAGGTTTACCTCTACCCTGTAGACCATGTTAATCATGTCCAGCTAAGGACCTGTAGCAGGTTACGTCTAGACAACTTATGTCAGAAAGCCCTGGGTTTGAGTCTTAACTCTATCACTCGTGAGCGTTTAAGCTTTTATTGACTAAGCTTAAAGTACCACACTAAGTTTCAATTTTCACATTTATAAAATTCAGATAATACCTATCCCGTAGAGAGGTTCAAATAATTAAATGTTATAATGTTGGTAAATAATCTAACAGTACTTGGCACTTAGAAGCATCTATAAATGGTAGTCATTATTGTTTATAATTATGATAGTTATTACTATTGACGTGCTTACAAAACAGCCAATTTCATCCTATGCCCCTTGATTTCTCTACTGCCTGAATGGATGTACAGAAAAAGCAATGCTTCTATTGAGTCTGCTGCTGCTGCTGCTAAGTCGCTTCAGTCGTGTCCGACTCTGTGCGACCCACAGACGGCAGCCCACCAGGCTCCCCTGTCCCTGGGATTCTCCAGGCAAGAACACTGGAGTGGGTTGCCATTTTCTTCTCCAATGCAGGAAAGTGAAAAGTGAAAGTGAAGTCGCTCAGTCGTGTCCAACTCTTAGCAACCCCATGGGTTGTAGCGCACAAGGCTCCTCCGTGCATGGGATTTTCTAGGCAAGAGTACTGGAGTGGGGTGCCATTGCCTTCTCCTCTATTGACTCTAGAGCAAATTATTTCTACCTATGGACCCCAATTCATCTTGCTTTTTTGGAAAAACTAGCTCTCAACCTTGAAGGTTAAGATATATTTATCCTTGGTTTAACACACACCTTGTGGACAAAATCAAAGAATAAAGCACTACCTAAAACCGTATTTCACAAACCCTTAGGGTTCATGTCTCCCGCTCTATTCATACACAATATTGCAGTTCATGTCTTCAGAGCAGCCCCTTTTTCTTTCCAGTACAGTTTTTTTCTCTTCCCAGTCACTCATTTGTGGTTCTTTCACTTCCATCTTCACAATGGCCAATTGTCTCATACAGATCAGGAACACTCAGCCTTAACTGAACAGATTTTGCAGCTGGCTCAGCAGTATAGACAGGCTGCATAGTAAGGAATCAAGCTTGCCCAAAGAGAAGACTGGCCTTTGTCAGGGGCTTCTGAGAGGCAATTCTCTAAGCTCAAGGAATATAACAGCAAATGCAGGTCTGTCCGTCTGGGGCCTATGGCCATGCAGTACAGTGTGATGAGGTGACTTAGACTTCAGGTTTCGGCTCATATGGTATCCGCTCAGCCTCAGGAGGGGCTGGAGACTGAGGTCAACCATGAGGTCAGTCAGCTCTGCCTAGACGACGGAACCCAAATAAAAACTCCAGACACCAAGACTCAGTGGGCTGCCGCGGCTGGCAGTACCCCGTGCATGTGATGCCAAGAAAGTGGTGTTTCCCATGACTCCACAGGGAGAAGACAACCGGAAGCCCCCCTTTGGAGCTCTCCTGGACCTGCCCCCTGTGCTTTTTCCCTGGGCTGATTTTATTCTGTATCCTTTCACGGTACTAAACCATAACCATGAGTATAACCGCTTTCAGAACATTCTGGGAGACTTTCTAGTGAATTACTGATGCTAAGAGAGACCTTGAAAAAAGTGTTTAGTCACTCAGTTGTGTCTCCATGGACTGTAGCCCACCAGGCTCCTCTGTCCGTGGAATTCTCCAGGCAAGAATACTGGAACGGGCAGCCATTCCCTTCCCGACCCAGGGATCTAGAGGATCTTCCCGACCCAGGGATCAAACCTGGGTCTCCTGCATTGAAGGTGGATCCTTTACCATCTGAGCCACCAGGGAGACTGTGGGTGTTCATAAACTTCCAACTGGTGTTGGAGGTGAGAATAGTATTGGGAGCTGTTCCTCTAACACTGCAGAGACCACAAGGAAAATTCCTATGGAGGGGCAGCCAGGTTCTGTGTTCATCTCTAACAAACTGAAAACCCACATCCTTGGATCATTCCCTGTCACAACTAGGTAAGCCTCAAAGCCTAAAATTATTATTCTGTGTCCACTTGCAAGACCTCCGGGTTGGGGGCGGGGGGCGTCTCATGATCTATGCTCTCTGAGTCTGTGTGCACAGAGGACTCCCTTCCTCCCAGCCTCCCACCATCCTCGGATCTGCACGCACAACATGGGTGAGGTCCTGCCTCTGGGGCATCTAGGACTTCTAAGTCTGGCCTCAGCTGTCACAGAGGTGGCAGACCGGAGGGAGATTAGGAGGGGTATCGACTGGAAGACTGGATCTGGGAAACCGCCACCCATGTCGATGCGTCTCATCTGCCTGGGAAACGTCAGGCACCATTCCACGGAGCCTGATCCTCCACTCAAGGGAGGAAATCATACAGACGGAGGAAGGGAAAAGAGGAGCCAGAGGAACGCTGGGGAAGCCAGGGGTCAGTAAGAGCGCCGTCCAGGTCAAGCTCTGAATCCTCAGGAAGCACACCCGTTGGGATGTCTTCCCTGGGCTCACCGGGTTCTCCTGCTGAGAAGCAAAACCCTTTTCAAGGTTGTGCTGCTATCAGCAGTGGCTTGGTGTCCAGATAATAGGAGAGCAAGGAGATACATTCTCATGTCAAGGCTCACAGGGAAGATACAGGAAGGAAAATGTCAGCATTTGGATATCAATGGAAATGGAAAATCTTAAAAAAAAAAAAAAATCAAGAAAATGTACTTTGGTGCTAACAGGGCTAGAGTGAGCTGAGGCTAGCTGAATGCTATATTGCATCTCAGCTGGCCACAGTATCTCTCTTTGTTAACCTTGAATTCCAGCCATCTGCCCCAAGAAGGAGGAATCAAATGAGGAAACAAACTGGACCCCACATGCTTAAAATGAAGAGGTTTCAGGGCTGTATCAGTCACTTAAGCCTAATATTTGGATTTCCTTTAAATTGCATTGTCGTCAACGGCTGTTCAGGCTGAGTTGCTTAGACAGTAAATTCTGGTTCTAGCTGCCATTTCACATTATGCTAATGTATGTGAGAAGCTGTCTCCCTGGATACTGTAGCAAATTGCCAGCGGAATCATAGAAATGCTGTCAACTTTGTTTTTTTTTTTCCAAGTTTTCCATTTTTGCTTTGCCATTGTGTATAGCCAAGAGAAATCAGGAGGTGGAGGGTGGGGGGTGGTGGAGGAGTTGGAAATATAATTTATATGTATACATATATATATATTCAAGCTTCCATTGGATTGGCTTTGCCTGTTTGAAAAAAAAAATTGTAGCTTTCTGCTTTGTTTCTAAAGCAACCCACATGCATGCCTCCATTTTATTTTAAGTCATTTCATGGCCCAAGTGTCTATGTCAATTTCAGGGAANCTGTCTCTTATACACATCTAGATGTGTATAAGAGACAGGGTGGGGGGTGGTGGAGGAGTTGGAAATATAATTTATATGTATACATATATATATATTCAAGCTTCCATTGGATTGGCTTTGTCTGTTTGAGAAAAAAATTGTAGCTTTCTGCTTTGTTTCTAAAGCAACCCACATGCATGCCTCCATTTTATTTTAAGTCATTTCATGGCCCAAGTGTCTATGTCAATTTCAGGGAATCAGCCTAGAGGGCCAGCAGAGGGAGCAAGAGAGCACCAAACCTGATTTTCTATCGATTCCAACCAGAGCCTGAGCAAGTGGACATTTGCTGACCCCAAGGAGAAACATGCAACTCAAATGGATTCACCAGGTGTGGCTACTTTTTAGAAGATGCCTCAAGGTCCCTGGTGTGATACACACAACCTTGGCTTGCGAGATGAGTGCATTCATGCTCAGTCGTGTCCGACTATGACCCAGTGGCCTGCAGCTTGCCAGGCTCGTCCGTCCATGGAATTCTCCAGGCAAGAATACTGAAGTGGGTTACCATTTCCTCCTCCAGGGGAATCTTCCCAACCTGGAGATGGAATACGCTTCTCCTGCATTGGAGGCAGATTCTTTCCCTTCTGCTGCTGCTGCTGAGTCGCTTCAGTCGTGTCCGACTCTGTGTGACCCCATAGACGACAGGCAGCCCCCAGGCTCCACCGTCCCTGGGCTTCTCCAGGCAAGAACACTGGAGTGGGTTGCCATGACCTTCTGAGCCACCAGCAAACAGGTTCTAATTTTACCTTCTCTCTTTGATGACCCTCTAGAAACAGTTCCTTTGTCTGTAAATTAGGAGAAGGAACTGAAAAACCTCTAAGGTCCTTTTCACCCTAACATTCTTAAGTGTCTAAACCTTTTTTCTGGCCTGAGCTGCCTTGGGGGCCATGGATAATGACACCTTATTTTCTTGGAATTGGGGGGCTGGACCTGACAACCTAGCAAGATTCTTCTAGGCGATGCTTGCAATGCGAAATAGTACTTTCTCCTATCTCCAGACAGTAGAAGAGACTGCTACATGCAAGGGTGAAAGATGGTAGCAACAGAGATGGAGTGGGGACTTCCGGGGGCTGAGGCAGGGAAAACAGGGAGGTATTAAAGAGAGCAAAGTTTCAATTACACAAGTGAATACATCCTAGAGATCTACTGCACAGCACAGTTCCCACAGTTAACAGTAACGTACTATAATAAATAACCAACAAAGAGCTATTGTATAGCACAGGAAACTAGACTTAATATCTTGTAATAACCTATAATGAAAAAGAATGCAAGAAAGAATATACATATATATATATATATATGCAAAACTGAATCACTTTGCTTTACACCTGAAACTAATACAACATTGTTAATCAACTATATTTCAATTAAAAAAAATTTCTAAAATCAAATGACAAAAAATGTAAACATACAGACTCGGTAAGAGGGCACTTATATCAAGCGCTCTTCTCATAAGGTGATGATGATGATGATGATGATAAATAAGAAGGTGGGAGGAAACTGTAAGAGATGATGTATAGGTTTATGGTATATATCATGGTAACGGTTTCACAGGTGTACGCTGTGCTGTGCTGAGTCACTCAGTCGTGGCTGACTCTTTGTGATCCCATGGAATGTAGCCCATGGAGTCCACGTAGGAGTCCATGGGGATTCTCCAAACAATACTGGAGTGGGTTGCCATGCCCTCCTCCAGGGGATCTTCCCAACCCACGGGTCAAACCCAGGTCCTGCATTGCAGGTGGATTCTTTACTGTCTGAGCCACCAGAGAGCCCCAAGAATACTAGAGCAGGCAGCCTATCCCCTCTCCAGGGGAACTTCCTGCCCCAGGAACTGAACCGGGGTCTCCTGCATTGCAGGAAGATTCTTTATCAGGTGAGCTAGCAGGGAAGCCCTTCACAGTGTATACTTATCTCCAAACCCTTCAGATTGTAAGCATCAAACATATACAGCTTTTTGCATGTCCATCATAACTCAATAAAGTGACTTTTTTAAAGAAAGGAAAAAAACAACCAAAAACACAGCTGTGATACATGGAGCACGTGGTCCCTATCTCTCCCACCTTGTCACTCTGGGAACTCCAGCACTGGCTCCACCTTCCCACCCCCTGGTCCTTGTTCCATCCCCTGGAATCGTGATAAGGGTGGAAACAGATGACTGAGGGCCTGGAGCACAGCAGGAGCTCTGACTCTGGGGGATGAGTTGATGATCATGGTTCCTCACTGCTCTCAACTACTTGCTGGGTTTAGACTTCCCATCCTGATGTCTGGTTAGCCTTGGACCACAGATGATTGACAGTGTCTGCTCTTGAGGCCCTCTTCTACATCCTCAGTTTCTGTGCCTGGTCTGTCCCATTCCCCACTGCCCAAAAGTTCCACCCATAGTCCAATGCTCTCTGTTCTTGCAGACATAGATTCTAACTCCGACGCCTGCTTCATCCTAGTCATCCTAGAGTATTCATTCAGTCATCTCCTACTCTTTGTGATCCCATGGGCTATAGCCCACCAGGCTCTTCTGTCCATGGAATTCTTGGGGCAAGAATTCTGGAGTGGGCAGCCATTTCCTTCTCCGAGGGCTCTCCCCAACCCAGGGATGGAACCTGGGTCTCCAGCATTGCAGGCAGATTCTTTACCATCTGAGCCACCAAGGAAGCCAGCTTTAGCTTAGAATTTGATCAGTTCAAGGGTAGCCCAGGGGAACGCCTCTACAACATAAAGGCAAGAAGAAGGAGGAGACCACATCCGCTCCCTCCCCCTCACAAACTGGTATGCAAATTGTATTTCAAAAACTCTGTACCCCAAACAAACAATTATGCAGCAATCAGGCTGCACTCTACCAGTTTTTGACTGCAAGGAATGTGTTCATTAAGTTTGGGTTTCTTTTTAATTATAGAATTAAATTCTCAATTCTTTTCAATGACTAAGGCTGAACTTGGATTACCACTTACATTATGACAAATGATCTTCTTTTCAATTTAATAAATCTTAAAGCTTTTTTACCAGAAAGCCTATATTATCTTTCATTAACCGTTTTAAGCCTCATCTCTATAGAATTTCACCCTGGAGAAGGCAATGGCTACCCACTCCAGTATTCTTGCCTGGAGAATCCCATGGAGAAGGGAACCTGGTGGGCTACAGTCCATGGGGTCACAAAGAGTTGGCCTCAACTGAACAAATAAGCACGCTATAGCATTTCTGTAATTTTTTAATGAAAACACTTCCGAAAATGAAGACATACCTCTAGGGATACCCCAAAGTGGGCAGAATAAGTGTAGAATTTCTCTGAGGTCACATGGTTTTATCTAAACATATACAGGATTGCTTTCTGAATTTTGCATTCTACTTTACATCTGCGTTTATTCATTTGAAAATAATGTTTGGTTTTCGCGGTGCTGGGTCTTTGTTGCTCTGTGGGCTTTCTGTAGTTGTGGTAAGCAGATGCTACTCTCTACTTCAATGCATGGGCTTCTCATGTGGTCATTCCCCCTGTTGCAGAGCTCATCCTCTAGGGCATGTTGGCTCAGTAATTGCAGCTCAAGGGCTCTAGAGCACAGGCTTAGTGGCTCAAGGCATGTGGGATCTTTCCAGACCAAGGATCAAACCTATGCCGCCTGCACTGGCAGGTGGATTCTTTACCACTGAGGTACCAGGGAAGCCCCAGTACAATGTTTTGTAAATTACTTATCACCTACTTAACCCTTCATTCCAAATCTTCAAGTGAAAGGGACCCTTCTGCATGAGGCAACACTTCTATTCCACCATACTGCAGGAGGCACCTGGGCTCCCCTGGGCTGCGTAAATGGTAAGACTGGTTAGGGAATCCAATGCTGCCCTTTCACAGAGGAAGGATTTTGTTTATGAAATCAAAGGTTTGGAACCCCGTTTCTGCCCCCTGCTCTTCAGCCTTTTTTTCCCTGTGACCCAACTCTTCAACAATCCCAAAGTCTTAGCAAAATCAACAACAAGCAAAGTACTTCAGTTTCTTTGAGGCTGGACTCTGATCTGGCACTAAGCAGCTTCTCACATACCCCCCTCTCTTCTCCCAGTATGAAGAGGAGTCAGCCCAGTATGAAGAGGCAGTCAGTATCCCAGCCCTGCCTCTAGGACCCGGATCCCACTGGAAGAGACCCTGCCAGGAACAGAGAAAAATTAAAAAAAGACACAGGCAGGGGCTGACATTATGTTCCTGAAATCACGTGCAAAATCAGCCTTTGTATATGAAATCCTGTTCGCCTGTTGACTCCAGTTACTTCTCCACTTTGGTGGTAGCTGAAGACAGTGGATGGGAACACATGAAGTTTCCCTGATCTCCACTGGGTAGAGTCAGTGATTTGAAATACTCAGGGAATATAAAGGATTTTTCATACTGTGAAGCAAAAGAGTGTGGGAAAGGTGTATGTCAAGGCTGTATATTGTCACCCTGCTTATTTAACTTCTATGCAGAGTACATCATGCAAAGTGCTGGGCTGGCGAAATCAAAAGCTGAAATCAAGATTGCCAGGAGAAATATCAACAACCTCAGATATGCAGATGATGCCACTCTAATGGTATAAAGTGAAGAGGAACTAAAGAGCCTCTTGATAAGGGTGAAAGAGGAGAGTGAAAAAGCTGGCTTAAAACCATTCAAAAAACTAAGATCATGGTTTCCACACCCATATCACTTTGTGGCAAATACAAGGGGAAACAATGAAAACAGTGACAGACTTTATTTTTGGGGGGGGCTCCAAAATCACTGCAGATGGTGACTGCAGCCGTGAAATTAAAAGATGCTTGTTCCTTGGAAGAAAAGTTATGACCAACCTAGACAGCATATTAAAAAGCCAGGGACATTACTTTGCCAACAAAGGTCCATCTAGTCAAGGCTGTGGTTTTTCCAGCAGTCTGTATGGATGTGAGAGTTGGACTATTAAAAAAAGCTGAGTGGTAAAGGATTGGTGCTTTTGAACTGTGGTGTTGGAGAAGACTCTTGAGAGTCCCTTGCACTGCAAGGAGATCCAACCAGTCCCTCCTGAAGGAAATCAGTCCTCAATATTCATTGGAAGGATTGATGCTGAAGCTGAAACTCCAACACATTGGCCACCTGATACAAAGAACTGACTCACTGGAAAAGACCCTGATGCTGGGAACGATTGAAGGCAGGAGGAGAAGGGGATGAAAGAGGATGAGATGGTTGGATGGCATCACTGTCTTGATGGATGTAAGACTGAGCAAACTCTGGGAGTTAGTGATGGACAAGGAAGCCTGGTGTGCTACAGTCCATGGGGTCGCAAAGAATCAGACACGACTAAGCAATTGAACTAAAGACCAATGTCAAATATACTAGTGTGTGTGTGTACACACATATGCACATACATATATGTGTGTCTATGTATATGCACACACAGTGGAGTATTACTCAGCCATGAAAAGAATGAAATCTTGCCATTTGCAGCAACAGGGATGGACTTGGAGGGTATTGTGCTAAATGAAATAAGTTAGATTTACCATATGATTTCACTCATATGAAACATTAAAAAATAAACAGAAACAAACATGTAGATACAGAGAACATAACAGTGGTTATCAGAGAGGAAGGGGTGGTGGGGGAGGGAACATGGGTCAAGTGGACCAGCTAAACGGTGACAAATGGAAAATAAATTTTTGGTGGTGAGCACATTGTAGGGTATACAAATATAGAAACACAATGTACACATGAAACTTATATAACATTATAAATCAATGTTGCCTCAATAAAAATAAGCGAAGTCAAAAAATACAACAACAAGATAATTATCCTTCCTCCCCACCAGGAATGTTCTCTTCTACTTTACTAGTAGAGTCCAGATGAGCCCCACTTTTGGAACCATTTTGAAAGGCAAAAAGTAAAACTCACCAATAAGCAAAAAGTTGGAAGGCAGAAAAGAATAAGGAAACAGGGTGAAGGAAGTCCTTTTACCAAGAGGCTGGGACCCAAGTGCAGGCTTTAGTGGGACCCAAGTGCTCTGTTTGTGGTGGGACTATAGGTCCCTAGTCTCAGGAGCTACTACTCATTGTAAAAGCATTCAAAACCGAAGGGAAAATGTATATCTGAAATGAAAAATAGTATAGAAAAATAGGAGCTCAACTTAATACCTGTGTAACTTAATGCATTTTCCAGAGCACAGCTATTGTGTAAACCAAGATACACCTGCTACAGAGGATTAGAAAGAGCAGAAGCCTGGAGCTGGTGAGGCTGCTGACTTAAGATCCAACAGCCCAGGGAGGAGGGAAGCACCTGGAACCATAAGGACCTAGTAGAGTATGGAGAACATACTCAAAAGGACTTGACTGAAGGGAGTTTTAGGAAGGGCATTAACAGTCCTATGCAGAATTTAAGGGACAGTGAAGCACTGAGGGATTGGCCATGAGTGGGGCTTTATCACTGTCCCTGTTGGACAAGAGGAGGGAACTGTGAGGCAGGGAAGAGTCAAAGCAGCAGAAGAGGGCTCCCTGGCAGGACCCACGCCTCAAAGAACCCAGCACCACCGCACTGGAGGATGCGGAAGGTGGGGTGCAGTATCGATGGAGACCACCCCTCTTTCCTCTGGCCTCCTCCATCTTTGGACGTGCCTCCCACTGGCCAAACCCAGATGGAAAGCTGAGAGTTAGTGAGTGGAGGTAATGCAGCTCATCGAGGTCAGCCTGCCAGAGCCTAGAGAATAAAGCTGGGCAAGTGGACAAAACCAGCAAAGAGCCCTAGACGGAGGGTCAGGACACTTGGTTCCATCTGTACCACTGCTGACTCTGGACATCCTTTAACGTGGTTAGACTTCCAGGAGAGAGACCGAACTAGACAGTTTCCATGGCCTCTCAGTTTTTACATCCTGTGCCTCTAAGCCAAGAATTATACTAAACAACTCCAGGAGACGTGTAGACTTAGTAGAGAACACATGAGCAACTAAGATGATCCCAAAGCTTTAAACCGCTACCTTCAACCTACGGAGCAGTCTGCTTTCTACCTCCAAGGCCCAGGTAGAGATCAAGTCCACAGGAGCCGAAGTACAAGCCCAAGGCATTCTCATCTCGATCCCCAACTTTACTGCTAGAGCTACTCTCACATCTTGACCGGTTCCCTTTGAAGAGTTCCGTTTCACATGGCTGCCTCGTTCCTTCTGAGAACAGTAAACATGTTCCATATTAGAAGATGAAGCAGTTTGGGTGTCAGAGCTGCGATGCAGGAGAGAGGGCTCAGACACCCAAGTGAGGAAGGAGGTGGAAGTCCAGACTTCACATGGAAGTGCAGGACAGCTGCTCCTACTGCAAAAGTCCCCATGCCTTAGCATCTTTCCCATCCTGACCCAACGGATGCCCCAGGGTCAGTCCAGCCGGGGGAGGGGCCTACAGACCAACAGGCTCACAGCAGAGCCCTCTTTCCGCCTCACCAGCTGCCTCTCGGCAAGTCAGTTCTCTAGCTTAACGAAATCTTTCTCTTGTTATCTCACAGCAGCTTGAAAAGGAACACTAATAAAGAGTAGCATCCCATTTCTTAAGCCTTAAGCAAATAGAAATCGTGGAGAAATGTCTTTCTCCTAAGTGAAAAGTAAAATAACTCAATGATAAAAAGAAGCATCAAGTTGATTGAAATTTCAAAGGAAGTGACTTCCCTTGCCGCCTGGGAACAGTCAACCGTGCTGCCCCTTATGTGAGTTCTGGGGTGTAACCACTGACATCCTCAGATGAAAATCCCAGGTGGAGGCAGCCTGAGGAAAAAAAAAAATGTCACTTTAAGGTCAAGTCTACTAGTAAGTTAAAGAAATGAGAGTGTGTTAACCTTGGACAGAGGACTGTAGGTTGGAACTCACTATAACAAATAGTTAATTACAATTCGGGATCGATAAATTAAATTAGACCTGGGGTAATAAACGCTCTAATTTTGTTTTATAAGTTTCCTCTGGAGTTATTACTGTCGTTATTTTACCTAATAATTATGGCTTCATGAGTTAATAATTTTTACTTATGCAGGAATCTTGCAGGCTAAGTAGTAACCTGGGAACTCTACATCATGCACCTAGTAGGTCCTGTCAATAAATGTTCATTGAACTGTCTCCAGCCATAGAACTTCAGGAGCTATGAGAACCTTGCACTTTCTTCACCCTCTCACGCTCCCCTGATCCTGTCCAGTAGCATTTTGCATCACAGCCCATTCCCAGCTGCACAGATCGTGTGTTTCCCTGGACATCTGTCCACATGCACTGGACAGGTCCCTTTGTCATTTTTCGTAAGTCTTAATTGCATCTGTTACAATACTGCTTCAATTTTATGTTTTGGTTCTCTGGCAGCAAGGTATGAGGGATCTTTGATCCCTGAGCAGGGATCGAACCCACAGCCCCTGCATTGCATGGCAAAGTCCTAACCACTGTACCACTAGGGCAGTTCCTACCTGTCATATTTGCTGCAAATAGAGGAAAACAATAGAATGGGAAAGACTAGAGATCTCTTCAAGAAAATTAGAGATTCCAAGGGAACATTTTATGCAAAGATGGTCTCAATAAAGGACAGAAATGGTATGGATCTAACAGAAGCAGAAGATATTAAGAAGAGGTGGCAAGAATACACAGAGAACCTGTACAGAAGGGATCTTCACGACCCAGATGATCACAATGATGTGATCACTCACTAGAGCCAGACATGCTTGAATGTGAAGTCAAGTGGGCCTTAGAAAGCATCACTACGAACAAAGCTAGTGGAGGTGATGGAATTCCAGGGGAGCTATTTCAAATCCTAAAAGATGATGCTGTAAAAGTGCTGCACTCAATATGCCAGCACATTTGGAAAACTCAGCAGTGGCCACAGGACTGGAAAAGGGCAGTTTTCATTCCAGTCCCTAAGAAAGGCAATGCCAAAGAATGCTCAAACTACCGCACAATTCCACTCATCTCGCATGCTAGTAAAGTAATGCTCAAAATTCTCCAAGCCAGGCTTCAACAATACATGAGCCATGAACTTCCAGATGTTCAAGCTGGTTTTAGAAAAGGCAGAGGAACTCGAGATCAAATTGCCAACGTCCGCTGGATCATCAAAAAAGCAAGAGAGTTCCAGAAAAACATATACTTCTGCTTTATTGACTATGCCAAAGCTTTTGACTGTGTGGATCACAATAAATTGTGGAAAATTCTGAAAGAGATGGGAATACCAGACCACCTGACCTGCCTCTTGAGAAATCTGTACGCAGGTCAGAAAGCAACAGTTAGAACTGGACAGAAAACAGACTAATTCCAAATAGGAAAAGGTGTACGTCAAGGTTGTATGTTGTTACCCTGCTTATTTAACTTCTATGCAGAGTACACCATGAGAAATGCTGGGCTGGAAGAAGCACAAGCTGGAATCAAGATTGCCAGAAAAAATATCAATAACCTCGGATATGCAGATGACACCACCCTTACAGCAGAAAGTGAAGAACTAAAGAGCTTCTTGATGAAAGTGAAAGAAGAGAGTGAAAAAGTTGGCTTAAAGCTCAACATTCAGAAAACTAAGGTCATGGCATCTGGTCCCATCACTTCATGGCAACTAGATGGGGAAACAATGGAAATAGTGACAGACTTTACTTCTGGGGGCTCCAAAATCACTGCAGATGGTGACTGCAGCCATGAAATTCAAAGATGCTTACTCCTTGGAAGAAAAGTTATGACTACCCTACAGAGCATATTAAAAAGCAGAGAAATTACTTTGTCAAAAAAGGTCCATCTAGTCAAGGCTATGGTTTTTCCAGTGGTCATGTATGGATGTGAGAGTTGGACTATAAAGAAAACTGAACACCGAAGAATTGATGCTTTTGAACTGTGGTGTTGGAGAAGACTCTTGAGAGTCCCTTAGACTGCAAGGAGATCCAATCAGTCCATCCTAAAGGAAATCAGTCCTGAGTGTTCATTGAAAGGACTGATGTTGAAGCTGAAACTCCAATACTTTGGCCACCTGATGCAAAGAGCTGACTCATTTGAAAAGACCCTGATGCTGGGAAAGACTAAAGGCAGGAGAACAAGGGGACAACAGAGGATGAGATGGTTGGATGGCATCACCGACTCAATGGACATGAGTTTGAGTAAGCTCTGGCAGTTGGTGATGGACAGGAAGGCCTGGTGTGCTGCAGTCCACGGGGCCGCAAAGAGTCAGACACAACTGAGCACTGGCACTGAACTGAACTGAACTCTGATTCCTGTGGGGTGTTTTTGTTTGCATGTTTGTTCGCTTTTGCCTCTGGCATAGAATTTTCTGGTAAAGACAGTGCTACCTCCCTGGGGACAGAGGGGGTCCCATCCCAGTTAGACTGAGAGTCTCTTACCCATCACTGTATCTTCAGGGCTGAACTCGGTGGCATGGGCAGCAGAAGGCGCCTAAGGGAGACTGTTAAAGCTGACCCTTTAGGGAAACACCAAAAGCAAAGGTCTGAGAAGGTGGATCTTCCTTTCCCATGAACTGGAGTTTGGAGAAATGTCCACTGTAAGTGGAGATCATAGTGAGATTAGACCCACTGGGTCCTGTCCTGTGGGAGAAAGGTTTGTGGAAACCCTGAGGCTCACTGGTCAGGGCTCCACTTGAGGAAGACACTTAAAGCACTGCAGCGGGGAAGAGAAACTGACTCCATGCATCTTGGGGAGATGGAGGGGGTGGCACAGCAGCATATCGTCCAGTGCTCCACAGGCGCCTCTGGCAGGGGAGAGGAGGGGCTGTGCGAGGGCTGAGGGAAGGTGGCACAGGGCACCTGCTCTGTCCCCATGGGAAGGGCAGCCACGCCACCCTCTTCTCTTTCCTCTGGACTCCAGGACCTGGAGAGCTCTCTCGACTTCACCATGCTTTCTTTCCTTCACGATGCTTCACTATTTCCTCCTGCTTCCATCCCAGCGCCACAGCATCGTGATTCTGGAGTCAGACTGCCTCATTCAAATCCTCCCTCTGCCTCTCACTGTGCGATTTTAAACATGTTACTTAACCTTTCCATACTTCTATTGTCTCATCTAGACAATGGAATGATAATGATAGTACTTGCTCATAGGGTTGGGCTTCCCAGGTGGTTCTAGTGGTAAAGAATCCGCCGGCAAATGCAGGAGACGTAAGAGACTCAGGTTCGATCCCTGGGTTGGGAAGATTCCCCTGGAGGAGGGCATGGCACCCCACTCTGGTACTCTTGTCTGGAGAATCCCATGGACAGAGGAGCCCAGTGGGCTACAGTCCATAGGCCTGCCAAGAGTCGGACATGACTGAAGCAACTTAGCATACTCAGACTCATAGGTTTAGGATGGAGAGTCAATAAATTAATGCATGAGTGCCGTAAGAGTGGCCTGTACCTCTACTAATCTACCTAACAGACAGGACTCAGGTGCAAGAGGAGAAGCAAGCAGGCCAGAAACCTGTCCCCAAAGAAGGCAGGAGCCTGGGTCAGAGATACCAGAAATAGCAAACAAAGACAGCAGGCCCGGTTACATTCAAATTTCAGATAGACAGTAAGTTTAGCATAAGGATGTCTCAAACATTGCAGGGGACATACTTGGACTAAAAACATGTTTGTTGTTTATCTGAAACTCAGATGTAACCAAGTGTCCTGCCTGTAAACTGGCAGCCTTAGCCTGGGCAGTGGGCGGTGATAAGGACCGGGAATGCTGGCCCTGTAGGTTTGCTGTGCTCCTATTTCACACGGATGATGTATTGGGTTCCAGCAGAAGGCTGAGGTGGTGGTAGCCAGGACCCTCCACCTGAGGCCTAGGAGTGGTTCCACAGGACCCTCGGAACTCTGAAGCACCTTCCAAACTCAGATTTCTTCTCCAATTATTCTACCACCCTGTGCCCTTATTCAAATCAGAATTCCTCCCTTGCTTGAATGCTTTTGAACTCAACATTCACACTTATTAGGACAGTTTGCTCCTCCTGGGAGCATTCCCAGAACTGCACACATGGGCATCCCTGCTGGTCAGGTGGCCCCTGAAGGAGTGTCAGCTCTCAAGTCAGCAACAGCTGAGTTTAAACCCTGGGCACACCATTCATTGGTCGTGTGGTTCATCCAGTCCACGACTTGACCCCCTCCAACCAGCTGTCTCTGGTGACCTGCATCACTTAATATTACTTAACTTACTTTGAATTCCTAAGCACACAGGCTATCCTATAACATGCTTTATATATTTAGCCAGATTATTTTTAAATCCTTTTATATGAGTTATTCTCGTCTCTCCATATAGGCTAAAAGCTCCTGGAGAATGGACATCACCCCCAGATAGCCTTCTGTGGTCCCCACAACACTCTGCCTGATAAACTGGATCTGAAAGATACTTGCTGAAATTACGAATGAAAACCTTGCCACTTTCATCAATGTAAGGAAAGGGGTCACTCATCTCTAAGTATTTTTCAATTCCATTTTACTCAGGGAATAATAAAAATCTGATGATACGATTTGAGTTGGACTAAAATAAGCATGGCTCCAGTAGAAAGAGCATCAACAAAAACAGACAGAAGTTGCTGCCATTCTTCACTGATATCAAGGACCTGCAAGAATCTGATTCTTACTCAGAGTCAACCCCTTCAGAAATATATTTGAATCAACTGTCAGTTCAGTTTAGTTCAGTCGCTCAGTCATGTCCGACTCTTTGCGACCCCACGAATCGCAGCACGCCAGGCCTCCCTGTCCATCACCATCTCCCGGAGTTCACTCAGACTCACGTCCATCGAGTCCGTGATGCCATCCAGCCATCTCATCCTCGGTCGTCCCCTTCTCCTCCTGCCCCCAATCCCTCCCAGCATCAGAGTCTTTTCCAGTGAGTCAACTCTTCGCACGAATAAACTGTAGGCTGGGCTAAACCAAAGCTAGACGGACACTAGGTGAGTTGGTAGAAATCTCCAGAAGTTACAGGTCCAATCAGAATTCAGAAAGAAAAAAAAAAACAACCCTAAAACATCATTTCCCAAAATGTATTGTTTCCATCTCTACCTCCTAACCCTTTTCCAGTCTGATGGTGGTTCTGGAATGAGATCAAAATGGTACTTGTTTACATAATGGAACTGGATTTACATCTAACTCCACGTGACATTTCAGTCATGCGCCATAATGAAATTCACTGGGAACAGTGAATATGGATCTGGGGAAGGTGTGGAAGCAGATCCGCTCATAGCATGCTGATTCTCTTGCCTCTATTTCAGCTGGCAAATCTAGCCACTCCCAAATAATGTAGAGCTCTGTCGGGGCGCTGGCTGATGAGCGCAGTGTGGCCTCTTCTGAGCTTGGGGACAAGTGAAAACATATGCACACTATTTGCAGAAACGAAGAGTGTTTGCAGAAGAGGATGCTCAGAAGGCAAGGGGAAGAGTTCTGAGACCTCAGTGATTCCTCTCCATGCTATAAACTCAGTAGGCTCTCAGAGCCTTTTTTGTTGTGTTTTCCTACTTTATAAAATGTACTTGAAAGTTCAGCCCTTGGTAGCAATCATGTAACACCCAGGTCTCTGGGCAAAATTACCAGTGAGCATAACAAAGAACAGACCTCTTTCCACAAAGTCCTTTGTTCGTCCTCATCCAGAAGGACCCTGGGCTCTGCCTCTGGCCTTTCTGTGCACCTCTCGCCAGAGGGCACAGGTGTCGGCCAAACCAGGAAACCTGACTCCTTGATCCCTCCACGTGATGCTTTTCTTTGCTTTCCTCCCACGTGTCCATTTATCCCTTCTCTGTGCCCTTTGCTGACCCCTTTTTCCCCCAAGCGGAAGCCCTGTGCACTTCAAATGACTCCAGGCGTCATGCTCCTCTTTCATTTAGGAAACAAAATCCTGTCTTATGACTTGATGATCACCTCTATTCCATGACTCTCAAGTCTGTATTCCTCCTTCAGTTTCTCAACTACACTGCAGTTCAAGTGTCCACAAGCATCTCCAAGTGGCCATGCCATCATCACAAACACCGTCTCCCCCGAAACAGAAACCATGATCACCATTCTTCTTACTGCAACGGCCTGACTAGGTTCGGTCACCCAACCTGAAGCCTGAAGTCAGTGATCTGTTCATTCAACAATGTACCTATGTATCTTTTACTTGCCATATACCTACCAGTCGATCGTAATGAAAACTTTAACCCATATTATTCCTACTCAAAAAACTATCTTCCTTCCTCTCCACGTATGAGAAATGCCTTCATGACTGAATTTTAGTCCTAAATGATCTCTCCCCTCCCTGAATGTCTGAAGCACTTACTATGTTATTATTTATGCACTTAAAAAAAAACAGACTCTTATCTGTTTCCTGCAAACATATTATACAACTCAAAATAGTCTATGAGTTTCTAGATGATAAGAACTGTGTTTGTGACATTTTCTTAAAAGGATCTGTTTATCTTAACATATAAGTCAATGAGCTGATCTTTATAAAAGGCTTATTTCAGGACCTGGCACAAAATATGAGCTTAAAAACATAGGTTTAAAGATAAGTAAGTAGATAACTCAATAAACACTTGACACACTGAGTTAAGATGAACTATGCAAATGCTCCCAAGACATCCACATCCCAAGAGGCCCCAGTCTGCCTCTCCTGCCAGCTGCAGAGGAAAGCTCAGAGTGCCAGGCCATAACTGGGCCAGGCATCTGGACGATGTGGGTGTGTGGGTATCTGCTGGTGCATACATGTTTAGGTCATGACAGGTCAAGCAAAAATGACTCATGCAGACGTGAATTATTTGGGGAGTGGAAATGGAACATGGAGATGCATTAGCTCCTATTTTCTCCCTTCTCTCCATTACCCCATTGCTTCTAATAATGGAACTGCTTGATTTAACCTCTTCTCAGTCCTGTACCTGGGTGGAATGAGGGCTCTGAGAAGTGGAGCTGGTCTCACAGGCCGCTAGAATGGAGGAAGCGCACACGGTACAGCTCGACGTGACGATGAGGAAGAAGGCTGAGGCCCACGGAGGCGACCGACTTGCTCAAGGTCACACATCTACTGGCCCAAGTTAACCTGAGGGCCCTGCCTCAGTTCCCTCTCCCCCCAGGTCTTGTCCGGTGACGACAGCCAGTCCCAGCTGACCTGTCCCTCAGCTTCATAAACATCTCACATCCTTGGCTAGGATGCTGTTTATCACTTCCCATGGCAACCATCACCCCACAAAGCAGAGCTGACCTCCCTCCACCCTGTACCAGGACAGAGGATCTGAGAGATTCCTGTGTTCTTTTTCATCTCAAAACAGAAGTCAATTGCTGGGGTCAGAGCAAAAAAACAAATGACCATCGCAGCAAAACCCAACACGGAGTGCCCAGCAGATCTCAGATAGATTCAGTAGCAGGGATGTTCTCCCCCTTTGTTAGTCCGTGACCTTCAAGAAAAGGAAATCAATCAAGGGCTCCAAGGGATTCGTTGTATAAGTTTGCTTACATTTTACTTTAGAGTGAGGGGAAAAATCTACACTACCTTTTTATTTTTTATTTTTTTTTACTACTGGGAATTCAAAATTATTCAATACAAAAAATAATTATTTAAAAAGGTGAACACAGAAAAGCTTTAGGACAGTTAAAATACTCTGTATGATACTACAGTGACGGATACATTGATTAGACATTTGTCCAAAACCGTTCATTAGACATTTGTCCAAAACCACCAAATGCACATCATCAAGAGTGAACCCTAAGGTAAACTATGGACTTTGGGTGATAAGGCTGTATCAGTGTAGGCTGACCGAGTGGAACAAACACGCTGCTCTGGTGGGAGACGTTGATGATGGGGGTGGGTACAAATGTGTGAGGGGATGAGGTACATACTGTGATCCTAAAACCTGCCCTTAGAAAAAGATTCTATTCCCTTAAAATTACACTTTGTGACACGTTCATGACGGAAAGTCAGATAGGAAAGCAGGAGAGAGGGGAAATAAAAAAAAGCTGGATGGAGCATGAGATGAAAAATGGTATCAGAAAGGAAGGAAATAAAATCCACTGCAGTAAAAGGTAGGGACACAGCAGTTATAATCCCAGACAAAGAGTCAGAAACGGAGTTAACGAAGACACACACACATACAGGCATGCACACACAGACGCACGTGTGCCTTTAAAGCAAAACCCTTGAAAACAGCCACACAGAGCGGTATCATGGGAAAATCACTCTAATTTTGTTCTTTTCAATTTGATGGGGCTTTAAATATTCTAAAGTGGCCCCACGTGATTGAACTGAGTATCTGAATTGTGGCCACTGTGACTGAGAAGGTGAATTTTAAATTTGACACTTTTTTTTTTTTAAGATTTAGTTAGCTTATTTTGGTTTTTTTGGCCATGCCATGCAGCACATGGCTCTCAGTTTCCCAGTCAAGGATGGAACTCGCGTCCTCCACAGTGAAAGAGGGGAGTCTCAACCACTGGACCACCATGGAGGTCCCAACCTGGTATGACTTTCACCAAATCTAAGTTTAAATTTAAAAATGAAAGTAATATGAAATCTTTTCTCATTAAACACAGCCTTATTTGGTAGGACTACTTTTCACTTTGCTCCAAAATCACATCAGTTCATTCTTCACTGATAAACCAGTTTTATTACTATGGATATATAAAGAAAATTGACTGGAGAGGGGGTACTCAATTTAGTTCTTTAAAAGTTTTAAGTATGTTTCGAACAAGTTGGATATGTGAATCCATATTTTCCATCGCAAATTTTTTGAACTCTAAATAAGATCAAGTATTTCTGAAGAAAATTTAGGACTCAAATTCTGATGTGTCCTAAGTGTGAAGTACCCATCATATTTTGAAGACTTAGCATGAAAATCAAGAATGTAAAATACCTCACTAATAATTTTTTATGTTGGTGAGATATTAAAATGAGGTTATTTGGGATATATAGGGTTAAGTAAAATGCAGTATTAAATTTAATGTCACCTGTTTCATTTATTAAGGCAGTTACTGGTGAATTAAAAATTAAGTATATGGCTCACAGCATGGTTCTATCAGCACTATTCTGAAGGAAGCAAGGCAAAGCTATTTTATTTTTTTAATATAAATTTATTTATTTTCATTGGAGGTTAATTACTTTACAATATTGTACTGGTCTGGCCACACATCAACATGGATCCACCACAGCTATACACGTGTTCCCCGTCCTGAACCTCCCTCCCTCCTCCCTCCCCGTACCATCCCTCTGGGTCATCTCAGTGCACCAGCCCCAAGCATCCAGTATCATGCATCGAACCTGGACTGGTGCTTCGTTTCATATATGATATTATACATGTTTCAATGCCATTCTCAAAGCTGTTTTAAAAGAGATCTGACGAAGAGACTCACAGACAGGAAATGAACTCACGGTTGCCTGGGGGAAGGGATAGTTAGGGACTTCAGGAAGGCCACGTACACACTGCTATATTTAAAATGGATAACCAATGAGGACCTATTATAAAGCACAGGGAACTCTGCCTAATGTAAGGTGGCCAGCCTGGAAGGCAGGGGGTCTGGGGGGAGAACAAATACATGTACACGTATAGCTGCGTCCCTTCAGTGCTCACTTGAAACTACCACAACATTGCTAATCAGCTGTATACCAATGCAAAATGTTTTTGGTGTTAAAAAATTAAAATTTTTCAAAAGAGATCTGATGGAAACCAGCATCACCACGTACACCCAAAGCTTGATGGAGCTTGACAGCCGAGAGGTCAAATAAATTCTAAACAGTCTGCCATGTTGCTTTCTGGGGTGAGAGGACTCGGGGGAAGCAGGAACCCACTTTGTATCAAAAAGGAATCTGAGAAGAAGTGACAATGTTCTGACCTCACAGAGAGGGCTTTCCACCCAGGGGAGATGCAGGGCAGGAAGTCCCAGAACAACCTCGCCAGCACCCGCCCCTCAGAGAACTTTTCAAAAGCTGGCAAAGTACCCAATCACCAGGAGGAGGAGGAGAAAAACAGAGACACGAATAAACAAAAAGAACACAGCAACCCAGTGCAGTGGAGGGTAAGAAGGCAATCTGCCTGATGTAATGATCACAGAAGGCGCTTACAGCTGGAAAACCCACGTGGTGTTTGCCAAAGACAGAGAAAGGTACCTTGAACTCACTTCTGACAGTTATTCTCTTCGGGTGAAAATGCAATTCAATCAATTTAAATGTTTTGCTCCCAAATATTCTTAAAAGTAAAACTTCTACTCACCGAACTTCTTGTCCTCCTTTGCTCAGAGGAAACCATTAACTTTCTACTTTGGGAAAGCAGAAGGTATCACAACCCACAGAAGAGAGAAGGGTATCTTCTACTTTTATGGCTTAATATCTCAGCATCTTGGGACTTTTTAAGGTATTGCTGCTCATGTTACTAGGTTCACGCTGTTATTGGTTTATTGTTATTTTCAGTTCATCATAAACTATGTCATCTCTTGAAACTTGTCCCAGGGTCCAGATGACCCTGAAGACGGATTGCGTAGATTTAGAAGCTTAATCAGTAAACACTCTAACAGAAGCTTAGAGGCTTCTAGAAGGAAGGTCAGGGAAGGCAATGGCACCCCACCCCAGTACTCTTGCCTGGAAAATCCAATGGACGGAGGAGCCTGGTGGGCTGCAGTCCATGGGGTCGCTAACAGTCGGACAGACTGAGCGACTTCACTTTCACTTTTCTCTTTCATGCATTGGAGAAGGAAATGGCAACCCACTCCAGTATTCTTGCCTGGAGAATCCCAGGGATGGGGGAGCCTGGTGGGCTGCCGTCTATGGGGTCGCACAGAGTCGGACACGACTGAAGCGGCTTAGCAGCAGCAGCAGGAGGAGGAAGGTATCCTTTCTTAGTACTGCACACACAAAGCAGATCCAATCCTATGCTTTGTGGATTTTAATATTAATGGTGATGAATTTGAATTATCGGCTTCCCCCCTCCCCCACCCAAAAAACTTACATTTTATTAACTAGGAGGGTAGAATTCATAGCAGGGAAAAAAAATGGCATTCTAAGCAATTTCTAATACAGTAGCCACTAGTCACATGTGCCTACTGAGCACTTGAAGTCTCACTGGTCCAAAAGGAGGTTATAAAACTTAGCCAGAATTTCAAAGACCTAGTACCAAAAATTTTTAACTTATTAAAATGTTTTCAAAAATAGACTATGTTGAAATAAAATTTGACTATTTTCGGTTAAATAAACTCTATTATTAAGGTTTACTTGACCTTTTTATTTTTTTAAAAATGGCTATTAAGTTTCAATCTGTGGCTCATATTACATTTCTATTGGACAGTTTCAAAGTGACCAACATCAGCTCCCTAAGAGCAGGGGCACTGGCCTACACTCACTCACACAGGTGATGAGGTTGATGATATGTTGGAGTGGGACCACCAAGCCCTGTGGACAAGCCCTGACTCCCTATCTCCCTAAGCCCTCCCTGATGGAGTGGATAGAACCACCAAGAAAGCTATTCTGCAGTTGGAAACCACCAAGGTGGGCCCAGGGTGGTGGACAGTTGTCAGGATGGAGGTGAGGTGTTCTGAGTCTCTCACGATCCTGTGTAGGATGCTGTCATACGCCACCAAGTCCCCTGTAGCACAGGGGCTCACAGCTGAGACTCTCCCTAGCCACTGCCCTTGGCCAAAGGGAGCTGCCTTGAGCAAGGCCAGACCCTTCCCAAGCAGCAGCCTGTATCCAGTGACAGGTCAATGTGGAGATCAATTCCTTGCCTCATCTCAGAACACTCTGAAGGGCCAGCCCAACTCCAGAGCCCCCTGTGCGATCAGCCGAAGCCTCTGTCACAGCTCCATCATTTCTTCTGCCCAATCCTGCTTCCCATTCTTCCTCTCTCCCTCCCTCACAGGGTTTTTCCCAATAAACTCTCTGCATGTGAAGCTCAGTCTCAAGCTCTTTGCTATGGACTGAACAGTTGTGTGCCCACCAAACTCATATGCCAAAACCCTCACCCTCAATGTCACAGGTTTTGGAGACAGGGCCGCTGGGAGGTCGTCATGCCATGTCATGAAGGTGAAACCTCCATGATGGCCTTCGCACTTACAAGAAAAGAGAACCATTCCCTCTCTCTGCCCTCCACTATGTGAAGACGTTCGTAGCAAGAAGACAGCCATCGGCAAATCAGGAAATGGGCCCTCACCAGGCCACATCTGTAGGCACCTTGATCTTGGACTTCCAACCTCCAAAACTGTGAAAATAAACATCGGTTATTTAAGCCTCCCAGTTATCATGTTTTTGTTATAGCAGCCTGAACTAAGACAGCCTGTTTTCCAGTGAACCCGCAGATGTGAAGAAAATGTTAGAGAAAAAGGGGTATTGTGTGCACACAAAAGTACAAGCATTTGGATCCAGAAATTAAGTCAGGATATTAAGGTCAGTGACACACACATATTGAAAAAAAAAAAAAAGAAGAAGCTTCTATCAGCTCCCACTGGCTCTTCTCAGTTTTTGTGATTATTGTGAAGCATCCATCCATCTCTGCTTTTTTAGGCAAAGAAAAGACATCCTGACACCCAAGAGCTAAGCTGCACATATAGCTGGTGATGTCACCTAGTTAAAGCCCTTTGTTAAGAAGGCCAGAGATTGGTTCAGCTGTTCCCAGCTATCAATTTCCTGTGTTCCCTGACCACAAGCAGTGCCCCTTATCACCCAGACTCCTAGCAGCATGCACACACTGTTGGTCTCGGGGAAGGGTGGGGAACACAGGCCTCTGTTGGTGCTAAGGGTGACCAGGTCAAGTCACATGCAAAGGCACACGCATGCCGGGGATTGCCCAGTCACTCTCTGCTGTGACCTGCCCAGGTTCACTTACTACCGCCGTCACAAGGGAAGTGACTTCCCCCACCAATGGCTCTTCACACTCCCAGTCTGCACATTTTTTTTTTCTCTTGATACTTCAATAGCTCAGGTATTGTTCCCCCAGTCCAGAGAATCTTGGGGAGCAGGTTTTGCACAGTCGAGACACAGCACAAGGATGGCCTTTTACTACACCCCAGTTCAGTCACTCAGTCGTGTCGGACTCTTTGCGACCCCATGAATCACAGCACATCAGGCCTCCCTGTCCATCACCAACTCCCGGAGTTCACTCAGACTCACATCCATCGAGTCAGTGATGCCACCCAGCCATCTCGTCCTCTGTCGTTCCCTTCTCCTCCTGCCCCCAATCCCTCCCAGCATCAGTCTTTTCCAATGAGTCAACTCTTCGTATGAGGTGGCCAGAGTATTGGAGTTTCAGCTTTAGCACCATTCCTTCCAAAGAACACCCAGGACTGATCTCCTTTAGAATGGACTGGTTGGATCTCCTTGCTACACCCCAAGCTGCCTGCAATTCAGGAGACCTGGGTTCAATCCCTGAGTTGGGAAGATCCTCTGGAGAAGGGAATGGCTACCCACTCCAGTATTTTTGCCCAGAAGATTCTATGGATTGAGGAGCCTAGAGAGCCACAAGTCCATAGGGTGGCAGAGAGTCAGGCATGACTGCAAGGCTAACACCTTCGCTTTCAAGTCAGACCAGATGGGGAAGGGCAGCAGTCTTCCACAGACAGCCTGGTGGCCTCTTTTCCCAAGCCCTGGAAGTTCTAACATGGACCACCCTGCACTGAGTTCTTTGCCTCCATAAAGAAGTAGGGCCTTTCCAACCTGGACTCAGATCTACTCCTGGACTTCTGGACTTGCTGCACCTACAGCTTGTCCTGCGACTGGGCTCCGGCCCGGGGACCAGCTACAAGACTTGCTGACTCAGCTCTCTGGCTATGCGTGCGTCTCCACTGATCTCGCTCTGTCCCCAGCTCATGGTGCTCTATTTGCCCCTCCTTTTCTTACTTTTACATAAAGTATTTGGTTTTCTTGCTGTTATTACTGTTTTAGTTTGCTGAATCATGCATGCTTATAGGAATAAATTTTTTTTGAAAGCCTTAAAAAAAAAATCACTCATAATCTCACCACATGGAAATAACCACTGTCAGCATTTTGGTTTAGCTCCTTGTAGCCTTTTCCTTGCATATGTGTATATAGGTCCTTGTAACATTCTAATTGGAAAGAATCTACTTGTAATTTTGCATTTTGCTTTTTTCAATTAACATTCAATATATAAGCATTTCTTCATGGCTTTAAAAATTCTGCAGAACCATCCCACTTGCTGGTTACAGCATCATTTACCATATGACTGGGCCATAATTTAACTCTTACCCCGTTTTTGAGCATTATGATCACTATTGGTTTTTAGTGATGAACAACTTGAACATAGAACTTTATGTGTATTTCAGACTATTCCCTTAGGATAATAGCCCTTCAGTGAAATTACTTAGTCCAAGCATATGAACATGCTGTCTTTTGAAAAATACGGCCAAATATATTTTGAGTAATATTGTGTGTGTGTGTGCCCAGTTACTCAGTCCTGTCAGACTCTTTGTGACCCCCTAGATGGTAGACCGCTAGGCTCCTCTGTCCATGGGGTTTCCCAGGCAAGAATACTGGAGTGAGTTGCCATTTCCTTCTCCAGAGGGTCTTCCCAACCCAGGGATCGAACCCATTTCTCCTGCATTGCAAGTGAATTCTTTATCAGTGAGCCACCAGGGAAGCCCCTCAAGCAATCTTACATCAGTTTAATCTCCCTCTAACACATCAACAATGAATGAGCATTTTCTTAACCTTGTTAGGCCAAAAATAAAAAATATAATATTACTATATTAATTGACATCTCAGATTACTTGGTTAAACTGTACATTTTTCATGTATATTAGAATTTCAACTTCCCTTGGGCCACCTCGTCAAAGCCTTTATGCATTTATTTAGTGGTCTCTGAATCTATATGCATGCCCTCTTACCATATTAAAAAAGCTAATGTTTTGTCTATTGTGTTTGTTGCAAGTATTTGCTCAGGTTTCTCTGCCTTTTAATTTTTCATTAATTTGGGGACTGTGTAGTTTTTTATTTGAATGTAGACAAGCCTATCAATCTTTTCCTTTGTGATTTCCCTTAAGCTTAGAAAATCTTTCCCCCATCAGAGCATCAGATAAATATTCACCTGTTTTTCTTTTCTACTTTGTTTAATAGTTTTCTCGTGGATTATTTCTGCTCTCAAGGTATGTCTCATCAGCTTCTTTCCCAGGCCTTTCCTTACTCTGGGTTACTTCATTCTAGCTCCTCACCCATCTCATATGCTGCAATTATTCTTAGAGAGACAGAGACAATCCCTTTGAAATAACTTGTATTATGGGGGAAAAGCAGGCCCTGGGCAGTTGGCTTGGCTCTGTTACCTTCTTCCAGCAAGTGCACAGGGCACTGATGTGATGGCCCAGTGCCTGCCTCCCCTCCTGCAGGGAGTGTCTATTTGTGTCCAGGGGAGAGACAAGCTCTGCTCAGGACTTTCGAAACTCCTCCTGGGGGCTATGGGAACCCCATCACCACTCATACATCTGCTTCCCCTCCCTTTTACCCATCTCCCCCTTTGTCTAGCTCCCCTTCACCTGACCTCTGTAACTTCCTAAACTTGGGAGTGGTTTAATCAGAGATGCTGGGGAGGAGGCTTCCCAGGTGGCCCTAGTGGTAAAGTACCCGCATGCCAATACAGGAGATGCTGGGGAACCCTTCCATTCCCTCTCCGCCTCATTACAAACCCTTCCTGAGCTCTGAGCTCCCTCCATCCAGCCCCTCCCAACCTTCACAGGGGCCTGGGGGTGAGGGTGTTTGCTTGGCTAGCCTCCCAGAGAACATTTAGAAGCTGGAATTGGATAGCATCACTGCAGCTCTGCTCTGCTTCTCTCGCTCTCATCCAGTTCCGCTCCTGCTGGTGATCGCACAGAGAGGGGAAAATCCCTCTTGTGCTCTTCGGTTTGCTCTCATTAAAAAACCAAACAGCAGGCAAGCTTAAGGAACATCACACACCCAGGATCTGGAAGGCTGAGCTGGGTCTAGGACAGGCCTGAAGCCAGCAGGAAGCGCTGTGTGTCTGGGGGAAATACAAGATGCAAAGGGCAAAGGGCTAAGCCCACCTTGTCCATCAGTTATCCAAAGATCTTGAAGGTGCCTGGCAATTTCTTGGGGCTCAGTGGACAGTTGTTAAGGAGCAAGTAGGAATACCCTCTCCAGCATGGACCTGTAGGAAGTATAGTGACTAAAATATACATAGACAATCAACCTGGCATGATCCTCAGAGGGTTTTCAGGGTTCCAATCCACTTTTCTTTGTATCCTTGGCTAGCCTGTACCCCACAACACACTTTTAGTACTACAGACTCCAGATCCTTAACTTTCTCTGGGCTTCATTACTAAAATGATAAAGTTTGATTAGCTGATCTCTAAAGTTGCTTCTAGCTATAAAATTCCATGATGAGATGCATAAGTGAAAGATGAATGCTTTTACTGATGGTTATAAATTCTGTCCTGTCTACATATGGGCTTAGAGTACATCCCATCATTCACATCTGACTGTACTTTACTGGAAACTAAAGTTCAAAAGGGAATTAGAACCATGAATGGCTTTCCCATGCTACTGTGTACGCTACAACATAGAGAAATCTGCCTTCAAGCTAGAATTCTACATCAAACAGGAAACTATTATCAATGTAACAACATATCCCTTACCACAACAAATCAGGAGCCTTGATTCAACAGTTCTAAGTGTGGTAGAGATTATTCCCAGCTTCATTAAAAAATCAATCACAAACGGAGATGTCCAGCTGGGAGCCCATTGGCCATACAAGCCAGGCTGATGGGAGATCTCTTAATGCTAATGCTCCAGAGTACTCTAACTAGTATGAACGTAAATAATTAATATTAACATGAAGATGGATACAGTTTCTTTGACAGGGCCTTGCAATTTGGTGGCATGGGTTCAGGGAGTGCCAACTCATTTGAATATCTGCCTAATTAGGAAGGTAAATTAGCTGCTCCTGCGGCCAGCAATCACACCACGCACTGTAAGCCAAGTACGCATGCCTCTGGTAACACACGCTGTGGTGCATTCTTCGCCTCCCACGCCTATCCCTCCAGCAGTGCAGTGGACCACACGGAAATGACCCCACTGTGTTCTCTGCCCATCCTTTCCTCTCTCACCGCGTGTGGCTCTATCACGCGGACTAGGGCACAGATGGGTTAGAATTTTGAGGGCTTGAGGGGTGAGATGACACAAAGGAATAAAGGACTTCGTTAACCCTGTCGACTTAAAAGAACGCACAACCTGAGAGCTGTGAGTTAAGTTTTATTTGGGGAGAAATGAGGACTGCAGCCCGGGAGACAGCACCTCAGAGAGCTCTGGGAGACTGCTCCAAAGAGGCGGGCGGAGGACACTGTACGTGTGATTTTGGCGAAGGGGGAATACATGCAATCGAGCACATGTGTTTCCAGAAGGTTTCTACCAGTTTCATGAAGCTTTGCTAGTCACGAGGAACAGTTGTCACCAGGAAGGATTTTAGTGCTCTCCTAGACGTGAGGAGATACAAGAACTAGGCTTTGAAAATCATTTCCTGAAAATACCTAGCTATCTGAAGACCTGTCCAACCAGTTTCCACCATCCCCTGCCCCCCCCGCCCCCTGCCCTGCCTGGAGCACAGAGTGCCTTATTTCTGCTCTCCACCCTGAACTCCTTGCATTGGTGTTAAAGATCAGCAGCTTATTATTTAATCCTTATTGAGGTAGATAGCAAATACCCATAGCAAGTGCCAATTTGCAGGTGACCACCCAAATAGATGGGGAAACAGTGGGTGACTTTATTTTTTAGGGCTCCAAAATCACTGCAGATGGTGATTGCAGCCATGAAATTAAAAGATGCTTACCCCTTGGAAGGAAAGTTATGACCAACCTAGACAACATAAAAGCAGAGACATTCCTTTGTTAACAAAGGTCCATCTAGTCAAGGCTATGGTTTTTCCAGTAGCCATGTATGAATATGAGAGTTGAACTATAAAGAAAGCTGAGCACCAAAGAATTGATGCTTTTGAACTGTGGTGTTGGAGAAGACCCTTGAGAGTCCCTTAGATTGCAAGGCGATCCAATCAGTCCAACCTAAAGGAAATCAGTCCTGGGTGTTCATTGGAAGGACTGATGTTGAAGCTGAAACTCCAATATTTTGGCCACCTGATGCGAAAAGCTGACTCATTTGAAAAGACCCTGATGCTGGGGAAGACTGAGGGCAGGAGGAGAAGGGGATGACAGAGGATGAGATGGTTGGATGGCATCACCGACTCAATGGACATGAGTTTGGGTAAACTTCAGGAGTTGGTGATAGACAGGGAGGCCTGGCGTGCTGCAGTTCATGGGGTCTCAAAGATTCGGACATGACTGAGCAACTGAACTGAACCCAAATGTGGTGACCACTCCCAAAGGGGGCTCGGGGGGCTCGGCCTGCAATGCGGGAGACCCAGGTTCAATCCCTGGGCTGGGAAGATCCCCTGGAGAAGGGAATGGCTATTCACTCCAGTATTCCTGTCTGGAGAATTCCATGGACAGAGGAGCCTGGCGGGTTATAGTCCATAGGGTCGCAAAGAGTCAGACACAATTGAGCAACTAACTTTCACGCACATGTGGGAAAATAGATGGTCATGCAAACCCCTGGACCAGGTTTTGTTCCCAGAGGATGTGATCATCTCTTATCCTACTAGAAAATGTTTCAAGTTCTCCCCTGGGCCAACAGAGGAGAGTCCTTAAGTATGTGAGTTTTACTCCTCCTCCAGTCTCTTCTCCCATCCTTATGCCTCGCACATTCCAGTCACATGGGACAGCTTCCACTGCTCAGATATCCCAGTATCCTCCTTGCCTCCAGAAGTTTGCTCTCGTGGCTCCATCAGTCTAGAAGGTCTTCGTTTCCCACATTCCCAGCTACTCTTCAAGGTCCAATTTGAATCCTACCTCCATTAGACTTTCACTAGGTCATCCTAACCTCCTAAAATGCTCCCTTCTTCTCCCTGTCTTTTAAGGCATTTGATGTGTCCCAATGTATCATGTATTAAAGTGACTCAGGTACGAATACAGACATCTTCTTTTAAACAATACAGGACAGAGGCATCATCTTATTCATACTTTAACCCTAACAAAGCATATCACCAGCTTTATATATAACTATGGATCCGCAAGAAGTGGGCTGTGGAAAGGGAGCAGTGACTATCCCTTGGCCCCACCTGGACCAGACATCTTTTAGGACCACTGCTCCCCAGGAGACCAGCTCCCCCACGCACTAGGGCAGGAGTTAGCCAACTCTTAGGAATAATTGTCAGAGTTTGCTAAAATGCAGATTCCTGGGCCTTGCTTACAACTTTGATTCAGCAGCTTGAACTGGCAGGACCAGAATCGGATATTTTGCAAGCCCCGCCAGGTGATTCTGGTGCTGGGACCAGAATCTGGAATTTCTGTGCGGGGCCACTTCATGAGACAGGGACAGAGGCATGGTGAAAAATAAGTCAAACTGTGTGCTGCCTCTTTTCCAAAAGAGAGAGGTCTATTTGGTGGAGAATCCAGGTGGCGCTAGTAGTAAAGAACCCGCGCCCCAATGTGCAAGACCTAAGAGATGCAGGTTCGATCCCTGGCGAGGGAAGATCCCCTGGAGGAGGGAATAGCAACCCACTCCAGTATTCTCGCCTAGGAAATCCCATGGACAGAGGAGCCTGATGGGCTACAGTCCATGGGGTCTCAGAGTCGGACACGACTGAAGCATTCAGCACACGTGCGCGCGCTCACACTTCAGGGACACACAGAATCCTCAACATCCTTTCAACCAGCAGAGGGACAAGTCAAAGTGCTCTGGACCTTCCAAACACCGAGGACCCTGGAAGCATCTGTGTGACCAGAGGCCCAGACTCCTCCCCGGCAGAACACATACCCCAGTGAGATATGGAAGTTATAACACCCCCACAGTCTATCTCTCAGCGTCTGTCTGTGCTGAGATGCATAGGAACCCACAAGAAGGATGAGCCAGAAGCGGAGGAAGAGTTACGGTGCGGAGGTCACTTGGAGAAAGGTTTCCAGAGTGAATATGGAAAATGGAGAAATTTCTTCCTCAAAACAGAGCTTGCCCAGTTGAGAGCAATATCAATTCTACTTTCAACAACTGAATCAGCACCATGATGTTCTGTTCTTTCCCTGCATCCAACAACTCCACTCTCATACTCTGCAACTTTTTTAAAGAAATGTTTTCATGGCTACTATGTGCCAGATACCTGGAGGTGTATAAGACATCTCCCTCGCCTTCGGGGAGACAAGCACAACAGTCAGTGACTGTCATATGAAGTAAACAGAGTGCTGAGAGTGACATGCAGGAGGGGCTTCCTTGGAGAGAGGGGAATGGAGACCTAACTTCAAAATTGACAGGTTCCTCTGGGATCACCACCTGCAAATCACCGTGCTCTCTCTCCATCTGCTCCAAGTCACTCAAAAGAACTTTCCAGTGCAGGAACTGACATCATCCACTTCCCCCTGGTTATTAGAGATGGCAGCTCACAGCTGTGCTCGGATGACCTCTTCACGCTTTTCTCAACCAGGCTAGTCTCCATCACTAGCCTCTTGCTCCCAGGTTTAGTGCCCAACTGATATATCCCCACAAGTCTCTGAGGGGAGGCTCAGGGTCCCTGATGGGCATGAGCCTGTCTGCAGTTAAAGGCAGGACAACTGGAGACCCACGACACCCCAAGGCTAGAGAATGCTTTCTGGTAGGAGAAGGAAGAAACGAGGTGAGGGGAGAAGGAAGTGGCTCCCCTAAGTTTACACGTGTTTAACTGGTGCTGGATTCATACACACTTGCATGTCTATTAAAAAAATAAAACAAAAGAGTTAAGTTGTATGGCAATGGCAGTGCTGATTGGATCATATGTCAGCCACGGGAAGCACCAGCTAGCCAGCATGGGAGAACTAGCTGATGGTGAGAGCCACGCGACTCCATGCCTCCCACAGCAGCAAGAGCTCTCCACTTCACAGGTGTGACGACTGAGGGGGCCTTTCGGCCTCCGAGGGAGCAGGCCCGGCTGCTGGCTCCAAGTGGACATGCCGCAGAGGAGATGCCATGTCTCATACAAAAAGAAAACAGATAAGTGGCTAGTCCTGGGCAGAGAATTTTACAAGGCAAGTGTTTGTTTTTATGAGGCATCAGCAATTTTTTAAGGCTACATACTGAGTAACTACTATCATCGATTACATTAATGGATTACCTCTGGAGAAGGAATCTAATTATATTCTTGTACAAACTGCAAAATGTAGGTTAATTTCAAACTTGCTTGGCAGCCCCCCTTGTTCTCTTCCTGAGATCAGGGACAGAGCTGTGGGTCAGGAGAGCCAAATCACTGCAAAGAAGCTGGAAACGTGAAAAGGCTCTGCCCTTTCACTCAATGAACAGGCACGGAGCGCCTTGCCTCATGCGTCAGCTCTCTCCTAGCCGCTGGTCATGCAGATGCCAGCAAGACAGGGTCTCATTCCTCGTGGCAACTCCAAGACCACAAAATCCAAATTGTTCTTGAACCCATTTAAGTAAGTACAGGGATTCCTTTTCTGAACAGCTCTTAGGGCTTGGTACCTGTAATCCAGGAGCTGTCAACCTCTTAGCCCTGAAAGCAGAAATCTTTAGAGGTGGCACAGGATTGAGGGGGAGTTGATGGGGGGATTAGAGGAGTCAAGTGACACATACCCTGAAGATGGGCTAATTTGAGGCGGAAACGTAAGGCAATAGGAAAGTAAAGACAACTGAAGAGTCAGCTTGAAAAAGGAGACACACAATGGCTAATAACCGTTTCTTTCAGCTCAAACCTGTCTCATGGTAATGACAATTTCAAAAATGAGTTACCATTTCTCATCAATCAAATTAGTATATGCTTGAGTGAAAAAAGAATCTTCAGTGTAGGAAAATTTAGGTAAGGTGAAACTGGCCCAAGTTTTCTGAAAGGAAATCTGGCATTGTTCATGAAGAACCTAAAAAAATATATGTATTGTTTGAGCCAATAATCCCTGTTCCAGGAATTTATCCTCAACACATTATCAAAAAGATGGTTAAAGATTTACATACAAAGGTTATCATTACAGCATTACCATAACAGCCTAAAACTAGAACTACATAAACATTTAATTTTAAAGGAAAGGTTAAGCAAATTGTGAATATCCATATGGTTGAGTATTATGATGCCGTTAAAATTGTGATTAAGAAGAGTTTTGATGCCAAGGGGAAATGCTTATGATGCAATTATAAATAAAACTTGAGATAAAAAATTATATGACAAGTATGATTTATACTATGGAAAGAAATGCAAGAGGATATATGCCACAATGGTAACTTGCCTATTGGTAGTAGAATTTTAGATGATTTGATGTTTTTCTGCTGTTTTACACTTTCCTATCAAGTTTTTTTTTTTAGTCATGTTTTATTTTGAGCATCAGGAGAAGCAAAATAAACTGATGAAAAAAAGAGATACGATAGGAGGAGGGGAAAACATCAATCTAATGAGAGCGAACAGGAACCAGAGTTGGGCTGAGTGGTAAGAGGGAAGGATCACAACCAGCGACTTCAAGAAGGATTCAGATGGTGGGCAATGCTTGCTGCCCAGAATAGCGCTCGGTGGCGATTTCTATCTCAGATTCCCTCCCTCCTTGCAAGAGCAATAAGATTTAACCTTCAGTTTCAGTCTCCCTGACAATGCTTAAATAAATCTGACCTGGGTCCATAGGATTTAAAAGTCTCATTGAGTTCCCACCATTTTCAGCCTCCAAGTTGTATCCCAGCTGGTTCAAGAAACTTATATATATTGACCCATAAAAAAATGCTCCAAAAGAACCATAGCATTTTCAAAAACTCTTTAGTGTCATCAGATTCCCCCTCCCCGCCAACAAACATAGCACTGACAATAATCAACTGATCCTTCAGTTTAGATGATTTCTCTAGAGATATCACCTCACTCAAGGAGATGAATTAGATAGATAGCCTTGGAAAGCTTCTAAAAGGGTGCCCTGACTGTTTATCACTTACCTAGAGCACAGTGAACTCTAAAGAACTCTAAATACTTAATGAGGTGGCCCACAGTGATGACTAAGTTAATCAATAGTGAACATGGAGATGGCATCCCACGTCCATGCACTACCAGGATGGCTGCCCAGGGAATGGACAAGACCTCCTGCATGGAGGAGACGCCTGGCTCTTCCTCCCCGACTTTCTTCACTCACCCATGCGTCATCCCCAGCTGACGGCAGCCCGGCGCCCCAGAGACTGAGCTGAGATTGTTATGAGACCATCTTGGGGCTTCTGGCAGCTGAGATGGAGGGAGCCAGTCAATTCCTCACCACTGTCCTTTGGCTATGCAATTTTAATAAGCTCAACCTCAAGAAAGGAAAAAGGAGCCCAGGAATGTGTTGAATTATTCACAGCTCCACTCGGGTAAGGCAGAAGAACCCCTCTTCATAGAGTAAGTAATAGCTCCTCATTGATTTTTTTCCCCCCTTCATGATCCCTAGGTGAGAATCCAGTTTAAATACCCAAAGACAGATGAAAATCTAACTATCCCCTTAAATCTGAGTTCATGAGTAATAGGTGTTATTTGCCAACTATGTTACGGTTGACAATTCTATTCACAAGAACAGTTTCAGTAAGCTTGGTATATTTTAGTTTATTTAACTATAACATACATATGAAAACTAATTTTTACAGATTAATGACCATGATCAAATAGGTCTTGTTTAATGACAGAATGAAAACTGTGGTTAGCCTTGAGACTTGAAGGCCAAAGAGATGTATGATTCATGCATTTATTGCATGCCAAGGTTGAATTATCTTTGGATGTAATGAATATACCTTATTTCTGCACATGAAAAGAGAAATGTAAGCTCAACAAAAAACAGTTAATTCTTCCCTCCACTTCAAGGAAAGCTTACTTTTCATATTCTGAGTCCACTGCTGCTGCTGCTGCTAAGTCACTTCAGTCGTGTCCGACTCTGTGCAACCCCATAGACAGCAGCCCACCAGGCTCCTCCATCCATGGGATTTTCCAGGCAAGAGTACTGGAGTGGGTTGCCATTTCCTTCTCCAATGCATGAAAGTGAAATTGAAGTCGCTCAGTCATTTCCAACTCTTCATGACCCCATGGACTGTGGCCCACCAGGCTCCTCTGTCCATGGGATTTTCCAGGCAAGAGTACTGGATGGACTGGGGTGCCATCGCCTTCTCTGTCTGAGTCCACAGTTAGTGCTAATAAAGTTGTTCTCAAGATAAAGACAGTTGCCATGCCCCTGTAGGGAGTGAGTTAGAGACCCACTCGTTCAGACTTTGTCTACACATGTCAGAATCTCAACCCTCCTCCAAACAGCACTTACACAAGCACATCCACCTGCATCTTATTTCCTCAAATCTCACATAATCCACTGCTGAGAGACCAATCCAGATCACTATGATCTCAGGCCTGGGATATTATAGAAGCCCCCTCAGAGTCCAGACTCCACTCCCCTCCATCCCTCCCAGACAGAGCTGATGGATGCATTTCCTAAGGCTTCCCTGGTGGCTCAGACAGTAAAGAATTTGCCTGCAGTGCAGAAGAGCCAGGTTCAATCCCCGGGTTGGGAAGATCCCCTGGAGAAGGAAGCGGCAACCCACTCCAATATTCTTGCCTGGAGAACTCCATGGACAGAGGAACCTGGTGGGCTACAGTCCATGGGGTGACAAAGAGCCTGACACAACTGAGCAACTAACACTTTCAAGATATCATAAAGTCATAACACTCAGGCCACGTGGCTCTCAAGTTACCTATCTTCCGTGAGCCTCAGTTTTCTCATCAGTAAGCTGCAATAACAATAATAATAATATGCTCCTCATAAGACAATTGAAGTTTAAGTGAAATGAGGCATATTGGGGATGTAATATAGCCACTGACCCAAGTTAAGCTTCACCAATAAATGGTAGTTATGATCCCATGAGAATGTAACTCCATGAGGGCAGGAATTGCTGGCTCTTTCATCTGGTACTTAGAACAGTTTCCAGTAAATGGTAGGAATTCAATAAACTTAACAAGTTGACTATTGTAAGCCCATTTCAATGCCACTATTCCTGCCCCTTTATCCTGGGCTGAGATGGTCTTTTCCTCCTATGGACACTGCTGATAGCACTTGGTTTGTCCACGTCCTGCAGTGCTAGCCTCTGCTGTCTCAAGCTGAAATCACTGCCCTGTGTCCTCTGGGAGACTGTGGCCCCCTGAAGACCCCTCTCTCACTGCCTGGTTCAGATGCTGTGCACACCACAGGCCCTCAACCCGGCATGAAGGAGCTTAGGTCATTCCAAGGATGACCAAAGACGGATCTTCATTAACCAGAGCCACAAAGCTCTGATGGGGAATTGTAAGCACTTAGGATCCCAGCCTCTTTCCTTCAATTGAAAGAGGAGAATGGAGCTGAGTTAATCATTCTTTTAATGGCACATTTCTGCTAGTTCTGCCAAACTAAACAGCAGCTGGATTTCAAATCTTAACCACAAGCCAGAGGTCCCTACTCTTTATGAAGTGGAGAAGTCATCTTGACTTCCAGGAAATGAAAAGATCGCTTGGGGCAGGAGCTGATGGCGCTGCGAATGGGAGCTGAAATTTCAGCAGTCAGCACTGCCCAACCACCCATCACAGCCAGGAAGAACTCCCTTCCTTCTCCCCTCCTCCACCCTCAAGGGGGCACGCCCAGGAGCTTAGGGAGGAGATGGCTTTCCTACAGTTCCTTCTCCTGGTTTCCCTGGCAACTGTGCAGCATCTAGAGGCCTCATGAGTGAGTCAGTGAGATGTGGTGGTGTAAGGAATATGAACACTGCATGGGTCCCACGTGGTGTCACCTCCACACCCATGTTTAGCAGCTTCCCAATCTCAGGAGGACAGAGACACAGAGACACACACACACACACACACACACACACACACACACACACCCCACTCTGACTGCTCATTTCCAATTTGGTGCCAGGTACCCAAGCAAAGAGCCTTCAGGAAATGTTACATAGCCTCATTTTACCAGCAGGAGCCGAATTGGGGGTTGGGGGGTCCTGAGACTGAACGATACCTAACTCCAAGGATGCACAGTGTCTCATGGCTGGTTTCTATATTTCAGCCAAGCCTACAAAGGACATATTATGCAGTACGAATTAACATCAATTAAATGTATCAGTAGCTGGTTATGGGCTGAGAACAAGGGACAGAACAGTCTGAGCTCTCACCCCATTGAGGGTACCTAATTTGGGGGAATCCAGCCTAAGAACAACAGATGTAGAAAGAGGGAAGACAGCAAGACCATTCGGAAGCAAACTGCCTAGAAAGTACAAGATACAGTCTCCAGCTCTGAAATGAGCTCATTCTAAAACCTCATTTGTAAGTCAGTTATTTGGAATTCAGAACCCATTTCCAGAGAAGTCATATCTGTTATAAATGATGATTGGGTTTCTAGGCTGGCCCACAAAAGCCTATTTAACTCATAATGTAGATGAAATACTATACATTTGCAATGAAAAGCAACAGAAAAAAAAATCCTATTGTGATACCAGTAATTAAATGAAAAAGAAAAACAGAGAAGTGGAAAATAAATAGCTTTCTTTCGTTTCTTTTGAATACCAGAACTCTTGGATGGAGGGGGGTGGGGAGTCTGGTTGCTCAAGGGGTGAGGAGCCTCATTCACTTTGGATAATGGGATGGAAGGAAAGTAGCTGAAGGTGGGCGTGCGGGACTGGAGGATGAATTAGAACTGTTCTTTGGGATAATGGTGGGGCAGGGGAAATAAAGCTTATTTGGGAAAACAGGCAGAGAGGGGAAAAGAGAAAGTGAGTCAGCTTATCCTGTAAGACATAGGTAGGGACCCTTGGAGCAAGGAAAGAGCGTGAATCTTGCATTCGCAAAAACCCGGGTTCTAGCTCTTCCTCCCAAAGGGCCATGGGCTGGGCAGTGCTGCAGCCTCCTCTCTTCCAACAGGCAAGTCACCAGCTCGTCTCCAAGGTTAACCAATCCTCCTGCAATTCCTAGTCCTCCTTAGCTGGTAACAAGGGATGGCAGAAGCCATGACCAACCACAGCCAGCACCACCCCCAGGCCCACCGTGGGCACTGAGTTGCAAATAAGGAGTTCTCTCAGGCTAATGCAATATCTTTTTAAATCTTATTTTTTTCTTAACAGGAGAAAATAAAATTTAATTTTGCATGTGTGGGGGCTCCCTAAGAATACGAGGCCCTAAGTCTTTTTAATATGAAATTTTACCACAGTTTTTGTCTTTGTTTTGGAAGTATATGCAATGATGCATCCAGACCACCATTCTTTAATTGGTTCTTATATTTAAAACATGTAGAAAATGTCAATATAACAGCGAAACATAAAATATAAAAAGATATAGTTTCTGAGTACCTATCATAAGCAAGACTCTTAAAAGGTGACTAAGAATTTGCTATTAAATTTTTAATAAATGTATGTTGTACTACAAAAAAAAGAGAGAGATGAAAAGGAGTCCCCTTTCTCCCAGGACAGGAATATTGCCTCCAGCATCACCTATTCTCTTCCTGGACACTCTCTTGCCTCTACTTCCAACACACTCACTGCATCTTCTTTGGGGAAGTGTCTTTTCACCTCAGGAATAAGAGAGGCTCTGATCATAGCACATACTGGAAACTGAAGCCTTCCTGGAAGGCAGGGCTAGGCTACAACAGTTAAGCAAGAATCATTTTCATATTCCCCTTGACAATTTCAACACAAATGTACTCACAGTATATTTATCTTCAAAGCTCTGAAGATGTTACTTTTTAGACACTTAGCATGTAAATCTTCTTTTAGAGGCTCCTGTTATTGTCTAAACTGCATCCCTATTGGACACAACTGATAAATTAGAGACTACTTTTTCTGTGCTATCCCACTGAGGATCCCAAATACTGAGGATTCTCTGCTCTTAAACTCCTTTCACAATATGCCACACTGTTGCCACTCAGCACATAATATACTCAGCCACTTCCTACTCCCACACCGGAAACACAAGATGCCAGCTCCTATCACTTATACACACACACACACACACACACACACACACACACACACACACACCTGTGCAGACGGCAAACCCAAAGCAGACCCACCAACATATACAGCCTTATACGAGGCACACTGACCCATACAGGCTACATACAGTCGAAGAGAAAAGCCCTTGAGTCCACAAAGTACCATTTCAGAGCCATTTCCTACAGGGAACCCAATGCCAGGCACAGCTCTGTGTTCTGGTAATAACAGTACCTAATGCTGCTTGGTAGGGCTTCCCTGGTGGCTCAGTGGTAAAGAATCCACCTGCCAGTGCAGGAGACGTGGGTTTGATCCCTGGGTCGAGAAGATCCAGGGCAACCCACTCCAGTATGCTGGCCTGGGAAATCCCATGGACAGAGGAGCTTGGTGGGCTAGAGTCCATGGGGTCGCAAAAGAGTCGAACATAGCTTAACAACTGAAACAAAAGCAACACTGCTTGGTATCAGCCTTTACTGATTTCACATGAACCATCTTATTTAACTTAAATTTTATAATAACTCTCAAGACAGTATTATTACCGCCAGTTTACTAATGACTGTACTGGGCTTAAAACAGTCACATAGTTTGCCCAGGGTCATATACCTTGAGAGCAACAGAGCCAGAACTCAATGCAACGTCCCCTGTCTCCAGTGAAGCTTGAAGTCTGTTTCTGAAAGGAGAACGCTGCAGATACATGATAGAGATTTCAAGCTAGATAACAAGAGGATGCCCCATAATGGGGGGAAAAAAACAGAAAATACACCTCATGTCTCCCATGCCATTTTGTACAATTAACAGAAAAGAAAAGAAAGAAAGTGAAGTCATGTTCGACTTTTTGCGACCCAGTGGACTGTAGCCTACCAGGCTCCGCCGCCCATGGAATATTCTAGGCAAGAGTACTGGAGTGGGTTGCCATTTTCTTCTCCAGGGGATCTTCCCAACCCAGGGATCAAACCTGGGTCTCCCGCAGTGCAGGCAGACACTTTATCATCTGAGCCACCAAGGAAGCCCATAATTAACAGAAAGAGATATGGAAAAGGTTAAATTACCAAAGCTATAACCAAACAGAAACAGACAACACAAGCATGCAAGTAACATAAAAGTCCTGGTTCTGCACGGGAGGTACAAAACGCAGCATTCCCTCTCCCAGCTCTCATCCAAAGCCCAGCCACACTCTTTCCTCCCAGAAGCCTTCACTGACCACTGCAGCAGCCCCCACAGCACCCTCCAGACCAAGAGTTCTCAAACGGGAATGTGTTAAGAGTCACGGATTCTTGGGCCCCGCTCATAAAGGTTTAGACTCGGTAGGTTTGGGCTGAGGCCCAAGAATCTGCATTTCTAACAAGTTCCCAGATGCTGCTGATGCTTCCGGTCCATGAACCACAGTTGAGCAGCACTGCTCTAGACTATGATGAGACCTTTACCACCAGGGGAGACCCTGATCACTTAGACTCGAATAGGACCCTGAGCACACAGGGGAGAGAGCCTGATCACTTAGACTCCAATAGGACCCTGACCACGCAGGGGAGAGCCTGATTACTTTTTCCGTTAAGTGACATTGGTTCCCAGATGCCTTTCCCCTACCCTCTCCATAGTCCTCCCATCTTCAGAAGCAGCCTCATCCCCAAATCCCAGGACCAATCCTGATCACAGGCTGAGATGGCTGCTCCGACTAAAGTGGTCTCCCATCGTGTTCAAGGCGTAATTGTTGCTGTTCAGTCACTACGTCATGTCCGACTCTTTGCGACCCCATGAACCGTAGCCTGCCGGCTCCTCTGTCCGTGGGATTTCCCAGGCAGAAATACTGAAGTGGGTTGGCATTTCCTTCTCCATCGAGGTACGGTACCCTTGACCTTAAAACTGGCTTCTCTCCTTGTCACTTTTCTCTGTTTCTTATTCTAATCCCCTAATGCTCCAGATTTCTTGAGAATGGGTGCCTGGCTTCTGCTGGCCAAGCTTCTTCCCTATTGGATCATGTAGTCTTAAACCCCCAAAGTAGCATTCAACTGCATTTGTACCTGCTGACCCACTGTCTTGATGACAAGTGTCTGCTGCCCAGAAATCCTTGTCTCATCCAACCCAGACTGCCTATCTCTGAGCTGTCCCTGCCTGCTGGAACATCAGCTCCTGGTCCTGTTTCTCCCCCTCACTGCTGCAGCTCCTGTGGACAGAGAGCTCCATTGTCTTAACTATCGGAAAGATGAGTCACCTGCCATACTGAGCTTCCTTTTTAGCACCTAGAGCTGGGACAGCTCCCCCGGAGGGCCAAGAAGCAGCAGATCCTAAACCATCCCCACTTTTCCCCAGCTTGGGAAAAACAGGCCAAGCCTCTGAGATAGGGTAGTTTTGTCTTATGCTTTGCTCTTATTTCCCCTGCAATGAGTTCTTGCCCATTTAAGTGTGGAGGTCAGGACCCACGATGTGTGTGCGAGCCAGCTGCATTAGCCTGCGCTCCTTGGGTAGTCAATAAACGTAAAGCAACAAGCAGTTTGATCCCTGGCCTAGCTGATACCTGGAAATATATCATCCAATTTGGAAAAGCAGGATACCTTTTAATATCCCTTCCAGTACCCAACACGGGGCTTCTAACGGAACAGGCACCCCATGAATAATGAATGAGTAAAAGAACAAATGGATGATGGAGGCCAGTTGGGGCTGCACCCAGGTCGCCTTTGTGGCATCTGGACCAGGATGCTCGGCCAGAAGGAAACACCTTCCAATCTGCAGAAGCTGAGAGAATGCCTCTAGGCCAGACTCCCAACTAACTCCCAGCACAAAATCGGACCTACACATTCAGATGAATTGTGGCTTGAAGCTTGCAATTACACCAGCACAGTGGTTCTCAGGTTTGTTTCAATACGTGGCTATCCTTAACAGAGAAGGCTGCCGTCTACTCTACACCCCCCCACCCTTACTCCAGGCCTCCTCTCTTCCCTACTCCGAGTTGTTGCTGTTTATCGCTTGGTTGTATCCGACTCTTTGCGACCCCATGGACTGTAGCCCCACCCCCACCCCCAGAATCCTCTGTCTATGGGATTTCCCAGGCAAGAATACTGGAGAGGGTTGCCATTTCCTTCTCCAGGGGATCTCCCAACCCAGGGATCAAACCCTCACCTCTTGCGCTGGCAGGCGGGTTCTCTACCACGGAGCCACCAGGGAAGCCTTACTTGTAAAGCGAAAGTTGAAGTGCTAGTCTCTCAGCCATGTCTGACTCTTTGTGACCCCATGGACTGTAGCCCTCCAGGCTCCTCTGTCCATGGAATTCTCCAGGCGAGAATACTGGAGGGGGTTGCCATTCCCTTCTCCAGGGGATCTTCCCAACCCAGAGATCGAATTGGCATCTCTTGTATTGACAGGTGGATTCTTTACCACGGAGCCACCAGGCAAATTTTACTCCTAAGACCAGCTCAAAAATAAACTCTCCCTCTCGTCCACTCCGTTTCCACCAATGGTCCCTAGGCAGGCCGCCATCTAAATAGGTGGGATCAACAGCTACACTTGTGTCATTTTAGAGTGTCTCCACACGACCTTTAACACTTCACAGTCATTTGGGTGAGGTCTCCTAAAAACAATGCCATCAGGACAGGTAACCCAAGAAGGCATTAACACACTCAAACAGGTTCACCCACTTAGTAGACCTGCTGTCTAGCAGAAGCCTGAGGAAGTGGGACAGAGGAGGGGGCGGTTTTGATAGGCAGGGAAAGCTGTGAAGGAAAGGAGTCCTGGCCTGGAGTTACAGCTGCCAGGCAGACGTAGGTGTGGTATCACATGAAGGAGTGCACGTTTCTCTGCGTAGCCTGTCGCAAAAATGCCATGGGAGCTTTAGGATGACAGGCACAGGGCAGCCTCTGGGCTGCAGGCTTGGGTATCCTGAAAGGTTGACAACGTTCCCTGCAAGGTTAGGGGAATGGGGGGCAGACAGATGTGTAATGGATTACAAAAGGCCAAGATTTCAGAACACCAAGCGACCTATGGGGATGCTCTGTTGGCTGAGTTCCTTTGCTAGCAAGCTTCCAGAATTCCAGAGAGGGCATCTGGCCAGAGATGACCCCCATGGATGCCAGGCAGGCAAGCAGGAGGCAGCTCACAACAGATTGCCCACGCTGAGAACGCACACTGGCTGGGCACAGATGCAGGAGAAGGGAAATGGCTGACACTGCAGGAGACATAAGCTTCCCATGTCTGGGATGTTTACCTCATTAGGACGTTTTACGTAACATCAGCCAAAAACAAAAAGGGGAAACAGCTGGAGGGAGTCCGCTGGAGATCAGACCTGGATTCTGAGGCCAAGAGAGGACCTCTACGCAGCCCCTTCCTCCCTGGCTTGGTTAGTCCGTCGACAAAGAAGTCAGCACAACGTGGACTGGGTTCCTAGGAGGAAACACGTAAGCCACCCTCCAAGGAGCATTGCAGCTGGTATGAACAAAGAGGCAGTTATTGTTGTTATAATTACTGCTATCATCATCCCAAGCTCTTGTGTCTACACATTCATCTTGTCATGGCCAGAGATGGCTGGGGAATAAGGGACCAGAAACCTAGGCAACTCCTGGGCTATGAGTCCAGAGGTCTGAATAGAAGTAAAGTTCAGAGGGCTTGCAATGGGGGAGACCTGGGTTTGATCCCTGGGTTGGGAAGATCCCCTGGAGAAGGGAAAGGATACCCACTCCAGTATTCTGGCCTGGAGAATTCCATAGACTGTATAGTCCATGGGGTCACAAAGAGTCAGACACAACTGAGCGACTTTCACTTTCACTTTCAGAGGGCAGATGAGCAGGCTGGTCCAGAATGACCAGGCCAGTTCATTGGGAAAGGAAAAAACAAGCACCATCAGGCAAGGAGTCAACACAAGTCCAAGGCCAGAAGGCCAACGCCAACGGGGAGGGGCAAGGAGCAGCTTGGGACTCAACAGGTGGGCGGTACCTGGGGGTGGCTGGAGGGAGTCTTAGCACCAGGAAGCGTTCAGGGGCAGAAGGGGTTAATTCTGAAAAGACGGGAAGGTGTGGGAGAGGCTGGAGGAGGAACCAGGTAGGCCTTGACCAAGCAGAGTAAGAGGAGAGTGAGGCATGGAGATCCACAGCAGAGCAGCAGACAGCCTGAGCTTCCCACGGTACACATCCTGGAAGGGGCTGGTCCCCCACCAGACTAAACTAAAAACTACAGGCCCCCTGCGTAAACAGCCAGGGGCCTCGGGGTCAGGGATCTAAGTGTATCATCCAAGGGGCATGCATGAGACAAGACACTTCTGAATTTCATTTCTCCTCCTTCTTTGCATCATGTTTGCTGAAATGTCTTTGCTCCTCTGCAAAGCCTTCATCTCTGTCTGTCATCCCTCCCCCAGTACCTTTCCCCTCCTCTTCCCCTCCCTCTTGAACTGATTCGACTTTGCAAGGCTACCACGTGAGTGTGTGTTTGTGTCACTGGGGGGTAGAGGGGTGGGGTGAGCCCTCAGGAGGACAGCAGGGGGTGAGGGCTGTCTCTTATACAC
>SJYX01011406.1:420033-443648 GCA_006410675.1 Oreotragus oreotragus
GGCCCTCACCCCTGTGGTGAAGGGGAATTCCAAAAGGACACCAGTGAGGGAAAGCAAAGGCACAGCTCCTGGAGAGGGCCTCAGGAGCTCCTGGAGGTGGCAGAATCCTCCAAACCAGCATGAGACCCGAGCCTGAGCTTCAGAGCATGAGAAGCCCACAGGGACGCGTTCTGGCAAGAGGAGGAGGTATCGCCGTTTAAGATGCCACTGTACCGCCAGCCTGCGTCCCCTGGCCACTGCCAGTCTTGCCCTGCCACTCATCTCCTGCAGCCACCAGCCCCCCTTCCCGGCCGGCCTGGCCACACGTGCCCATCCTGCTCCAGCCCTGGAGGCGGCAGAAAGAGCCGGCAGGAGTCCCGTTCCCCATCGGAGCCCACCGAGGCTGGACCAATGCTGCTCAGGGTGGCAGACAGGCAGAAAGATAAGGTGGGCTGCTCCCAGGAGACAGTCAGGTCTGGGCGGGTTGAGGGCACAGTCCCTACTATTGACAGAGTTCTACCTTCTCTGGGGGAGCTCTTGCCGGGCTGGGAAGGAGAAACGGGCACATCCAACTCTTTGTCAGCAATTACCATCTAAGACAGATTCAGAACCCTGTCACCAAATCACTCAGAAAACTTAGCATTCAAACCTCCATTGCAGAGACCACCCTACACACACACACACACACACACACACACACGCACACGCACACGCACACACACAAGTCCGACTCTGACCTTTACTCCCCAGAGTGATGGTTATTATCCCCTTACACCTGGATTTGTAAACCTAGCAACCTACAGATTAACTTTATTCTTTCACCTGATAGTCACAGGACCATAAGGTGAATGAGCTCTCAGCCAAACAGTTAAGCCTCTCATTGGTGGAATTAACTGTTCAAAAATCACAGCATAGTTTTAAACCAAACGGTGCTTTTCTTACTTGAAAAAAGATTTGTTTCACAAGAGTGTTTGATGATCACATGCACATTCTTTTGTTTAAATTTAAACTTTTTATTCACTGTTGGGGTACAGTTGATTAATAACACTGTGATAGTTTCAGACGAACAGTGAAGGACTCCACCATACATATACATGCATCCATCCTCCTCCAAACTTTGGCTTACATGCAAATTCTTGATGAAAATGTATGTAATCAATATAACCTAAGCATCATCAAAGTCTGAAATATTTGCCCAGAATTATTTCAGCAGGAAAAAAATCAAATTTTTTGCTTTAATAGAAAATCATTTACTGAGAAAAATTATTGAATATAAGATATTATGGTGAAATTATAAAACAACAACCAACCTAGCATTAAATGAATTTATTTGATCCCACTAACAATCTTAAAGAATACAGGATTCTCAAATAAGTAAAGAAATTAGAGTCTGATTTTCTTTTTTTAATTTCTAAAGCTTCATCATAGGGGTTTGCTAATCTTTGACCATTTCTACTCTATTTCAAAGGGGGCTTATACGCCCACTTCCTATCTAATGTCATCAATATCTGACCTTTGAAAACTAAAATTGGCATTTACTATGCTTCCCCATGGGCTTCCCTGGTGGCTTGGTTGGTAAAGAACCTGCCCGCCATGCAGGAGCCCGCCTGGAATACAGGAACCCTGGGTTTGATCCCTGGGTTAGGAAGATCCTCTGGAGAAGCAAATGGTAGCCCACTCCTGAAAACTCCATATATAGAAGAGCCTCGCAGGCTACAGTGCGTGGGGTTGCAGAATCAGACACGACTGAGCACGACGCGCTCTTTCTTTTTTCTCTCTGTCTATGGTTCCCCATTGTGTCAACACTGCCAATTACACTTAGCAGCAGCTTCAGATACGACCGATGCTCACCTGCCCTCTGATAAAAATAGCTGCCGTGGATGTCGGGAACAGCAGACGCTCTCTGCTGCCTTCACAGCCCATCAGGCCGCTTTGTGAAACAGGCAGATGAATCCCACACCAAAGGGGAGCCTCGACTCCACCCAACATGGGGTGCCCAAAATTCCGCATGCATCAGTCACTGAGACGGCTTTTATCAGTTTAAAATAGATCTGTTCGTGCCCCCATTCACCACAGCAGAGGCTCACGCTGGATTCTGCAGAAGCTAAGGGCACTCCAGTTTTAGAACAAGAATCCCGGAGACACAGGGCTCAGAGAAGGTCCATAATGCTGATTATCAGCCTCTTCTCAATCTTTGCTAACACCATATAACATACTTTCAGGGATGTCGCCATGGGTCGTCCATCTGAATTCCAGATTCTCTGCTGTGTGCACAGCCGAAAAAGCTCTGCCAGGCCTCCCATGAAGTGCATCTGTGCCATTTACACTAGAATAACTCTCCTTCTTGCTGAAAAACTTTTACAAGCTATCTTAATTGCTTGAAGCAATTACACTATATTGTAATTAGCGCAATGCCTTATAATTATTTGCTTTGAGAATGTCTCTCTCCACTCCTCCCTGCCCTCCTCCACCCTCCAGACGTGAGCTCTTTGAAAGAATTCTCTGTGGCCTGGGTGTCCACCATGTGCCCTAGTATACAGAAAAACTTGGTAACTGGGACTGAATTGAGTGGAATTGAAAGGAAGCTGCAATACCAACAACTTCTTCAATTCAATGATGACTCCCCCTCCAGTTATAGTAAGTGGTTTATTCAACCAAGCTTGTCACATATCTTAAACATGCGTTGTAGGTGTCTATTAAGTGACTATCCTAGACCAAGGCAATGTGAAAAATAAGCAGTCACGGTCAAGGATTTATATACTTGGCTTCTGGTATGTCTGCCTCCAAAAAGAAAATTAATAACCCCTACTAGCGTCCCTAAGGCAAATCTCACATTATAGTTAAGTATGTGGGAAGCTTAGCTCAACATCTAGCACACGAGGGTGCCTGTTGGACTTTCCCTCTCTGTCCTCAGGGTCTGGTTTGTGTCTCCACCAGTGATAAACCTTGTAGGAGGAACCATTTGGTTAACGCCTTTCCATCTACTCACACCTGCGCCTACACCATTTGGGGCCGTTGGCTCTAGATAATACTCATCCAGACACCTAGTCACAATATTTTTCCTGAAACCAATGGATCCTTGCTCTGTTTGTTTAATTTCACTTGTTTCTCACTCCACCCATCAACATATGGTGATTTGATTAAAACCAATACCAAAAAGTGGAACAGACCCAGTGGGCTCCATGCATGCCAAAGATAACTAGGCAGCAACAAAGAGAAGAAAGATGGTTTTGGCCTTCATCAAAGCTTACCCATGGCAAGATCCTTGTTTTCAATAAAGAGCCTCCTTCATGTATACATGAAAACTGAAAATCAACCTTGTGACATTATGTGAAAAAGCTGGAACTGGGAAGAAATGACAAGCGCACCAGCAGTGGCGTGGAGCTTACTAGCAGGAAGAATGTGTTCGCATGAACCATGCCTGTGACAAAGCAGGGTTATCCTTACACAGACAAGCAGGTGGATCCCCGTGGAGCAGAAAAGAAAAATAGCCAACCAACTCTGTTTGCTCATCGCCTTATCATATTAATAATTTAAGTCTCTGAGAATTCCTGACCAAAATCTTCCCTAACCAATGAAGGCAAACATTCTGATCTTCGCTGAGCCATCATGGGAGAACCCAGGTCCCAAAGCCTTTCATTCTCTGGGAGATAAATTTGTCAGCAGAGGACCAGGCCCTCCCACTCAGGGGCCCCAGCCCAATTTCAATTTCCAGGGCAATACTGCCTGCAACCATCAGCAGGTCTTAACCACACAGAGCATGACACGCGGGATTAGCAGGTTGCCACAATAATGCCCCGAGCAACTTGGAGACAAGCTGGACTTGAATCCTAGGAGTTGGTTCAGTCAGGTAGGTGAAATCTGAAATGCCTACCAGGGTGGCAAAGCAAGACCATGGATCACTGTCTAGCTGCTAATCGTTTTTTGTGTCAATTGTAGAAGCAAACTCCTCAAAACTGCAATACAATCCAAACCAAGTGGGGCAGTTCAGACCCACAGATATTCATACTCTCAGGGTTGCCACCATGTTCTGAGACTGTCCACAGGTCTCTGATAGAGGTCCATCTGTCCAAACTGATGATGGGCATCCAACGTCCATGCCCTCCAAAGATCACAGCCAAGGAAAGAGACTCAGGTGTACTTACGCAGAGCATGCCACTCATCCTGGCGGATGGTCTTCGTGATGTTGAAGGTGAGGTTCCTGGGGATGGTGGCTGAAGAGTAGTGGTATTTGATGTACGTGCACCTCTCAATTTCTCCTGGAAAAGAGACAGGAGGCCAAACGTTAATGAGGCAGCAACCATGTCTGGGGCAGTTTCCAGGATCTGCTTTTCTATCCTGGGGAGAGAGACTTGTTTCATATTGGGCCTGGTGACACCAACATTTAATAAATACAAGGCAGTAACCTCAGCTCCAAAAGAACAAAAGAGTAGAACAAAATCAAACACCATCAATTTAGACAGCGCTAGTGGTAAAGAACGCACCTGCCAGTGCAGGATTTGAAAGAGACCGGGGTTTGGTCCCTGGGACGGGAAGATGCCCTGGAGAAGGAAACGGCAACCCACTCCAGTATTCTGGCCTGGGAAATCCTATGGACAGAGGAGTCTGGCGGGCTACAGTTCATGGGGTCACAAATAATCAGACACAACTAGGCACACGCGCGCGCGCGCACACACACACACACACACATCTCTGGCATCATTCAGAGACAGGAAGAATCCAAGTTGAGGCTGATGGCAGCTTGTTAAGAAAGTAGTACCCATGTGTTTAACCTTAAGAAAATAAACTTATACGTCAAGGGAGGACGTTTGGTATCTAAAAAACATTTACAGTCTGCACCCATGGACCAGCAGCGAGCAGGCTTCGGCCTTAATCACGTAGCACGTGCTGTCTTGTGGAATGGTGAGCTAGAGGGGCCTCTTCCCTCTTCTCTATCCCATGGCCCCCACCGGCCTCACCTCTAAACACAAAGCACTCTGTTCCATCTGCACCTCCCTGAACCGGTCTCCTCTCAGATTTCTTGGACAAAATCGAAGCCCCTTGACACTCAATTGCCTGGTCCAATTAAGACCTTTTCTGAGATGCTGTTATCAATCAGTGCAAGCTTTGCTAGTTAGATTATAAAAATAGTTCTATATCTCAGAGCCAGAGGTTCTCAAATGGTAGCCCTGGACCACAGCGTCAGCATTCCCTGGGAACCTGCTAGAAATGCCATTTCCCAGGCCTAACCCCACACCTGCTGAATCAAAACCCCCAAGGTAGAGCCTGCAATATGAATTTTACTAGAGCCTCCAGGTAATTCTGTTGCACACTTGAGTTTGAAAACTGCCGCCTTCGAGAATCTAATACAATTGCCAATGAGTGAGTTTATACATTCGCTGGGTTGGCCAAATTCAAAAGGTAAGCAAGATTAGGAGATCTTGGTCTCCTGCAGGCTCTTCTATTGGCACTTACTTATCCGGGGGATATTAAAACTCAAGTGTCAGGGCATCATGAAGAATCAGGAAAGGAGTGATTTTTAAAGGCTAGGGGTTTTAAATTTTGGTTTTGCACCTGAATGGATTTTGATGGTAATCCACTTTGCACCCCACTGATTTTCAATTTATAAGTAGTGGCACCTGATTGAATTGTCTGACCCCTGGCTCACTGTCAGCAGGGAACCTGGCAATAGGTGGAGTGCAGTAATTTAGACAGCGCCTTATTGTAAATCATGTCTGGACGATCGCCCACTGCTAGTTACTGGCAGACACTCCTGCGATGGGACAGATGCCGTCCAGAGGCAAAGTTCTGAGAAAAGCATTAGGTACTTTTTTTTTTTTTAATTTCTCAGCTCCTCTGCCTCTGTCCTCTTAGCCCACGAACATCCTGAAGCCTCTCATGGGCCACTGTCCTCCCAACGACATCCCCCACCTCTGTCTTCCTTCTTCCCTCACCTGCTACACGTCTAGAAAAAATAGTCTTCCTGACAGTCTCTGCCTCCAGAACCCACATTCACATGTCATTTCCATAACAATTTCCATTGACAGCATCAGTTCCCATCCAGTCTACATCACAAAGCCCAGGGCCATCCCCAAGGCTTTCCAGGGCTCCAGTGGTGCCCCTCCTCCCTGGCATCCAACTGGTCACCGAATTCCGACAGTTTTACGTCAGAAATGTCCCTGGAATCCAGCCTGCCTGCCCTCTGTCCCCACTCCCTCCATCATAGCCGCAAGAACACAATGACTGATCTCAATAAAGAGCCACACTGACTGAAGACTTATGACGTAGGAGAGACCTGCCAAGTGCCTAGTAGACCAGCAGTTTCCAACTTATGTCTTAGAGCACACAGAAAAAAAGATGTGTGCAAGGCACCGGGTGGGCTGCTGGGCCTTGTCCAGCCTCCCCAAGGGCCAAAGTAGCCACATCCCCATAACCCATTTGTGGTTTCTATATGTGTCATCATCCCAGGAAGATCCCCTGCAGAAGGAAGTGGATATCCACTCCAGTATTCTTGCCTGGAGAATCCCATGGAAAGAGGAGTCTGGTGGGCCACAGTCCATGGGGTTGCTAAGAGTCAGACACGACTGAGAAATTAACACTTATTCACATTTACATACGTGTGTGTCCCACTGGTGGCACACTCTGTTATGAACAATGCCTTATTAATCCTTACTCCTTGGAAGAAAAGTTATGACCAACCTAGATCGTATATTCAAAAGCAGAGACATTACTTTGCCGACCAAGGTCCGCCTAGTCAAGGCTATGGTTTTTCCAGTAGCCATGTATGGATGTGAGAGTTGGACTGTGAAGAACGCTGAGTGCTGAAGAATTGATGCTTTTGAACTGTGGTGTTGGAGAAGACTCTTGAGAGTCTCCTGGACTGCAAGGAGATCCAACCAGTTCATTCTGAAGGAGATCAGCCCTGGGTGTTCTTTGGAAGGAATGACGCTAAAGCTGAAACTCCAGTACTTTGGCCACCTCATGTGAAGAGTTGACTCATTGGAAAAGACTCTGATGCTGGGAGGGATTGGGGGCAGGAGGAGAAGGGGACGACTGAGGATGAGATGGCTGGATGGCATCACGGACTCGATGGACGTGAGTCTGAGTGAACTCTGGGAGTTGGTGATGGACAGGGAGGCCTGGCGTGCTGCGATTCATGGGGTCGCAGAGAGTCGGACACGACTGAGCGACTGAACTGAACTGAACTTACTAATCCTTCTATAACCCAATTAAGTAGGTGCTATTATACTCCTCAGCCCTATTTTACAANCAGAGAGTCGGACACGACTGAGCTGACTGCACTGAACAGTAGCGCTACTTCACACTTACTTTGTGTCAAGCACTGTGTGATGCACTTCACGGTCATCAGATTTAACCCTCACAGCCGTTTGATAAACTTTTTTTTGTTAAGTAATTTTTAATCCCTATTTTGTTACCTGTTTTGTAATCCTAGACTCTCAGAAGAAAGAGCTTTTTCAAGACCAGGCAGGCTGGACTGCGTCATGAACTCGGCAGTGCCTGTTGTCTAAGAATAGGCCTATCCGATTCCCACTTTTCTGGGCTTCTTGAACCAACCCACCAGTTATATCCTGGATTCTCTATCTCTTGGAGTGTTTGCCTCAGTCTTCATCCCCCTGACTACCAATGGACACCTAGCCCTGATCCCTTAAGTCCACAAGACTCTGAGAGGTTCTTTTGTCCATGTAAAAATACTAAATTCATTTATTCCCATTAATCTCACCCAGTATGTGGCAGAAACCACTTCTTTATTCTGGAGTTACAGGAAGCATTTGTGAATGAATGACATGCCCTGTGCAAAGCAAGCGAGGAGCCCTGCTCTGCAATTCTGCGGTGACATTATATGGATATGGCAGAAACCTCGTCAGGGGCTTACACCGACCTGCCAAAGGAATTCTCTGGTGGATCAGATGGTGAAGCGTCTGCCTACAGTGTGGGAGAGCCAGGTTCAATCCCTGGGTCAGGAAGATCTCCTGGGGAAGGCAATGGCAACCCACTCCAGTGTTCTTGCCTGGAAAATCCCATGGGTGGAGGAGCCTGGTGGGCTACAGTCCATGGGGTCACAAAGAGTCGGTTACAACTGAGAGACCTCACTTTCTTGTATACTCATATGAGCACCCTTTTCTAGCCTACCTGCACATCAATATTGAGTTATTTGTTGCTCAGTTGCTCAGTCGTGTCCAGCTCTTTACAATCCCATGGACTGCAGCACTCCAGGCTTCGCAGTCCTTCACTATCTCCCAGAGTTTGCCAAAACTCATGTCCATTAAGTCAGCGATGCCATTAAACTATTTCATCCTCTGTTGTCCCCTTCTCCTCCTGCCTGCACTCTTTCCCAGCATCAGGTCTTTTCCAATGAGTTGGCTCTTCGCATCAGGTAGATAAAGAATTGGAGCTTCAGTTTCAGCAATAATCCTTCCAATGAATATTCAGGGTTGGTTAATTTTAGGATTGACTGGTTTGATCTCCTTTCTGTAAAAGGAACAGTCCGAAGAACTCTCAAGAGTCTTCTCCAACACCCCAGTNCACTCTTTCCCAGCATCAGGTCTTTTCCAACGAGTTGGCTCTTCGTATCAGGTAGATAAAGAATTGGAGCTTCAGTTTCAGCAATAATCCTTCCAATGAATATTCAGGGTTGGTTAATTTTAGGATTGACTGGTTTGATCTCCTTTCTGTAAAAGGAACAGTCCGAAGAACTCTCAAGAGTCTTCTCCAACACCCCAGTTTGAAGACATCATTTCTTCAGGTCTCAGCCTTTTTTATTGTCCAGCTCTCACATCCATCCGTACATGACTACTAGAAAACCATATCTTTAACTATAAGGACCTCTGTAGGCAAAGCAATGTCTCTGTTTTTTAATATGCTGTCTGGATTTGTAATTTCTTTCCTTCTAAGGAGAAAGCGTCTTTTAATTTCATGGCTGCAGTCACCGTCCACAGTGATTTTGGAGCCCAAGAAAATAAAGTCAGTCACTGTTTCCATTGCTTCCCCATCTATTTGCCTTGAAGTGATGGCACCAGATTCTATGATCTTCATTTTTTGAATGCTGAGATTTAAATCAGCTTTTTCACTCTTCTCTTTCACTTTCATCAAGAGGCTCTTTAGTCTCTCTTCACTTTCTGCCATAGGGTGGTGTCATCTGCATATCTGAGGTTTTTGATATCTCTCCTGACAATCTTGATTCCAGCTTGTGTTTCATCTAGCCTGGCATTTTGCATGATGTACTCTGCATATAAGTTAAATAAGCAGGGTGACAATACACAGCCTTGATGTACTCCTTTCCCAATTTGGAACCAGTCTGTTGTTCCATGTCCAATTCTAACTGTTGCTTCTTGATCTGCATACAGGTTTCTCAGGAGACAGATAAGATGGTCTGGTATTCCCATCTCTTGAAGAATTTTCCAAGTTTTCAACAATTTCACAGTTTGTTGTGATCTACGCAGTCAAAGGCTTTAGCATAGTCATGATGTAGAAGTGAATGTTTGCCTGAAATTCTCTAGCTTTTTCTATGATACAACAGATGTTGGCAATCTGATGTGGGCAAATTGAGTTATTGGGAAGTGCTTATTCAATGCCACCCATCTCTACCTTAACAAGGTCACTAACAATCTAGCCACTCACCAAACAGCAAATGATGGCATTGAAAAGTATGCCCCGGGACTTCCCTGGTGACATACTGCATAAGGATCAGCCTGCCGGTGCAGAGGACATGACTACCATCCCTGGTCTGAGAAGATCCCAGACCAGCAACTAAGCCCGTGGGCCACGACTACTGAGGCCTGCACTCCCAGAGCCTACGTTCCACAACAAGGAAAACCGCTGCAATGAGAAGCCCATGAACCACAACTGGAGAGTAGCTGCCGCTCGCCACAGCTGGGGGAAAGCCCAAGCAGCAATGAGGACCCGGGACAGGCAGAAATAAATAAATACAATTAAAAACACATATTTAATTAAAAATTGTGAGGAAAATTATTATTTTTTTAAAAGTATACCCATGAAAATACACCAAATCTCGATTCAGAATCTCCCCTAGGGACTGCCCTGATGGGTCAGTGGTTAAGAATCTGCCTTCCCCAGGCTGTGGAGCAGCTAAGTCCACATGCTGCAACTACTGAAGCCGTATGCTCTAGAGCCCACGTGCCACGAGTAGGACCCGACCCAGCCAAGTAAAATAAATAAATAAACGTTTTAAAAATGAATCTCCTCGAGATGGTTAAGTCATCTATTAAGTCATAGACAAAAGAATCTGAAATTTCACAACACAAATGTTTGCTTAAAACAGATGATTGGGGAGTCTCTTAACACACATGGAGTGGGCCATCCTAGATTTGAATTTGACGTCATCCAGATGGACTTTGATCCACCAACACCTTGCCTATAGGCAGCTGGGTCTTGGCTGATGTAATGTGAGTTGGTAACCTGTGTGGAGAATCTAGTTGGCAGGTGGCGTAAAGCCCCCACCTCCACAGAGGACACTCTTGTAGGAATTCTCGAGATGGAACGCACAGAGCAAATCAGCAGCAGCATGAGTTAAGGGTCCCCCCTCGCTGGCCAGCACAAGGAGGCTGCTGTGTCATGATTCACACTAACAGTGCACCTGGGCCGGGTGGATCGAGAACAGCCAACACCCACAGCCCCAGTGAATTTCCACTTCTAGAACACCAGAGTCCAGACGAATCTGATAGGCATTTATTTTATCTCCAAATTCCTTGCCAGCATAGGTCCCCTGAGCCAAATCATGCTGTTCAGTCTTTTTTCTACAAAGATAGCTGGGACGTGGGATGAAGACAGCTGAAGAGAGCTGTGACTGGCATCGTGTTGGTTCAGGTACACTTTAATTGAAGAAATACTTAGTTGCACTGCAGTTTTATCATCTCTGCTTCAAAATCATAATGGGGTGCTCTAATACGCAAACAGTGATGGCTAACTTTGTGTCCTGGCGCCCTATGGCCTGCAGGAAGAATGGCCAACTCCCTGGGCCTGATTTACTAGGAGGCATTCACTCTACTGCATCACATACCCAAGGGCTGGGAGCAACTCGGAGCGTGTCCAGCTTTCTGGAAAAAAACTAGTCCCTGTCTTGAAACCAGATCCACTCGTGCTTAGCGTAATTGCATCTGAATTTTATTTTTCCAAGAATCCCAAATTAAACCACTTTTAAGGGCATGATTCAAATATTTTTTAATCTATGGTGGTTTCTGTGTTTTTCATCTCCATTTTGCCCATTTTTTTTTTTTCCTGCTGCAAAACAAAGGCAGACTTGAAGGGAGACAGATGGGGCAAACATGTGTAAGGTGGGGCTGCTTTAAATGACAGCTCTGGGGAAGGACAGAAACGGGCTCTCCTCATTATGTTCACGGAACACTAAATACAAAGGAATCAAGCTGCTTTAGGACTCAAGCGCTTATGGTAGCTCATATTGCATTGGGAGAAAATGTTAACATTAATAAGTTATGTAAGAATAGTCTCCAAGATCAACACATTCAAGGCCAATATAAACACCAGCATATACATTCAGAGATGCAATTCCACCGGCTTCATGAACTCACAGGAAAAGAAACTTCCAGTTTGCGTGGCTGTGAGGTCTCTTTCAGTTGCCAGCAATTTCAAGGGTGTATTGGAATTTTTCAAATTAACTGAGGACGTTTTACTCAGTTTTATCTTTCAGTGCTTTTGTGTCCCTTTTTCTTCAAGGTCTGAGCGTTCTACTGATTGAAGTGCTCACACGTTGACTCCTTGCAAAGGAACAGATCATCATGATGAGATTTTTTTTTTAAAAAGAAGAGTGTCAGAACTTTCTACAATTCCTGTCTGTGTCTTCTCTCCATTTCGTTGGTGTTGTTCGGTCCTGTCTGACTCTTTGCAGCCCCATGAACTGCAGCAGGCCAAGTTCCTCTGTCTCCACTATCTCCTGGAGTTGGCTCAAGTTCACATCTATTGAATTGGTGATGCTATCTAACCATCTCATCCTCTGCTGCCCTTTTCTCCTTTTGCCTTCAATCTTTCCCTGTATCAGAGTCTTTTCTCTCCATTTACTTTCCCTCTTTCTAACCCTGCCCTCTCTTTAGTTCCATCACTTCCCTGCTAAGTCATTTCCTATTTCTTCTCTGAGAAACTTTCACAGCATCTGGTCTTTAAAAAGGATCCTTCATTAGTCCTAAAGCATTCTATGAAAAATCAGCTTCCTAAAGTCAGAAGAGGATCCCCCTGTACATGCCTGGGCCTGGGACAGGGTACAGAAGTCCTGGAAATGCTGGCGTATTAATATAATCTTAAATTTCAAATGGTGCTCAATAGAGCCACACTATCTGAGCTCGCTGTAAATGGTAAATAAACCCAGCTTGTAACTTAATGATCCTTGTGTTTGTGCCTCTGTGAACGCATTAAGAGCTCTCAAAGCAAAAACTGTGTAATCATAAATAAAAGATAGAAATGAATCATAGTGAGTCACATAGAAACAGGTCTCAACCCTCCCGCTCTATCAGTGGGGTTATGAACACAGGATTCTTTCCCTGTTCAGCTCACGATGGCAGCTTGAATCCCACTCCGGGATGCAGTGGCTTGGGCCGTGAGGTTTGAGCCTCTTCATTTCATATCGTCTGTACTGCAAAAATCATCCACTTTACTTGGAATTGATTTCAAAACCAGATTCATGCGGTGCCTGCTATACCACAATAAACAAATAAATTAGCTGCTGAGATACGGAAATTTACATGATTCAGTGTACTTTAAAACTGATAACTGTGAACTTATTAATTGAAAAACCACAGGACAATAATCAGCATGTCCTTCAGTGGGGAAATAAAAAACGAATCTCTTGTTTAAAGTGAATTTCTAAGGTAATAAAGATGTATTTCTTCAAACAAACCTATGCCTCCAGCCACCTGATGTGATATTTTTAACTTTATCTTTGGACACCCATGCCTTGTTTGTGGAGTCCATATTGATTTCCTTCTGAAAATACATAGTAGAACTCTACCTCTCCACATGGGCTTTTTTTTTTCTTCCACTGCTCCATGCAGGTTATATTCATTTCAGTCAGTCTTGTTTTTCTGCCTCCTGTCTAGAGAACTTTAATTAAAATGATTTGCTAAAGCTTGAATCTCTTAAAGGGAGCACTTGCAATCTTAAATGACGTTTTCATTACAGAACTTCTCAGGAACATATGCTCCAAGGGGAATGTTTGTCTAGAAGTGACTAGGTGGCACTGAGGATCGATATATAACAAACTGTAGGGGGGAAATAACAATGATTTTTACATCCAGGCATTCAAGCAGGCACATTTCTGAGGTTTGGCTGGTTGAGCTGGCCCACGCACAATTCATCAGGATCCCCGTTCAGTCTCAAAGTAGAGGTCAGTAGAAGATGAGGCTGCCTGTTCACTGCCCCAGCAGGCACATCCTGTGGCCTCTTGGAAGTTGTCTTCTAAAACTGTCCAGCTGTCGCTGATATGCACAGACTCCCGTGAGGAGGTTCCTGAATGGTACTTTCATGTAATGATTAAAAACATGAAATCTGGTGGTGGTAGTGGTGGTTTCGCAGCCAAGTCAGCTAAATGCCTGACTCTTGGGCCCCCATGGACTGTAGCCCACCAGATTCCTCTGGGATTTTTCCAGGCAAGATTACTGGAGTGGGTTGCCATATCCTTTTCCAGGGGATCTTACAGATTCAGGGATTGAACCTGTGCCTGCTGTGTTGTAAGCATATTTTTTTTTTTTACCATCTGAGCTATCAGGGAAGCCCTCATGTAATGATTCAAAGCAAAAACCTGGCTGAGACCATTTAGGTTAAAATTTAGTTTAAATTTGTTTCCAATGTCTTTATCACGTTACCTTACCAATGTTACTGTTGCTTCTAAGAATTGTATGGAAACCATCCCCTTTACTCTTTATCTTTGTCCCTTGTATTTTCCTTTTCTGGTTGATTTGTCATGAGCTACTTGTGAAGTGGAAAAAAAAAAAAAAAAGAAAAACAATACCTGTTGCTCTTGAGGGTTTCCTTCCCACAGAATTTTATTCTGAGGGTTGTGAGAGTTTCAGGAAGGGCTGGTGCCATGAACCATCAGCCCTCCTGGGACAGACAGGACACCCCCACCTGTGGTGAGCTGGAGTTCCTGGCTTCAACAGCCACTTGGTACCAGTGGCCATGTTTATGATTGAGCATCAGACCACTGATAAAGACGGCGTTGATGAACGGCAGAAATTATGTGCATAGTTCATTAGAACCTTGATTATCACACGGCGCTGTAATGCACTCAATCCACCAAGTGTGTGTTAGTCATTCAGTCGTGTCTGACTCTTTGTGACCCCATGGACTATAGCCTGTCAGGTTCCTCTGTCCACTGAGTTCTCCAGGCAACAATACTTGAGTGGGTTGCCCTTCTCTTCTACAGGGGATCTTCCCGACCCAGGGACAGAACCTAGGTGTCCGGCATGGCAGGCAGATTTTTTTACCTTCTGAACCACCAGCAAATGCAATGCTTCCAAGTATTCTACTGACTTTTAGACATGTCTCCAAAGCTGACACGTGAAAACAAACAGAAGCTCCGTATGAGTCAAGCATTACAAATGCATAGCCTTTTTAGGGGTTCATCCTTTCTCTCTCTGAAGAAAGCCTTAACAAAAATGTATTCTCATTTTATAAGACTTGATAGATTTGGCAAGCTGTTAATCAGATGTCAGTTAGATGTGGTTTTTTAAAATATGACTTCAACTTCTTTGACATTATTCCACTGATAGATGGGGTGCAGGGGCCGCTTTCCTTACATCTGGACAGGCTGGTAACTGCTTCAACCAACACAATGAAAGATGCTTTGTGACATGTGAGACTAGGTTAGTGAAGACCAGGCAGCTTCTCCTCTGGTTCTCTCGGAACGCTCTCTCCAGATGCTTCTTCTTGGACCCAGTCCCATGCTGTGAGAAGCCTGAGCCATGTGGAGAGGCCACATGTCAGTGCTCAGGGGACAGCCCCAGCTTAGCCCATGTGCCTGGCGTGTGAGTGAAGAAGCCTCCAGATAATTCTGGCTCCCAGCTTTTTGAGTCACCGGCGGCCATTCACATCTTCCCAGCTGAGACTCCAAACATCACAGAGCGGAGACAGGCCACCCTGCTGTGCCCTGTCCAAATTCCTGAGACATCATCTGCAAGCATCAATAAGGCGATGATTGTTTCAGGTCACTACATCTACAAATAACTGGGACACACAAAATAACAGCTGGCAAGGAAGGTAAGTACAGAATAAAAATAAAGATGCCTTCATATATTCCAGCCAAATGCTTTTAAAGGGGAAAAGAGACTCCACAGCCACTGTCGTGCCCTTTCTGGTAGACTTAGATGAAGACATGGAAGGTGGCTTTATTTGCTCTGCAGCTCACACAAGGTTTAGAGGGATAGGAAAAAGGTGGGATTATGGAACCAGCTCAATAAGTGCTTGTCAGAATGATACAATAAACCAAATCTCACAAGATGAAATGTAACAGAAATACATGCAAAATGTTCCATCTGTGTTAAGAAATGAATAACCCTGAACAATATGGTATGAAGAAGATGTGACTTAACTAACCAGGAACAGGATAAAAGGCTTGGATGCTGAGAGTGAGCTTCGCATAAACCAAGAGCCCATGGAGGTTGCCTTGAGAAAGAACGTGGTCTGAGGTTGCCTAAGAGAAAGGAAGTAGCCAGAACGAAAATGAGATGGCATATCGGAGGTTGCCCTCTGCTCTCTGGTATCTGGGAGTTCCTTCTGGCCATTTCTCTTCAAGACCAACTGAAGCATCCCACGTGGTCTAGACCAGTGGTCCCCAACCTTTTTGGCACAGGGGACAAGTTTTGTGGAAGATAAATTTTTTCGTGAATCAGGGCAGGGGATTGTTTGGGGATGATTAAAATGTATTAGTGCACTTTATTTCTGTTATTATTACATCAGCTGCACCTCAGATCATCAGGCACTAGATCAGGCATTAGGTAAAAGATCTTGAAGGTTGGGGACCCCTGGCCTAGAGGGTATTTGTGAAAGATCCCTTATGGGGAATGGATGGAGAACCTGAGATATTTACTCGGAAAATGGAAACATATGGGTTTTAGAAAAACTGCTTTCAATTATATGTAAGGAAGTAAAGTTACAGTGGATAAGAATCCTCAAGCACAGATCCAAGAATGGGGCCATGAACACTCTGAGTGAAAACTCAAGAGAGCCACAGACATGCATGCATGCTAAGTAGCTTCAGTTGTGTCCGACTCTTTGTGACCCTATGGACTGTAGCCCACCAGGTTCCTCTGTCCATGGGGATTCTCCAGGCAAGAACATTGGAATGGGTTGCCTCACCCTCCTCCAGCGGGTCTTTCCAACCCAAGGATCAAACCCGCATATCCTGTGGCTCCTGCATAGCAGGTGGATTCTTTACCACTGGACAAACCCCAGGGAACCACGTGGAACCAATAGAAAGAAGAGTTTAACACAAAGTCATCCATTCCAACCAAAGCTGGAACTAAGCGCTGACAGGTGCAGTGAGTATCTCAAAAGAAAAGTGTTTGGTAGAGATGGTCCAGAGGGGATTGAAAAAACAAAGTCTTTAACATTTGGCCACTGAGTTTCTCTAATTCTTTTGGAGATCGCTTATAGTTCAATTTGTTTGAATAAAATGTCATTTATCCACTTATTTGTCCATATATTCAACAAATAATTAAGTGCCTATGAGCTCAGTACTGTGCCAGGCCATGTAGGGGACAGAAGAATGACTAAAACTTCATCCTTATCCTCTAGGGTCTCTTGTGATGGTAAATGGCTTGAGGTAAATAACAGAGTTAAAAGTATTAAAAAAAAAAAAAAAAAACCTGTAAAGAAGGAGAGTCAAATGCTTTTTTTAAGAAATTTTTTTTTATTTTATAGTGGAGTATAGCCAATTAACAATAGTGACAGCTTCAGGTGAGCAGAGAAGGAACTGGCCATACATACATATGTATCCATTCTGCCCAAACTGCCCTCCCATCCAGGCTGCCACATAACATCGGGCAGAGTTCCCTGTGCTAAACAGTAGGACCTTATTTGTTATCCATTTTAAACAGAGCAGTGTGTACATGTCCATCCCAAACTCCCAACTGTCTCTTAATTACATGGAGAGTGCGGTGCAATGGTCCTGAAACGTTTCACTGTTGCCTTTTAGTGGTATGCTGAAATAGACTCTGACCCACGGTACCAGTAAGAATCTCACATCACTACCTTATTTGCATCAGCTTCAGGCTCAATGTTGGGCCTCTGTGTGAGAAATCTATGAAATCAATATTGACATTTTGTTCTAGAAACACTCATTCAGAGCTCCCCAGTTCCCAAATTTTCTGATTTTGATTCCCTTAAAAAAATGATGGAGGATGAGATGGTTGGATGGCCTCACCGACTCAGTGGAAGAGTTTGAGCAAGCTCCGGGAAATAGTGAAGGACAGGGAAGCCTCATGTGCTGCGGTCCATGTGGTCACAAAGAGTTGGACACGACTGAGTGACTAGACAACAGCATCGTCTATTAAACATCATTGAAAGATGGCTGTTCTGAGTAGAGGGAGATGGCTACCTTGGGACAATTACTCATTCTTTCCATCTTTAAAGTCTTTTATTGAATCTGTTAAAATATTGCTTTTGTTGTTTATGTTTTGATTTTTCAGCCATGAGGCATGTGGGATCTGAACTCCCCAACCAGGGACTGAACCTGCACCTTCTGCATTGGAAGGCAAAGTCTTAACCACTGGATCACCAGGGAAGTCCCTCCTCATCCTTTTACAAGTTCTCTCTGCGTTGAAATAAGACTGGAATCCCCATGATGACTGATGTGGCCATCATGGTCCTGCCCTCCTCCACCTCTAGAACATACAGAAAGAAGCATATGTCCATGCCCAGCCTCCAGTCTTCTCCATCCAGACTAAACAACCCTCATGCCTCTTATCATTTCTTCTATGGCCCAATTTCCATCTTCTCATCTTCACTGTTGCCTACTTGGAAACTTTCTAGTTTACTCCTTGTTGTATAATTTCCAGACTTTGATTCAATACTGCAGCTGAAGTAACCTGTCCAGGGAACCATGGAGCTACCACTTCCTTAAATTGGCACATCTTTCCTGGATTTGACATCTTTATACTCTGTATCTTCATTTCATGCCCATTCCAAGGCCATACAGAGCTCAGACAGAAACCCTGATAAAGACCTTCTTCCATGTAAATATAGATCCATTGTTCAAACTTCACAAGTCCACCTAACCTCAGAATCCAAATCACTGTTTCTTTCTCTCCCTAAGGATCTTGCTTATGTGTTAATTCACCAAGATTAATTGAGCACCTATTCTGTGCTAAGTGCCATACTAACATTGTTAAATTCTTTGCTGAAATTGATTTATGTTAAAATTAAGACTATTTCACATTTCCTCCTCCAAGGGGGAGGGAGATGGGCTTGATGTGGTGAAACCATGCTGTTTCCCAGCTGTTGTTTAGTCTCTCTGTCTTGTCTGATTGTGACCCCCTGGACTGTAATCCACCAGGCTCCTCTGTCCAGGAGATTTCCTAGGCAAAAATACTGGAGTGGGTTGCCATTTCCTTCTCTGGGGGATCTTCTCGAGCTCATGTGTCCTGTATTGCAGGTGGATTCTTTACCACTTTGCCACCAGGGAAGCCCACTATTTCCCAGACACACCTCTTATTTTCAAAGTACATGCAAGCCCTCACGCAAATCATCTTTCAGGGGTTCCTGTGGGTCTCTATTAAGCTTATCAAACTGGGGTTGCCATCACCTCCTCTTCTCAGCTTTTTGAAAATCAGAATGTTTGCCCATCTCTAGGATCCTGTTTCTCAATCTATATATTCTCAGAAGCCTAGAGGGTAAACTTCACTGAAGCCTAGAGGTCTGGACCCATTTTAAAGGTTAGAAGATCTCTTTGCCCACCTAGATGTCATCCTTTCCAATTCTTGAAGAAGAGCGAGAAAGCAAAGCAGGGCTGGGAGGCTCTCTTCCCTCTGATAGCTGTGAACTTCACACTATTGTTTTGGCCAGGATCTGGTTCCTTTCTGCCTCTCCTCTCAGCAGAAGGAGAAGTTGTTTCTGTTGCCTTAGGGTCCAGCTTTCCCTGACACGTGACGCTCCTTGATAATTTCATGAAGTGTATGCCATATCTTGGACATACTCTTTTATAAGAGAACACTGTGAACAGCAGTAAAGTTTCCTCTGGCCTTTGCCTCCCTTTTTCTTCCTCAATGTAATCGTGAATGATTGTGCTGTCAGAGTTTGCTTTTCCCTTAGATCCTTCCCTCTTTAATGAACTACATTCACATTTATGGTCTATAACCAGGAGGCTATAACATATTTCCTTTGAAGTCTTTGAAATCTGCTTTCCTAAAATCCCATGTTTATGCCTAACTGCTGCATATTTAATTTCCTTGCTCATCTGGACTCCTGGGTGAGACTTTCACTTCATTCCAACATCTCCATTCTATCTTCATCCTCAATAAGATCAGGACGAGTCTTAAGTAGACTGTATCTTCTGGACCAGAGAGTTATCAGTTAGGAAAAGCAAAGCTTTATGAGCCCCTGCATTGCAGTAATAACAGTGGTTATGTAATTTTATTGTAGCACCGGAGGATGCTCATATAATTATTCTCCTTTACCAATAGGGACACGGAAGTTGGCAAGGATAAACTCCTCGTATGAACTTGGGCAGGTGGCTTCTTTCTGGGACTGAACATGCTTCCCAGCTTCCCTTGAAGTTCAAGCCAGTGGAATGTGAGTGGAAGCAATTCACTCCATTCTAGTCCAACCCATTTAAGAAAAATCCCATTTACCCAATTCATGCACTTTCTTCTTCTACTGGTGTGATGCAGATGCAGGCAGGTCCTGGAAGCCAAATGTGAAATGTGGCAGAGCTAAAAAAATAAAGGAAGCTGAGTTACTGAAGCTGTGTATGAGAAAAGTCTCCCATTAATCAGGAACACCTTTCTGAACTTAAGAAGGAATTTTTCATAAACCATTGAGAGTTGAGATTTTACCCACTACTGCCACCAATGTTACCCTCATTGAAACAGCAGAACAATTAAAGGTACCTTCCATCTTCAAGTTTCTCCCTTATAAAAGAAGGACGGTAAACATACTATCTCAGTGCTTGCTATGGGAGCTGTGTGAGACAAACACTGGTCAAGTGCTTGGCAGTGAGCAGTATGCCGGACATTTAGGATCTGCTCAGCAAAAAGTCTGATGCGACTTAGCAACTAAACCACCACCACCAGACCAAATACATGGCAGGACTAATGTTATCACTATGTTGCACTTCCATGGAGCCATATCTGCCTCTAAAGCTACTGTGTAATCTCCTTACAGAGGTTTAAAATTTCCTTGGCTGTGTTGTCTGGTATATCATAATACCAGCATATTTTTTTCTAATTAGCCTTCCTTTGCATATACTTGCATGTTTTTCTCTGTGATGTCACCCTTAGGTTAGTGCAAACCTAACACAGAAGAACGAAAACCTCTTTTTATTGATTATTATGTGTGAAATCCATTTATTGCAGATTAACTATACCTCTTCTCTTTCATCATGATAAAGCTCATGTTGTCAACTATCCTTCAGGATTCATGGGAGATCCAGGGATGCTCAAGTCTCATGTGAAGTGGCATGTGTGTGTGTGTATGTGCATGCACGCTGTCACTTCAGTCATGCCTGACTCTGGAGACCCTATGGTGTCCCTAGCCTTCCAGGCTACTCTGGCCATGCGATTCTCCAGGCAAGAACACTAGAGTGGGTTCCCATGTCCTCTTCCAGGGGACCTTCTTGACCCAGGGGACTGAACCACGTCTCTTACATCTCCTGCATTGGCAGGTGAGGTATTTACCACTAGTACCACCTAGGAAGCCTGTAAAATGGCATAGTATTTCCTTATAACCAATGTAGATACTGTAATATACTTTAAATCATCTCTAGATGACACACTCGTAATACCTAACAAAATGTAAGTGCTATGTAAATAGTTGCCAGCATGTGGCAAATTCAAGTTTTGCTTTTTGGAACTTTCTGGAATTAATTTTTCTGAATATTTTCAGAATGTATTCCATCAGTATTTTCTATCTGTGATGGCTTGAATATCCAGATTCAGAACCCACAGATATGGAGGACCAATTGAATTACTTTGGAGATAAAATCTGACTGCTTGGCTAAAATTTTCAAGTGACTTTATTCCAGCTTCTGAAACAATCATCCCATTGAAGGTCTAACATAGTCTTTTAGAGTTGTCCATCACAAACTTTAATTTATAGACAAATGACCTGGAGATCTTAGTAGAATACAGAATCTGATTCAGTGGAGCTGGGGTGGAGACAGATTTTGCAGAATCAGTCAGCCTGGAGTAGTAACAAGACTCTAGAGTTTTATATAAAAAAAAATTCATTAACCACCAATTTGGTTGCATTTCATTTAATTCATGCCAGATGATAAACTCATTCTTTGCCAAAGCCCAATAAAGAGGACACTAAGCCATTCAATAAAGAAGAGAAATTAATAGGTCCTTTACAGCCAAAATAAGAAAAGTCCATGTAGAAAATAGAATTCTATTTTCAAAAGATTTAGAAAAGCAATGTATTATATAAGAAAGTAGAGAAATACATTAAGAACGAGAAGGGTAAGAGAAAATATTCTTTTATTAGCAAGAGTTCTTAAACATCTCAGATTTAGCACACATTAGAATCACCTTAAGGCTGTTTAAAACTTGGACTGGACTTGCCTGGTGGTCCAGTGTTAAGACTCCGAGCTTTTAATGCAGGGGCATGGGTTTGATCCCTGGGTCAGGAAGATCCCTAGAGAAGAAAATGGGAACCCACTCTGGTATTCTTACCTGGAGAATCCCATGGACAGAGGAGTCTGGTGGAATAGAGTCCATGGGGTTGCAAAGAGTTTGACAGAATTTAGCAATTGAACCACCACCACTGGGAACTATGATTTCACAGGCCTGCTACCTGGTGCAGACAAGAAAGCCTAACATGTGGACTGATTATTCTGTGGTCAGATTGCCTGATCCTCTGCCTTTCTTCCAAGTGCCCACATAACACAGATGCTGCTGGTCAGACTATGCACTAAGAATCTCTGGATGAAAGGACGGGGGAAATTGCTGGCAAATTTCCCCACAATTTCCCCAAAGTCAAGCTATTCTATTTTAGTCTAGACACAGAGAAACCTGGGGATAGAAGAAAGAAAATTGTAGCAAAATAAGAGAAACAGAATCCATTGCAGTCCCTGACAGCTTGAATTACAAACACTTAAGAACATTCCCAGAGGAATTTCAGCACCATACTCTTGCCTGGAAAATCCCATGGACAGAGAAGCCTGGTAGGCTGACGTCCATGGAGTCGCTAAGGGTTGGACACGACTGAGCGACTTCACTTTCACTTTGCACTTTCATGCATTGGAGAAGGAAATGGCAACCCAATCCAGTGTTCTTGCTTAGAGAATCCCAGGGACGGGGGAGCCTGGTGGGCTGCCGTCTATGGGGTAGCACAGAGTCAGACACGACTGAAGCGACTTAGCAGCAGCTATCCTTTTAAAGATTTTTTTTTTCTTTTGACCAAAGCAAGGATGGAACAATTCAGATTCTTCATCAAAATGGAGAAAGAAAATGACCTGGAAAAAGTCTGGACTTCTAACTTCTCTACATAGGAAGTTAGAGAAAAAGACAGAAAAAATAACCATAAAATCTATCTGTCAAGCACCTTGAAAAGAACAGGGCAATGAGTAATAACAAGGAGTGCTTTCCAAAGAAAGTGTTCTTTCACGTGGCTTTATATTTGGAAATCACACGGCTCCAGCAACTTATTTTAAAGATAAGAAAACTGATGTACAATGACACTTTTGGCACCCAAGTTCATGCAGCAGATAGAGGTGAGGGTCTTGGCCTCCTGGGTCATTCCTAAAGCAGTTTCGAGTTCTGCTGCTTTCAACTGTAAGGCTCCACTATACCTAGAGCTTGAGCCAGTCTGATGATGGAAGACACCTATTGGGAGCCCCAGGGTGCATCGTGGCCAAGTTCAACCCATGTGCAGCAACCTGGGTTCTATTCCCAAGCCCTGTCCTGCATGTTGTATGGCCACTCAGACCCTTCCAGTCATACAGGCCACGCGAGGCAGACAGAGAGCAGGCTGAGTGTCCGGGGGAAGCCTTGCATCACACTGCCCTATAACAAGACCTCTCATTCCATGTGCGAAATAGACTTCATTGATATCCTGAATAAGACTCAAGTTCACAGTCACCCATCTGGCACTAATAAGTGCTTACAGTACACAGGGAAGCATCACTCGACATCTGGGAGTATGAAAGGAGAAAAGGTTTCCTTATCCTTAAGTGCTTACTGGGTCCACAGCTGTATCATCGAAGGTCCATCGTCCCCACGTTCATGCAGAGTACCATCTTTAGCACAATGTGTGCAATATGAGGTGGGTTAGAACTCTTCCAGTCGGACACCTCCAGATTACAGTGCCCACAGGTGAGGCTTGGTGCATCAGATCGTGATCCTTTGGTGAAAACCATGGACTGAGGGCCTTCCATGCCCTTCCCCCAAGCGTCCTTTCCCTTTAGGGATCTCTTTTACTAACATCACCACCATCATCAGCTTGTCGTTGTTGTCATT